>LR738714.1:596260612-596281561 GCA_902687465.1 Secale cereale
CCCCTAGTTGCGGGTCAAGGGCCTGCTTGCAACTACCATGAAACATAAAAAAAGAAAAAGAAAAACAACCAGTTCCTCCTCGCCCCCTGAGTTGCGACTTGAGGCTTGGCTTGCAACTAGGGCAACTTCAAAAACTACACCACTCTCGAGTTGCGAGTCGACGGTGGACTTGCAACTAGGGTGAATGCAAAAAACCTTTTTAGTTGGGAGGTGACGATGGACTTGCAACTAGGGCGAATACATAACAAAAACTAGAAAAATCTCGAGTTACGAGCCGGGGGTGGAGTTGCAACCGGGGCACCAAAAAAAATAAACAAAACAAACAACCACGCCCCCCTCCCGAGTTGCGACTTGAGGCTTGACTTGCAACTAGGGCGACTACAAACTGCCCCCGATCGAGTTGCGACTCGGGCGTGGAGTTGCAACTAGGGTGAACACAAAAACCGCTCGAGTTGCAAGTCAACGGTGCACTTGCAAAACTAGGGCGAATACAAAAAGCCTTGAGTTGCGTGTCGATGAAGGACTTGCAACTAGGGTGAATACAAGACCACCTGAGTTGCAAGTCGGCTATGGAGTTGCAAGTCGATGGTCAAGTGCCTGATTGTTACTACAAAAACTATTCATCAACTAAACAGTATAGTGACATTTTTTTTACAAAAAATAAGATAAAAATTTATTATTACAAAAAAGTGAAAAAAAGGAAAAAATAAAATAAAATATTTAAAAAGGAAAAAAAAGAAGCACGTATATTGGTGAAAAAAATGTCTTTCACTTCTCGATAATTATAAACTATTAGGAACATTTTGTCATCCTGCCGTCCTATATTTCCCACCACCGTATATACTCCTATATTCCTGACAAAACAGAAACATATACTCCTATGTGCTATATATTTCTGACCACTAGAGAAAAAAAATGCAAAAAGAAAATGGAATTATTTTGACCTTGTTCTCACCACCAAAAAATACATATACTCCATACTCTTGTTGATATTACATACACAAAGTAGCCAGCAGGAAAAAAACATGTAAAAAGGAAAAATAATGAAAAAATGAAAGAAATAAAACTAAAGGCCGAAGGCCTGACATCGCATTAATAAAGCCCACAGGGCCAGCAGGTAGCATAGTTTTCATGGGGGGGGAAGTTCAAATTCCCCACCACAAAAGTGCATGTAAAAAAAGAGTTCATATAAAAAAGGTAGATTTAAACATGCATGGCGCGCAGGCCAGCAAAATAAAAATGACAAAGAAACACTTCAAACTGCATGTTTGACATCCACTAATCTCCTAAGGTCAGGATGTTAACAACACAGATCACATCAAAGGTGCCTTGCTCCTCTGAAAAGTGAAGACAACAGCACTCCCTGCTTGCAAGTTGTTTGTTGTGACAAAAAACTCCCCACTCCTTATTGAATACCATGCGTCCATCTTTGCCTGTTTTGAATGCAACCCTTGTGAGCGGGCCTTCTCCCAAGCGAACTCCAATGTTAAGGACCAGACGCACTTGGTTGGGGATTTTCTGTGCCAAAATGAAAAGAATAACAAATGAGATACAAAAAGGGAAAAAATGTTGATGTTATATAAAAAGATAGTAAATGATGATATTACTGAAAAACAAGCAAAAAAAAGGTGCACATGAAACATCAAAAAAGAAAAAGATAGATGTATTATGTATATTTCATTTATACATTTGGTACTTAGGTAATTGATCCTGGCTGATAGTTCAATCAAACTGGAAAAAGTAAAAAATATATATATGTGTATCACTGTTATGACCGGTACGGTCTATACCCGGAAGAGGCCCATTAGACAGGCCTAGTTAGGGGCTTAGCCCAGTTAGCAGATTTCGCTTATATAAACAAGTTGTAATCGACTAGAATCAACAGGCAATAAGAAAACTCTTTGTTGCCGACTCCTCAAGGAGTCGGACTAAACCCTAGCCGCCGCCAGCCCCTGGCCGCCGGCCCCCTCTCCCTCGCGCGCGACGGCGCCTGCTCGCCGCCGGCCACGCCTTCTTCCTCCCCAACCACGACACATCCCCTATAACCTACGCCCTAGACCCGGTAGGCTACTCGCTCCTACCAATTTGGTATCAGATTGTCCTCGTTCGATCATGTCATCTTCTCCGACTACCTCCACCATACCCACCACCTCATCCCCTCCACCACCGCCGCCCGCCTCCACAGCCGCGCACACGCAGCCGCCGCCGGCCTCCGGAGCCGCGGCGTCCGTCTCCACGGGCCCCAACGCGTCGGCCGTCTACACCCTGGCGCAAATGACCGGCATCCTCAACGACCTTACGCTCGCCGTCCAGGGGCTCCAGCTGTGTTTGCTCGGGCCGCGAGGGCCCCCGCCGCCTCCACCGCCGCCGGGCCTCACCGCGCCGCCACCTCCGCAGGGGCAGCCGTGGCTCCTGCCAACCCCGTCGACGCCAGCCTCAACCTGGCCGTGGCAGCCATGGCAGCCGCCGGCCACCTCCGCCGCGCCATCCATGGCCCAGGGCGGGGTGCCCATCCACCAGATCGCCTGGCCACCGTCGCCCTCCCCACTGCCGGCATGGGTCTCTACATCATCACCGGCCCCCGTCTACACAGCCGCCGGGGAACGGCCGAGCCCGACCCTCCCGGTCGCCCTACCAGCGCACACCGCGGCACCCTACGACGGGCGCGTCGGCCAGCCTGCCCTGAGCGGGCCGACTCCGCCGCACTTCGCCAAGCTCGACTTCGCTACGTACGACGGGACGGAGGACCCGCTGAACTGGCTCAACCAGTGCGAGCAGTTCTTCCGAGGGCAGCGCACCCTCGTGACGGACCGCACGTGGCTTGCGTCCTACCACCTCCGGGGCAACGCGCAAACATGGTACTACGCCCTCGAGCAAGACGAAGGAGGCATGCCATCATGGGAGCGTTTTCGCGAGCTCTGCCTCCAACGCTTCGGACCGCCAGTTCGGGGGAGTCGCTTGGCGGAACTCGTCCGCCTTCACTTCACCTCCACGGTCCAGGACTTCGGCCACCGCTTCCAGGCCCTCGCATGCCACGCTCCCGGGGTGACGGGGCAGCAGCGCGCCGACCTCTTCGTGGGCGGCCTCCCGGACAACATACGTGTGGACGTGGAGCTCCAGGCCCCCACCGACCTCCAGACGGCGATCCACCTGGCGCGGGCTTACGAGCGCCGCGCCCAGGCCATGCAGCCCCCTCAGCCTCGAGGGGCCCGGCAGGCCTCCCGGCCACCACTGACCGCCCCGACCCCTGGTCGTCCTCCACCAGCGGCGCCGACGACCCCGGCACCGACGCGGACTTTCCGCCGCCTGACGCCGGCCGAGCAGCTCGAGCGCCGCCGACTCGGTCTCTGTTTCAACTGCGATGAGCCCTACACGCTGGGGCATGCATGCCCACGCCTCTTCTACCTGAAGACGGTGCTTGACGGGGAGACAGCCGACTCGGCCGAGGAGCCTGCCGCTGCACCTCACCCGGACCCGCCCGAGCCGGCCGCGGCCTTTGTGGTCTCCCTGCATGCGTTGGCAGGCATCCGGACCGAGCGCACCATGCTCTTGCCGGTGACGATTCGGGGCGAGAAGCTGGTGGCTCTCCTGGACTCGGGCTCTACACACAACTTCTTGCCCGCGTCCACTATGCGTCGCCTCGACCTAGCGCCGTCGGGAGGCGACAACCTTCGGGTCACCGTGGCCAACGGCGACCGCCTGCAATGCCACGGATTGGCGCGACATGTGCCGCTCACCATCGGCGACGAGCATTTTACCGTCACGTGCGCCGGCATCGACTTGGGCTGCTTCGACTTCATCCTCGGCGTGGACTTCCTACGGACGCTTGGCCCCATCCTGTGGGATTTCGACACCCTCACGATGTCCTTCTCCCGACAAGGACGGCGCGTCCAGTGGGACGGCCTGGGTGGCACCAGTCCGGCACCTCACCTGCACTTCGCCGTGACCAGCGCGGAGGCGGAGCACCCGCTCCTGACCGAGCTCCTGCGGCAACATGCCGACATCTTCGCCGAGCCACAGGGCCTGCCCCCCGCCAGGGTGTACGACCATCGCATCCACCTTCCGGCGGGCACGGCACCGGTCGCTGTACGGCCGTATCGCTACCCGCAGCTGCAGAAGGACGAGTTGGAGCGACAGTGCGAGATCATGCTCGCCTCGGGGATCATCCGTATTTCGACGTCCCCCTTCTCGGCGCCCGTGCTCCTCGTCCGCAAGTCGGACGGCACTTGGCGCTTCTGCATCGACTACCGCGCCCTCAACGCGCTCACGCTCAAGGACAAGTTCCCGATCCCGGTGGTTGATGAGCTCTTCGACGAGCTCCATGGGGCGCGCTTCTTCACCAAGCTCGACCTCCGCTCGGGCTACCATCAGGTGCGCATGCACCCGGACGACATCGCCAAGACGGCGTTTCGGACCCATCACGGCCACTTCGAGTTCGTGGTGATGCCGTTCGGCCTCACCAACGCGCCGGCAACCTTTCAGGCCCTCATGAACGACGTCCTACGCCCATATTTACGCCGGTTTGTGCTTGTTTTCTTTGATGATATACTGATCTTCAGCGCTTCGTGGGCGGAGCACCTGCAGCACATCGCCCTCGTCTTCAACGAGCTTCGAGCGCATCATCTTCACCTTAAGCGCTCGAAGTGCTCGTTCGGGACGACGTCGGTCGCCTACCTGGGCCATGTCATCTCCGCGGATGGGGTAGCCATGGACGCCGACAAGGTGGCGGCCGTCTCGGCTTGGCCGACACCGCACTCGCCGCGTGCCCTACGTGGTTTCCTCGGTCTCGCGGGATACTACAGGAAGTTCATCCGCGACTTCGGCCTCATCGCCACACCACTCACGCGCCTCCTCAGGCGGGATGCCTTCGCATGGGACGACGAGGCTACCGCCGCATTTGAGGCCCTCAAGGGGGCCCTCACGACGGGCCCCATCCTTCAGATGCCCGACTTCGACATGCCCTTCATCGTCGACTGCGACGCCTCGGGAGCAGGGTTCAGCGCCGTCCTACACCAGGGCGCCGGCCCACTCGCGTACTTCAGCCGCCCTTTCGCTGCTCGCTACCTCAAGCTGGCGGCATATGAGCAGGAGCTCATCGGCTTGGTGCAGGCCGTGCGCCATTGGCGCCCTTATCTGTGGGGGCGGTCGTTCCGGGTCCGCACCGATCACTACAGCCTCAAGTTTCTCCTGGACCAACGGTTGTCGACGGTGCCGCAGCACCAATGGATCAGCAAGCTTTTCGGCTTCGACTTTACGGTGGAGTATCGGCCGGGGCGCCTCAACACCGTCGCCGATGCCTTGTCTCGCCGCGACACTCCAGTCGAAGCCACCGAGGACGACGCCGAGGGTCTGGTGCTTTGCATCCGCTCGGGGCCGACGTTCGCACTATTCGGCCATATTCGTCGCGCAACCGCAGCGGCTCCTGACGCCCAGCTCCTGCGCCAGCAGCTAGAGGCGGGCGAGCTGGACGAGCCATGGCGCCTGGCCGACGGCTTGCTACTTCACGGGCGCCAGATATTCGTGCCCGCGCACGACGACCTCCGCCACCAAGTGCTGCTGATGGCCCACTCCGTCGGTCACGAGGGTGTCCAGAAGACACTCCATCGGCTGTGTGCTGACTTCTATATTCCGGGTGATCGGGCCTTGGTCCGCGATTGGGTGCGCTCTTGTGAGACTTGCCAGCGCAACAAGACGAAGACCCTGCGGCCTGCAGGGGTATTGCAGCCCTTGGAGGTGCCGTCTCAGGTGTGGGCGGACATCTCCATGGATTTCATCGAGGGGCTCCCTAAGGTGGGCGGCAAGTCTGTCATCCTCACGGTCGTCGATCGCTTCTCAAAGTACGCCCACTTCATCGCGCTTGGCCACCCCTACACAGCTGCGTCGGTGGCCCGGGCGTTCTTCGACGGCATCGTGCGCCTCCACGGGTTTCCCACATCTATTGTCAGCGATCGGGACCCGGTGTTCACAGGCCATGTGTGGCGTGATCTCTTCAGGATGGCGGGCGTGAAGCTCCGGTTCAGCACGGCTTTCCACCCCCAGACAGACTGCCAGTCGGAGGTGGTTAACAAGGTGATCGCCATGTACTTGCGGTGTGTGACAGGAGATCGCCCTCGTGCATGGGTTGATTGGCTTGCTTGGGCGGAATACTGCTACAACACGTCCTACCACTCCGCCCTGCGCGCCACGCCATTCGAGGTGGTTTATGGACGACCCCCTCCTCCTATTCTGCCGGTGGATCCGGCGACGCGCGGACGGAGGCTGCGGGTGAGCTCATCCGTAGCCATGATGAGATGCTCGCCGAGGTGCGGCAGCGTCTCGTCCAGGCCCAGCAGCTGGCCAAGCACTACTACGACGGCCAGCATCGCGAGGTGGAGTACGCGGTGGGTGACTGGGTGTGGTTGCGTCTCCTGCACCGCTCCACTCAGTCCTTGGACCCGCGGGCAAAGCGCAAGCTAGGACCGCGCTATGCCGGGCCATTCATCATCTTGGAGCGCATTGGGCAGTTGGCTTACCGCCTTCAGCTACCGGCGGGTGCTCGTCTCCACGACGTCTTCCACGTGGGACTGCTCAAGCCCTACCGCGGCACTACACCAGCCGCCACTCCAGCTCTACATCCTACAGCGGATGGCCGTCTGCTTCCGAGGCCGGCCAAGGTGTTGCGCGCCCAGCTCCGCCGTGATGTTTGGCACTTGTTGGTGCAGTGGGAGGGCCTACCCGAGGAGGAGGCCACTTGGGAGCAGCGTGAGGACTTCCAGCAACATTATCCAGATTATCAGCTCGAGGACGAGCTGTTTGCGCAGGCGGGGAGAGATGTTATGACCGGTACGGTCTATACCCGGAAGAGGCCCATTAGACAGGCCTAGTTAGGGGCTTAGCACAGTTAGCAGATTTCGCTTATATAAACAAGTTGTAATCGACTAGAATCAACAGGCAATAAGAAAACTCTTTGTTGCCGACTCCTCAAGGAGTCGGACTAAACCCTAGCCGCCGCCAGCCCCTGGCCGCCGGCCCCCTCTCCCTCGCGCGCGACGGCGCCTGCTCGCCGCCGGCCACGCCTTCTTCCTCCCCAACCACGACACATCCCCTATAACCTACGCCCTAGACCCGGTAGGCTACTCGCTCCTACCAATCACTGGTACAATAAGTGCATCGATTCAATGCATTAATTATGTGAATAATTTTTTTTGCAAGGAGTACTCCTCTCCTACAAGAAATGAACGTTTTACTACTCCTACAGTAATTCAGGGAGCTACTCCTCCAAAAGCAACAGCGGCAGACAAAAATTCACAGATCTTCACCTCTGTTTTGAGATGCTAAAAATCCTGTTTGCCCTGAAAGTTTGAGTACAAACACTACTTATACTCCTTGTACTAGATGCAAACAAAATGAGGACTACGCTTGTTGTACTAAATGCAAACAAATGCAGTACTAGATGCAAATGGAGACTAAATTTGTCCCTATTGTAACAAACAAATGGAGCAAACATAGCAAAACACCGAAATTAAGTGTTTGCAAAAGCAACACCAATATAACAGGGGACATTTCCTGTGAGATTGTGACAGCCACATACTCCAAATTCAGAAAATTTGGAAACATATTATACCAGGGATAAAAGAAAACAGATTTGATCTTGTGCACATATCCAGAATTTGGAATACATTCATTTCAGGTGAGCACATATTTGATCTTGTGCCAATTTTGTTTTCTTTATCTAATCAATCAATAAATAAAATAAGAAACACAAGCTCGCACAAAAGCAGGATAATCATCAGAAGGGAATATTTACAGAGTAGGCAAAATGAAAGCAGCACAACAAGAAAAAATTTACAGGGATATATCGACAGAGCAAAAAAGAGTAGTTTCATCTACAGGGATACGCATATTCAGGCAAGCAAGCAAGCGACAGAAAAACACTACTCCTGCGAAGAGGAGTACTCTGAATATGTAACAAGAAATTTCAGCTACAGGCATAAACATACTGTACCATAGTGCTTACACATATTTAGAATCAAAATGAGTGTGAAAATGTGGTACAGGATGCATACAGTTGGCATCTCTGCAAAAATGAAAATTGCAGACACAAGACAACTTAAAGCACAAGAATTAAAATCTGCTCATTAGAAAATGTGGTACAGGATGAACCCTAGATCTATGGACAAACAAACAAGAAAGAAAAAGAAAAAGTACAGCTGCTAATGAACTCTACCCACAAATGGGGACATTAAGGAGCGAACCCCCCAGATATATGCTGCTACAAATCAGTGAGCAAAGAACAAAAAACACAACATCGACACTAGCGCGAATCTTGAAGACAGGACGAGATCCAATGGCTGTGGACATAGATGTGAGATAGCTATTTGACATAAGGATGGCTGCCTCAGTTTGCGACTCTCTACGGGGTTCCTTTGCATGGAAGGAAACGGATAACCAAACGAGACCTAACGGAGAACTCCGTGACCTGACAAAACTGCTGACTGACAAAACTGAAAAACGACACCTAACATTGAACCCAAAGCTGTTAATTGAATTTGACACCTACTGGTTCAGACACTAGGCTACAAAACGAATAGGATTAGAAGTGCAAAAACACATGCACTGATCCCAAAAACAATAGACAACTGAAGTACACATAAAAATTGGACTGAAAATAGACCAAAAACACATATACTGAAGTACACGTAACTGAATTTTTATAGTGAATCTGAAAACTGATGTACACTCAATTGGACTCAAAAGCACTAACTGATAAATGAGTTTACTTATATGGCCTGAAGAAGAAACCGAACAACACTGAAAAAATGACACCTTAATTGAATGAAAGGGCCAGAAAATGAATCTAGCAGACATACAATCATTTCGTGCAACCAACAAACACACTTAAAAAAGAACCCTAAAAAAATCGTACAATCAAAAACTAACCAGCTACTGAAAACACAAAAAACCTACACCAACTTCTACTGAATCTAGCAACAAATGACAAGGAAAATGAAAATACAACATAAACTACCCCTACCATTCCACTGGATAAATCTACACATACAAAACTACCACAACCCCCCTCTCCGCTTCCAAACAAATCTACTGATAAATCCCCCCTCCTTCAAAATCTGCCTGGATTCAAAACACAAACAAAAAGAAGAAAAGACAGCCACTAATCTTTGGGGGGTGGAGGGCGCGGGCGGTGAAACCTTAAACAGATGCATGCAGAGGAGAAAAAGGGTACTGAAATGGGGGACAAAGAGAACAGAAACTACATAAGAAAATCAAGGAGAGAGATCTCACTTCACCTGCGCTCTACCCTCCTCTTCCTTTCTCCCTCTCCAAACTCGCCGTCGCCTGCTAGAAACTCTGCCTCGACAGGAATGGGAACGGACGAAAGAATGCGAGGGGAAGCCGCTCTGCATAGGAATGCGAGGCGACCGCAGACAAAAACAGAGGCCTCAGTCCAGAAAACTCAAAAAAAAAAAACATAGCCCGGCCCCAACAAACAACGACGTGGAACGGGCCGCGCGCCAGACAAAACGGGCCGCTAGCGAGACAGACGCGCCGTGCGAACGAGCCACCAGCCTGCGTTTACGTGAATCTTACAGACAACGCATCCAACGGCTCAGACATTAGATGTGAGGTAACTATTTCACATCTAGATGTGAAATAGCAAACCTGTAGGACTATATGCTCGTGCGAGCCATATATCCGCGTCCCATTTGTACAGCATACTCATATGTTTTTTTTTTGCGAAATACAACACAATCATATGTTAAAAGTACTGAAGGGTTTAGCTTTTCAATCAAATGATACTCATGCTCATATGTTTTTCCTAGAAGAAACACCCGTCGGCTTTTCATTATATCTGTTAAACGTCAAAAAAATATAAAAAAATGCACTAAAAGACTCAAACAAGAAATAAAAATTTACTTCTACATCGTAGTCTCTAAACTCTCAACTTCATCTTCTTAGCCAGCCTACAAATAACTCCCCATCTATTTCACCAACAGAGAAACCGTCGTCGGAAGGAACGAAGAAGAACACCCACCTAAGGCTTGATTAGGCTTGCTTTTGAGTCGGGCCTGCAAAAAATTGCTCAGAGATGAAGAGCTTGAAAAAGATTTGATACATTATGGAGGGAGAAGGCTAAAGAAAAGGATTTTAAAGGAGATGGTGAGTGTGAGCTTTATCAAGCATTTTACCTCTTTGGCCCAGCAAAAATTACATATGTTAGCTAGGTTGGATGGTATTGAGTGCTCCCAGCTTACTGCGGATGACAGAGAAAGGCTAACTTATGACTTCCCTCTAAAAGAGATACACAATTTTTGGTATGGAACCCAATAAAGATGTAGGGCGTGATGGCTTACCTCAGTGGCGGAGCTTAGTGTACTCCTGGGGGGTTGTGCCCCGCCCCACAAACTTTGGACAATTATGTGAAGAAAATATTAAATAGAGGATCTAGCTGGAAGAAAAAGTAACATGTTGCTGCCTCAAATGTTCATTCTGTGTTCCGCCACCCCAGGAATTCTGCTCTAGCTCCTCCACTGGCTTACCTATTGAATTCTTTCAGGTTTTTTCAGATGTGATTAAACTGGATCTTTTGGAACTCTTAAATGCTTTTCACTTGGCAAACTTGACATTCAGAGACTCAATCATGGCATTATTGCCTTGATTCCTAAGGTTCCTGATGCATATATTATTCGAAAGTTTAGGCTAATTTGTCTGTTTAATGTTAGTTACAAAATACTAACTAAAGTCCTGGCAAACATATTGAGGCTTGTGATTGGCAAGGTGGTCAGTGATTCCCAAACTACTTTTATTAAGAACAAATACATTGTGGAAGGAGTGGCTATTCTTCATGAAACTATCCATGAAATTCATCATTCAAAATAATTTGGCTTGTTGCTTAAGATCAATTTTGAAAAAGCTTATGATAAGGTCAAATGCCTTTTTATACCAATTAATGAAAAATAAAGGATTTGGTGATGTCTGGTGCAACTGGGTTATGAGGAATGTTAAGGGGGAGGATTGCAATCAAGGTTGACGACGAGTTTGGCCCATATTTCCCTACTTTCGAAGGTGTCAGGCAAGGTGACTCCTTGGCTCCTTTGCTCTTTGATGTTATTGCTAATGGCTTGGCTTTGCTGCTCAAGTAGGCTCGACAACAAGGTTTTCTTTCTGGTTTAGTCACTCATCTGGTAGATGGTGGGTTACCATTGCTACAATACGAAGATCATGCCATCTTCCTACTGAGACATGATTTGCTTGAGGCCAGAAATCTATAGTATGTACTCCCTCCGTTCAGAATTACTTGTCGCAAAAATGGATGTATCTAGACGTATTTTAGTTCTAGATACATCCATTTTCGAGACAAGTAATTTCGAACGGAGGGAGTACTATGTATCTTTTAATAGATAAGGTTAAGTTTCCGGGAAAAAAACAAATGCCGCCAAAAAGATAACGTAGGTTAACGATGCCGTCGCTGATTGCACAGGTGGTCAGAACAACCACGACTCTGCAAGTATGGGCTAAAATAAAGCTAATCAATTCAGCAGCCCCAGCCAAAAGAAAAGAAATAAGAAAAAAGGTTCCAGCTTCCGCGGCACTGCTCAGCCAAACTGCTGGTGCTGGAAAACGAAGTGGTGCCACTGTAGATTCTTCAGGTCAATTCCTGCCTTGCTTTGCTATAAATGCGCACGTCAAACGGACCTTCTTGGCAAGTTCGCGGACATACGCCGGTAGCCCGTGCCGCCGTGCGTGGCCATCCTAATTCCTAGACACACACCTCCCGGCGATGTACTCCTGCAACGACCGAGGCCGCACGGCCGCGGCGGCGCGTATCATGGAGTCCGGCGCCAAGTACCAGCCATGCAACACGGCGGCGACCCAGACGGCCGGCCGGGTCCCCGCGGACGCGCAGCAGCCGCCGCCGCGGCGCACCAGGAGGAAGCACTCGGCGTCGGCGTCGCGCCGGTCGTCCACCACCGTGGTGGCGACCGACGTGTCCAACTTCCGCGCCATGGTGCAGGAGCTCACCGGCTTCCCGCCGGCGGCCATCTTCCGGCCGCTCCCGCGTCGGGCCCACGCCGCCAGCCACTCCCTGGCCGCCGCCGCGCATGGGTGCGGCGGTGCGCTGCACGGCAGCCGTTCGGACGCGCCAACTACCGCCGGCGGCGTCCCGGCCCTGGTGCAGCCGCTGACGCACCCGCCGGGCGTGTTTGACGGGCTGCCCGACCTCGGGTCGCCGGAGTTCGACGCGTGGCCTGACTTGTCCTTTGAATAATAGTAGAAGAGTGCTTGGTAATTTCCTTCTGCTCAAGTTTATGTTGGCGTTTGGCAAGTCGTTCAAAAGCAAAAGGATGGCATTTGTACAGCATACTCATATGTTAAAAGTACTGAAGGGTTTAGCTTTTCAATCAAATGATACCCATGCTCGTATGTTTTTCCTAGAAGAAACACCCGTCGTCTTTTTCATTATATCTGTTATATAAATGTCAAAAAATACAAAGAAATACACTAAAAGACTCAAACAAGAAGAAGAAAAATACTTCTACATAGTAGTCTCTAAACTCACAACTTCATCTTCTTAGCCAGCCTACAAAGAACTCCATCTATTTCACCGGCAGAGAAACTGTCATCGGAAAGGAAGGAAGAAGCACACCCACATAAGGCTTGACGACGAGAGAGACAGATTAGGTTTGCTTTTGAGTCGGGCCTGCAAAAAATTGCTCAGAGATGAAGAGCTTGAAAAAGATTTGATACATTATGGAGGGAGAGGGCTAAAGAAAAGGTTTTTAATGGAGATGGTGAGTGCCAGCTTTATCAAGCATATTACCTCTTTGGCACAGCAGAAATTACATATGTTAGGTTGGATGGCATTGAGTGCTCCCAGCTTTCTGCGGATGATAGAGAAATGCTAACTTACGACTTCCCTCTAAAAGAGATACCCAATTTTTGGTATAAAACACAATAAAGTTGTAGGGCGTGATGGCTTACCTATTGGATTCTTCCAGGTTTTTGGGGATGTGATTAAACTGGATCTTTTGGAACTCTTCAATGCTTTTCACTTTGGCAAACTTGACATTCGGAGACTCAATCATGGCATTATTGCCTTGATTCCTAAGGTTCCTGATGCAGATGTTATTCGGAAGTTTAGGCTAATTTGTCTTCTTCTTCTTCTGCCGGAGCCTGATCTTCCATAGCCTTCTTGATCCTATTCTCCTTATTGATCCCCCCGGGTTCATCCCTCTTCAATTCTATCTTCATTAGCCAAGCATCATTGCCCTCATTGTTGGAGGAGGAGGACGACATGATGCCTGGCCTTGTCAACCCTAGCAGGAAATAGCTCGAAACAAAAACAGAGGATTTTTGCGTGATACAGTGGTCAAAACCTTCGGGAGTATATATAATGAATTTTTACCGACCGAAAGAAGTAACGTCCAAGAAAACGGAGCCCGGGAAGCACACGAGGTGCCCACGAGGCAGGGGGGCGCGCCCAGGGGGTAGGGTGCGCCCTCCATGCTCGTGGACGCCTCGTGTCCTTTCCGGACTGCCTCTTATTTTTCTATTTTTCTAAATATTCCAAAACGGTGAAAAATTGTCATTAGAGTTGTTTTGGAGTCGGTTTACTTACCGTAACACATACCTCTTCCTTTTCGGAGTCTGAATCGTTCTGGAAAGTGTCCCTTATGTATTACTCCGGGGTTACGGTTTCAATAACATTGGTTTCAACATTTATAGGATTACCTGAGATATAATGTTTGATTCTTTGACCGTTCACCACCTTCGGATTTGTGCCTTCGAAGTTGTTGATTTTTATGGCACCGGAACGATAGACCTCCTCGATAACGTAAGGACCTTCCCATTTAGAGAGAAGTTTTCCTGCAAAAAATCTTAAACGAGAGTTGTATAGCAAGACATAATCACCTACGTTAAACTCATGCTTTTGTATCCTTTTGTCATGCCATCTTTTAACTTTTCCTTTAAATAGCTTGGCATTCTCGTAAGCTTGGGTTCTCCATTCATCTAGTGAGCTAATGTCAAATAACCTCTTCTCACCGGCAAGTTTGAAATCATAATTGAGCTCTTTAATAGCCCAATATGCCTTATGTTCTAGCTCAAGAGGTAAGTGACATGCTTTTCCGTAAACCATTTTATATGGAGACATACCCATCGGGTTTTTGTATGCAGTTCTATAAGCTCATAATGCATCATCAAGTTTCTTGGACCAATTCTTTCTATACCTATTAACAGTCTTTTGTAAGATTAATTTCAGCTCTCTGTTGCTTAGTTCTACTTGACCACTAGACTGTGGGTGGTAAGGGGATGCAATTCTATGATTAACATCATACTTGGCAAGCATTTTACGGAAAGCACCATGAATAAAGTGTGAACCACCATCAGTCATTAAGTATCTAGGGACTCCAAACCTCAGAAAAATAACTTCTTTAAGCATCTTAATAGAGGTGTTGTGATCAGCACTACTAGTTGGAATAGATTCTACCCACTTAGTAACGTAATCAACAGCAACTAAAATATGTGCATAGCCATTAGAGGAAGGAAACAGTCCCATATAATCAAAGCCCCAGACATCAAATGGTTCAATAACAAGTGAATAATTCATAGGCATTTCTTGACGTCTACTAATATTACCAATTCTTTGACATTCATCACAAGATAAGACAAACTTACGAGCATCCTTGAAGAGAGTAGGCCAATAAAAACCAGATTGCAATACCTTATGCGCAGTTCTATCTCCAGCATGGTGTCCTCCGTAAGCCTCGGAGTGGCACTTGCGTAGGATCTGTTCCTGTTCATGCTCAGGTACACAGCGTCTAATAATACCATCTACTCCTTCTTTATAAAGGTGTGGGTCATCCCAGAAGTAATGTCTTAAATCATAGAAGAACTTTTTCTTTTGCTGGTATGTGAAACTAGGTGGTATAAACTTAGCAACAATGTAATTAGGATAATCAGCATACCATGGAGCAGTATGAGAAGCATTTATAACAGCTAATTGTTCATCAGGAAAGCTATCATCAATAGGTAGTGGGTCATCAAGACTATTCTCTAACCTAGACAAGTTGTGTGCAATGGGGTTCTCAGCTCCCTTTCTATCAGTAATATGCAAATCAAACTCTTGTAGCAGGAGAACCCATCTAATAAGTCTAGGTTTAGCATCTTTCCTTTCCATAAGGTATTTGATAGCGGCATGATCAGTGTGAATAGTTATTTTAGAATCAACAATATAAGGTCTAAACTTATCACAAGCAAATACGACCGCTAAAAATTCCTTCTCAGTAGTAGCATAATTTCTCTGGGCATTGTCTAAAGTTTTACTAGCATATTGGATAACATTCAGTTTCTTATCAACTCTTTGTCCTAGAACAACACCTACAGCATAATCACTAGCATCGCACATAATCTCAAAGGGTAAATTCCAGTCAGGAGGCTGGACAATAGGTGCAGAGATCAATGCTTTCTTAAGTATTTCAAATGCTTCTACACAATCATCATCAAAGACAAAAGGAACATCTTTTTGTAAGAGATTAGTCAGGGGCCTAGAGATTTTGGAGAAGTCCTTAATGAACCTCCTATAAAACCCGGCATGACCAAGGAAACTTCTTATACCTTTGATGTCCTTGGGACACGGCACCTTTTCAATAGCATCAACTTTAGCTTTATCAACTTCAATACCTCTTTCATAAATTTTATGACTCAAGACAATGCCTTCATTAACCATAAAGTGGCACTTTTCCCAATTCAAGACAAGATTAGTTTCTTCACATCTCTGCAAAACTCGATCAAGGTTGCTCAAGCAATCATCAAAAGAAGTTCCATAAATGGAAAAATCATCCATGAAAACCTCAACAATCTTTTCACAAAAGTCAGAGAATATAGCCATCATGCATCTTTGAAAGGTAGCAGGTGCATTACATAAACCAAAAGGCATACGTCTATAAGCAAAGGTACCGAAGGGACAAGTAAAAGTGGTCTTTTCTTGATCCCCTTTTGACACAGGTATTTGAGAGAAACCAGAATAGCCATCTAGAAAGCAAAAATGGGTATGTTTGGATAACATTTCTAGCATTTGGTCAATAAAAGGCAAAGGGTAATGATCTTTCTTAGTGGCTTTATTTAATTTGCGGAAATCAATTACCATCCTATAACCTGTAACAATTCTTTGCGGGGTCAATTCATCTTTATCATTAGGAACAACAGTCATACATCCCTTCTTAGGGACACAATGAACATGACTTACCCACTGGCTATCGGCAACTGGATAAATTATACCTGCCTCTAGAAGCTTTAGTATTTCATTCCTTACCACTTCTTTCATCTTAGGATTTAACCGTCGTTGATGATCGATAATCGGTTTCACGTCCTCTTCCAACTTTATCTTGTGTTGGCATAGAGTGGGACTAATGTCCTTAAGATCATCCAGAGTATATCCGATAGCAGCACGGTGCTTCTTCAGAGTTTTCAATATTTTTTCTTCTTCCTGCCCTGAAAGGTTAGCACTAATAATAACAGGATATATCTTCTTTTCATCGAGATAAACATACTTAAGAGTATCAGGTAAAGGTTTAAGTTCAAACACGGGATCACCCTTGGGTGGAGGAGGATCCCCTAGAATTTCAACAGGCAAGTTGTTTTTCAATAAGGGTCCCTGTTTAAAGAATATTTCATCTATTTCCCTCCTCTCATTCATATACATATCATTTTCATGGTCTAGCAGATATTCTTCTAAAGGATCGTTAGGAGGCATAGCAATAAAAGCAAGACCAATAATTTCATCCTTACTAGGCAATTCTTTATCATGGGGTTGTCTACGAAATTTAGCAAAGTTAAAGTCATGAGACATATCCCCTAATCCAACAGTAACAATATCCTTTTCGCAGTCTATCTTAGCATTAACAGTGTTCAAGAAGGGTCTACCAAATATAATGGGGCAGAAATCATCTTGTGGGGAACCGAGAACAAGAAAATCAGCAGGGTATTTAACCTTCCCACACAAGACTTCAACGTCTCTAACAATCCCAATTGGTAAAATAGTGTCTCTATTAGCAAGCTTAATAGTGACATCAATACCTTCTAGCTCAGCAGGTGCAATATCGTGCATAATTTCATCATATAAGGAAATGGGTATTACACTCGCACTAGCACCTACATCACATAAACCATGATAGCAATGATCTCCTATTTTAACAGAAATAACAGGCATGCCTACAACAGGTCTATGTTTATTCCTAGTATCGGGTTTGGCGATTCTAGCAGCTTCCTCTTGGAGGTAAATAACATGCCCATCTAAATTTTCGACCAACTGATCCTTAACCATAGCAACACTAGGTTCAACTTTAATTTGCTCAGAGGGTGTAGGTGTTCTAGTATTACTCTTACGAACCACAGTTGAAGCTTTAGCATGATCCTTTATCCTAACAGGGAAAGGCGGTTTCTCAATATAAGCGGTAGGAACAATAGGATCAACATTATAAGTGATAGTCTTTTCTTCAACTTTAACAGGTTCAACTACTTTTACTTCAATGGGAGGATGGTATTTAAACCACTTCTCCTTAGGGAAATCAACATGAGTAGCAACTGATTCACAGAAAGAAGCTACTATCTCAGAGTCAAGTCCATATTTAGTGCTAAATTCACGGAAAACATCGGTATCCATAAAAGATTTAACACAATCAAACTTAAGGGTTATACCTGACTCCTTACCTTTGTCGAGATCCCAATCTTCAAAGTTGCGTTTAATTCTTTCAAATAAATCCCATTTGAATTCAATAGTTTTCATCATAAAAGAACCAATACAAGAAGTATCGAGCATGGAGCGATTATTGAGAGAAAGCCAAGCATAAATTTTTTGAATGATCATTTCTCTTGAGAGCTCATGATTGGGGCACGAATATAACATTGACTTAAGCCTCCCCCAAGCTTGAGCGATGCTTTCTCCTTCGCGAGGCCAAAAATTATATATATATAGTTACGATCACGATGAACCTGATGCATAGGGTAGAACTTCTGATGAAATTCCAACTTCAGTCGATTATAGTTCCATGATCCAATATCATCGCATAGCCTAAACCATGTCAATGTGTCTCCCTTCAAAGATAAAGGTAAGACCTTATTATTGATAACATCCTCGGGCATACCTGCAAGCTTAAATAATCCACAAACTTCATCCACATAGATTAGGTGCAAATCGGGATGCAGTGTTCCATCTCCTGTAAAGGGATTAGCTAGCAGTTTCTCTATCATACCCGAAGGAATTTCAAAGAAAACATTTTCAGTAGGTTCAGTAGGTTAAGGAGCAACTCTTTGCTCTACTGTCCGGGGTGAAGATACCCCGAACAAACCCCTCAAAGGATTATGAGTCATAGTAACAAGTGAGAGTAAATTTCAGCACACTATATAAATTTTTCCTTACCAAAGGCGGTTCACTCCCCGGCAACGACGCTAGAAAAGAGTCTTGATGACCCACATGTGTAGGTGATCTATCGTAGTCCTTTCGATAAGTAAGAGTGTCGAACCCAACGAGGAGCAGAAGGAAATGATAGGCAGTTTTCAGTAGGGTATTTTCTGCAAGCACTAAAATTATCGGTAACAGATAGTTTTGTGATAAGGTAATTGGTAACAAGTGACAAATAGTAAGATGGCCCAATCCTTTTTGTATCAAAGGACAAGCCTGGACAAACTCTTATATGAAGGAAAGCGCTCCCGAGGACACATGGGAATTATCGTCAAGCTAGTTTTCATCACGTTCATATGATTCGCGTTCGTTACTTTGATAATTTGGTATGTGGGTGGACCGGTGCTTGGGTGAGGCCCTTACTTGGACAAGCATCCCACTTATGATTAACCTCTATTGCAAGCATCCGCAACTACAAAAGAAGTCTTAAGGTAAACCTAACCATAGCATGAAACATATGGATCCAAATCAGCCCCTTACGAAGCAACGCATAAACTAGGGTTTAAGCTTCTGTCACTCTAGCAACCCATCATCTACTTATTACTTCACAATGCCTTCCTCTAGGCCCAAACAATGGTGAAGTGTCATGTAGTCGACGTTCACATGACACCACTAGAGGAAAGACAACATACATCTCAACAAAATATCAAACGAATACCAAATTCACATGAATACTTATAGCAAGACTTCTCCCATGTCCTCAGGAACAAACGTAACTACTCACAAAGCATAATGGATCTGAACATATGATCTTCCACCAAGTAAACCAACTAGCATCAACTACAAGGAGTAATCAACACTACTAGCAACCTACAGGTACCAATCTGAGGTTTTGGTACAAAGATTGGATACAAGAGATGAACTAGGGTTTGAGAGGAGATGGTGCTGGTGAAGATGTTGATGAAGATAACCCTCCCCAAGATGGGAGAGTAGTTGGTGATGACGGCGGTGATGCTTTCCCCCTCACGGAGGGAAGTATCCCCGACAGAACAACTCTGCCGGGGCCCTAGATTGGTCCCGCCAAGGTTCCACCTCGAGACGGCGGCGTTTTGTCCCGAAAGCCTCCTTATGATTTTTTCCAGGTCAAAAGACCTCATATAGGAGAAGATGGGCATCGGGAAGTCACTAGGTGGCCCACGAGGCAGGGGCGCCCTGATGGGCCTCGAACCCCTCGTTGGATTACCCCAAGTGGAAGGTGTAAGATGCAGTAAGTAGAAGTGTTTTCCCCTAGCAAAGATGCCAAGGATCGAATCCCCAGAGACTCCTAGGTTCAACAGGTAGGTGTCAACTGCTAACGGCGCAATTAGCAATCAACGTGGACCTGCACACAGATACAAATAACTTTGCTCCCAACGAGTACAGAGAGGTTGTCAATCTCTCCGGCCTTGTAGTTCACAAAGGGTTAAAAGCAATATGATAGTAGTGATAGATAGTATTTTGCAATAGTAAATAAAATAGCGGAAAGTAAAATAATGTATGTGATCAATGATAGTAATATGGACCGGAGTCACATGATGTTCACTAATGATGTCTCTCTCCCAAAAGACGATAAAACAGCTATGCGAGGTAACAAATTACAGCTGGGCAATTGACAGGACCACGAACGCAAACCAATGCTGACTACATTGCAAGAAAGGTTGAGGTTCAAAGCATGGGCGGTACGCCAAAGTAAGTAGACCGAAATCCATCTGCATCTACTACTAATCATCCACCTTGAGATATCTATCCAGAACATCTCGCTGGTATTAAGTTGCGAGTCCCACCCATAGTGTAAACTCAATGCAAGAGACAACTGCATTAAAAGAACTTTGCGTAAAGTAAACAATCCTTGCACCCGCGGGCACAAGCACCGTTGTTTTCCCCCTTGTGGCAACAGCACATCCCCTAGACTCATGTTTCTGTCACTCAAGCTAGTCATCGAGGGGCATGAACCCACAATCGAGCATAACGTTCCCTCTTGGAGTCACTACCTACTACTTGGCCAAAGCAATAAATAACAACGGAGAACATGCAAGAATTACTTATGAACTAAAATATAAAAGAGGTGAATCAAATATATTACTCAAGATCAATCTGAACATAATCTCATAATCCATCGGATCCCAGCAAAATCAACATAGCAACAACACAAGGATTACATAGGTGCCTCGATCATGTAGGGCAGCTCACGAGGACTAATTAGTGAAGCACAAGAACGGGAGGAGAACATCACATAGCTACTGGTCATGGACTCATGGTCCAAGGGAGACTACTCACGAGTCATCCGGGAGGTGTCCATGGTGGTGGAGAAGCTCCCGGTGGTGATCCTCCCCTCCGGCAGGGTGCCGGGAAGAGTTCTCCTGGTGCTCCCGATCTTGGAAGCGGCGGCGGCGGCGGAACAGAGATGGGATCGCGAAAAGAAGTCATGTTTCAAGGGTTACGGGGGACCTTTTAAATATCTGCCAAAGTAGGGCACCGGGGGGCTCTCGGGGGGCCGAGGCGCCCCCCCC
>LR738714.1:596281613-596354523 GCA_902687465.1 Secale cereale
CCCCCCAGGCTCCCCTTCGGAAGCAGTGTCGTTCCCGGATCGCTGATTTTTTATATAATTTTTCTGTATTTTTCTGGGCAGTTCTCGAAACGTGAAAACCTGAAATACAAAAACAGCCGAAAACAGAAACTGGCACTGGGGTGCACTGGATTAGTAAGTTAGTCCAAATATGATCAAAAGTGTATGGAAGTGTATGAATATCATAGCAATATCACCCAAAAGTGGCATGGAGCAAGCAGAAATTATAGATACGTTTTGGACGTATCACGCCCCCACCCTCGTGGACAGGTGGTGGCCCCCCTGACGTATCTCTTTCGCCAGATATTTTTTATATTTTCGGAAATTGTGTTTAGTGGAGTTTCGGGGCTTTTTGAGTTGTGCAGAATAGGTCTCCAATGTTTGCTCCTTTTCCAGCCCAGAATTCCAGCTGTCGGCATTCTCCCTCTTCATGTAGACCTTGTAAAATAAGAGAGAAAATGCATAAGTATTGTGACATAATGTGTAATAACAGCCCATAGTGCAATAAATATCAATATAAAAGCATGATGCAAAATGGACGTATCACTTATGATAAGGTCAAATGCCTTTTTATACCAATTAATGAAAAATAAAGGATTTGGTGATGTCTGGTGCGACTGGGTTATGAGGAATGTTAAGGGGAGGGTTGCAATCAAGGTTAACGACGAGTTTGGCCCATATTTCCCTACTTTCGAAGGTGTCAGGCAAGGTGACTCCTTGGCTCCTTTGCTCTTTGATATTACTGCTAATGGCTTGGCTTTGCTGCTCAAGTAGGCTCGACAACAAGGTTTTCTTTATGGTTTAGTCCCTCATCTGGTAGATGGTGGGTTATCATTGCTACAATATGCAGATCATACCATCTTCCTACTGAGACATGATTTGCTTGAGGCCAGAAATCTAAAGTATGTACTATGTATCTTTGAATAGATCACAGCTTTCAAAACTAACTTCCAGAAAAGTGAGATATACTATCTGAGAGAGGCAGTTAGCAGAGAACAACAATACATTGAAATTTTCACATCTAATAATGGTTCCCTCCCTTTTTCAATATTGAGGCATGTGTGTGAGCAAAATAAAGGCTCAGTAATGCCCAATGGGGTTTTCTCTCGGGGATAGAGTCACTTTGACTAATGCATGCATCAGTAATATCATGTATACATGTTTTCCTTCCTTGAAGCACCAAAAGGACATCTGAAGAAAATGAACTCTAGTAGGCCTACGATGGTTTGGCAAGATAACAGGAATAGGAAAAGTATCATATGGTCAACTGGCCATTAGTTTGCTTACCCAATACTTTGGTGGTGTGTTGCATTTACAAACTATGAATCAGAGTTTGCTATGCAAGTGGCTTTGGAAGCTTGAGAATAGTGAAGATATGTGGTAAAATGTGCTGACAAAGAAAACCTTCACCCACAAATCATGTGAAGCATAGATGGTGAGTTGGTGGCTTACACAGATGAAGGTTAACGGGTTCTTCCAAAAAATTACCAAAAGGTGTCTGGTGATGTGAACAAAACTTTATTTTAGGGGGTTGTTTGGCTAGATGACATTTCTGGGTGATGTCACTATCTTATTTGTTAAGACCGAGGGCTGGGATTGCTTGCATTTTAGAAAAATTCTATTCGAGGAAACTGCTAAGCCGTGGGAGAATTTGAAATCACTGGTTGATGCAATTATCCTTAATGACAATCCTAATAGATTGAAGTGCGTGAGTGGCACCAATAATGCATTTTCAATTAGATATCTTTATGTGCAGCCATGAGCAACTGGGCTTGTTGGATACATAGGGATTTGGAAAGTTAAAATGGATCTGAAGATCAAAATCTCATTCTGGCTGATGATGAGGAATAGTTTTTTTGACCAAAGGCAATCTCTTCAAAAGAGGATGGACTGGAAATGGTCAATGCTATTTTTGTGGCCTTCCTGGGGGTGTGAAGCATATGTATTTGAGTGTAGTCAATCCAAATTCTCTTGGAGGGTGATCCTTAGCGCATTTGATTTGGTCAACCCCTAGAATATGTTGTTGATCTCGTGGGAGCATCGCTAAATTTCTTCCCCTCAGCCATCGCAATCTTCTTTAATTTGCGTGGCTGCTTTATGCTGGACGAAATAGAAAACAAGAAACTATGCATGCTTTGATAAGAAAATACTTGATGATCCTGTTGTTGTTACCTTGATCTTTTCCATTATCTCGCTAGTTGGGCAATAATGCAGACAAATCAAAGCCGAGGAACCATGGATGAAGATGTCGTGTTGATCAAGTGTGTGATGCAAGAGATCTTTAGCATAGCTCATGTAGTGGCGGAGCGTGAACCAAATTTTAGAGGGGAGGGGCAAATGAGTGTATGACATAGAAAAGGGTGAGATGACTAGAGACATCAGAGGATTAGTAGAAAGATAGGCTTATTCCGCAAAAAATTCTCTAGGAAGAGTGGGGGGTTTGGGCCCCGAGATTGTCCCGCATATGCTCCGCCACTGAGCTCATGGATGGGTGCCTACGATTCCTAGGATCGTCATGGTGTGGCGACAAAGCCTCTTTGCATCAACTGCCTTGCAGTTCTCGTATCCCTTCTTCCGTGGAATTTAGTTTCTCTATTATGTAATGGTTTGTGAAATATGGTTTATGTTGAGCTTTCGCTCTTGGCTTGTATGGTGCTATAATACAATGTTTCTTAGAGTCTTTATATGTTGGATGCCACGACGCCGATGATTACCTGATCTTCAGACTGCTGATTTTCTCCCATTCTTCGTTAGAGGGAGATGGACTATCATGTGATGTTTGTTTTGCTTTGAAAACCAATCGCAACTTCTTTCATGAAAATTAACTAGGCATGCTTGTTGTTTCAAAAAAAAGCTAAGGCTTGATGAAGTGAGAAGGCACTCCCATACCACCTTGACGCTCGCTCGGATCTAACATTGGGCTTGATTATTCCAGGCGTTGTTGCTCGCACCATCACATCACCCAATGGGCTTCCTAGATTCATGAACACACCCTCGCAAGCCTTTCATTGGCGTTGGAGCGAACACCGTGGGGACGGGGAGGAGGCCTAATGGGACTTATTCAATCGCCATGATGTCACCGCCACACCAACAACGCTTCTGGGACACATCAGCAAAGACCTAAACGGAAATAAAATACACATTGGACAAAGAATCATGTTCCCCTTCGCCTCCCCAGTCCCCACAACTAGATGGCTGCCGGAGATGGCGGGCAATAGTGGCCTCACAGGAAAAAAGAGAGAAACCCTAGCCACCTTAGTGTGTGTGCCTAGGGGGGACCTCATATGTTTTTATAGCTAATGTTGTTGTGTGGTTTGTTGAAGACTACCAACAGGTCATCCCTACAAAATCTTTTTGAGTGAATGACATCCCTACAATTAAGTGAAGAGGAGGATGCTATTACATAAAAGTTTGATGCTAAAGGGGTTCCATTTTTTTATTAGACAAGGCAAAAAACTTGCCATTTTCACTGATAGGAGAAGGTTTAGACAGGATCCGCAAAAGACTTGCCATTTTCACTAATTTATGGGTGTTTTCCACGTATTATGTGAGAGCATTCTTCCCTACAAAATTCATATATTTTTGTGACTACTGACACGCAACCGAGTTCTCGCTAGAGATAACCTGCGCGAACGTCGAAATGTTTTGGACTTGACACGTACTCCCTCCGTCCGAAAATACTTGTCATCAAAATGGACAAAAAAATGATGTGTATCTAGAACTAAAATACATCTAGATGCATCTCCTTTTATCCATTTTGATGATAAGTATTTCCGGACGGAAGGAGTAGTATTTTCTGTAGCGAAACTGATAGAAGCAATCACTTATTTTCTTGGGGTGCGTGTGTGCCACTGAATTGTGGAATGGAATTGCTGGCCGTATTGGTTTGAATTTTTGAAAAAGCGGATCCCCCTTCCACACCTTTGAGAATGTTGACAGCATGTGGGTTAGCGATAAAAAGCACAAAAGTGCTAATGTTGCGCGTGCGGCTGTTACATGGTCGTTGTGGAAACTGCGAAATCGATATCTGCTTTGATAAAAGCACAATGGTTTGGGGGTTGGGATGCAGTGTTTCAGGAGAAAATTGGCTCTGATAATTTCTCGCCGAAAGATCTTTTGCACTCCGGCCCTGTCCGAGATCAACTGGACAGTAGTAGTGTGATATCTGGGTTGGAATACATGTCAACCGGAGTGGCGATATCTCTCCAACCACCGTTTGAGATGCCGCCATTAGAAGAGCCTGCGTGTGTAGGCCGGCGCCGGCGCAGGTCTGCCTCGTCTCTGGTGGCCCTAGGGTCATGGAGGCGCGGTGGATCCTGGCAAGGGCCGGCGGGAGGGCTTCGCTTTTAGTTGTTTTTTTCAATCTTGCTAGGGTTTGTCTCCTACTCAGGAAGACGAGACGGCGGCGGCTCCCTGAAGATGGAATAAAGGTCTCCCCGCCTAGCCCCCGTTCCGGCGATGCGTCTAGCATCGTTGGTGGGCGTGTGGAGGTGTGTCTCCGGCAGATCTATCTTTGATGGATTTGTTTGGATCTCGTCGTTGTTCGTCACCGTTCTTGTGTCTTCGGTTTGGATCCTTCCGATCTACGTTATTTTTCATCGGCAATGGTTGCTGTTCTGGGGTGCTGGTCCTATGGGGCCTTAGCACGACGACTTCCCGACTGTCTACTACAACAAGGTGTGCCCGACTCCGGCGATGGAGGGGTGATGACGGCGGCGCGCCTTTGGCTCGCTTCAGTGCTTGTAGTCGTCGCTAGGTGGTCTACGGATCTGGATGTAATTTTTATTTCTGATGTTCGTTGTACTGCCATGATTGAAGATGAATAGATTGAAAGTTTTCTCGCAAAAAAAAACCGGAGTGGCGATATTTTTTCCCGTCACCAGTGATGATATTATTTTACCGTCACGAGTGAGTAGGGCACAAAGATAAAGAATAAATAACAGCGAATGACACGGGAGAATCGTGTGACGGTTGACAGTTATCTGGTGGGAGATGGACCGGAGAGCCTGATCAAAGTAAACCATCTGGACATTTGGTCCAAAGAGAAAGAGTACAAAAACCTGAAAAGAAAGCGTGCGAAAGAGGCTGCACCTCATATTCGAGAAAAGAGGCCGCACCTGTCCAGCGCCCAGCATGCCACCAAGCTTCCCGTAGTCTCATGACGTGAACCTGTGAGCGACATCATAAAAGAGCCGTGCGTGCCAAGGCTTTGCAAGACCAAGGATATGCGATGTCCACTGTACAAAGTCTTGCAAGACCAAGACTTGCCGTCTTTTCTGGTTCTATCGTGACGATTGACAAGCTATGCCATGGAAAAGGAGCCATGGTTTTTTCGTCACGACTCACGAGCTGAATGAATGTGCAAGTTACCAATCACCATTGGATTGCGTTTTACCGGAAAGTAGTTCCATATTCTATTGCGGTGGAATCGACAGTCTTGCTCGGGTTCTTTGAGTCTACCGATTCGATATGCTACATTGCTAGGCAAGAGGTACCTGACCTATTATAATCCTTGATCCGCTGCTGCCAATGCCACGTCTCTGCTTTTCTTGACAAGAGTGCTGCAATGTTTCTTACAGGTTTGACTTGATTTGCAGACTAGTTGGAACTTTCCACCGGAGAAAATCACACGGGGAGGTGGCTCTTATAATCACGTGGTAGCAGCCACAATCATGCAAACCAAGACAAACTACCGCGCAAAAATGAATTCATCAGCCAGGACACACAAGCTCCCGATAAAACCACTATAAAAAAGGCACCCAGCGTGCGTCAGATGTAGAGTAGTACTAGTAGAGATCAAGCAAGCGCCATCTTACCAATTCAACTGCCAATAATGTTCAGCGGTAGATACTACTCCCTCCGTCCGGAAATACTTGTCATCAAAATGAATAAAAGAGGATATATCTAGATGTATTTTAGTTTTAAATACATTCATTTTTGTCAATTTTGATGACAAGTATTTTTGGACGGAGGGAGTAGATCTCCAGGGGGAACAAATCAGCGCTGACCCCCAAGAACATTAAGGGCATATTTTGATTGGCGCTCGCAAAAAAAAGTAGAGTACATGTCTAATGGCACTAATTTTGCGTCAGATAGATTACATACTGATGGAGCCATCATCGGTCAAACCCTTGTATTGACCAATCAAAATACGCCCTAGATATCCAGTAGTACGGAGGTACGGAGTACCTTTTCAGACTGTTTGATAATGTGAGCAATTGGCTGCCCAAACAGCCAAACCATCGTCTAGTGTACATATCAGTGTGATCTCATGGCAAAACTTCAGCACGACCGAGTCAATTCTGCTACGAGTGGCTTCCACGTGGCTGAAGGTTTTGGTGTTACAAACAACACCACATAATCCTGAAAATATCAGAACTACACATAAATTAGTTACAAAATGAGGCGGCTCAATCAGAATACGTCAACTCCAACGATGACGAATATCGAAATGGAGAGAGGAGCAACAGCACGATTCCACCTGTTTTGGATGGGGCCTAAGCCCCAGACTTGTCCTGGCCATCGCCAAGCGGAAGAGGAACGCCCGGTATGATCCACAGGCCGTGATAATCAGAAGTTACTCGGTCAAAGAAAGAATACTCTGCGCTAGATCAGTAAAACATGTCAGACGCAGTTCTCAACAAAGAGATAAAATGATAATTACGCCACTAGAGCCACATACTTCAGAGGTACTGCCGAAGGAGCATAGTTGATGAATTTTTCAGCCTGCAGCTCATTCCTAGATGCACATCACCAAACGTATACCTAAGTTTACAGCGACAGGAAAATGTCATTGTTGCCGAAATTGAAAACAGTGTAACTGGCAAACAAAGAGAACTGGGTCAAAGACCTGTATTCACAAAATTCTGGAAAGCCGCACCGAGCTTTTGCGTAGTCCCAATGGCAATCTTCGTTTCTCAATGGACCTCGGAAAGCTGTTTATCTATTGTTAGAGAATGACAAATTAAATTGAACTCGGCATTGCAAGGGATGAAAAAGGCAAACCTTTTGTCACAAATTTTGATTTTGAATGAGGGTGCATGTCATGCCACATTTCAAGCCATAACTCACGCATAACCACTGGCATCCTAACAATATTCCTGTGATTTGCTGTTAAAATAAGAAAAACTCATGTCATCTCACAAAGAACGTCAGCACTAGTGTTTCATAGCAAATGTGGGTTTTATTTTTGTACGTGTATTGGAGAGGATTGGATGCAGGTTCTGGAAAATATGAGAGCACATACTCACATGCAGATACTACTGAGTACTGACTCAAGTGTAAACATGTATGTAACAGCATAAAACCTCCAAAGTAGTCCCTCATAGCAAAACATAGTAGTAGGTACAAGGAGAAGTACTATAACCAAATCCTAAAAATAAACGAGGGAAAGAATTTGCAGTTTTGCACCTTTGTCAAGCTCCCAGACTGCTGTTCTCCATCCTGGAATACTTTCAGCGTCCTCATAGTAGGTTATGTACTTTACATGTGGAGCCCTTGTCATGTTGGGAAATAGATCCTCACCATGATAGTGCTCAGCATTCATGCTTGTTTGTAAATCAGATCCATCATGTTCTGCCTGAAAAAAGAACATGAATGGCTTACTAGGAAGGGGAAATTAACATTGTGATATGCCACAAGAAAATAGTCACAGCAGTTTGAATAGCCAAAACATGGATATTGACAGCCAAGGCCTTTAGTTTGCACGTTTAGAACAATACCAGCAGGCAGAGAGTAGAATACCTGTGGAGCCCTTGTTATGTTCACTTTTGGCCCAAGCCATTGCTTGCACCATGACAGGGAGTTATAGGATACCTGCCATGAAACAGCTATTCAATTGCTAACGTAGAGTATTTTGTATTTTTTATTTGTTCAATCAAAAGAGATCGAGTTTAGGTAGGAAAAGCATCTGGTAATACATACCGTTCCATCTCCACTGGAATTGTTAGGCTTCCCAGAAAAAGAATGACCTGATCTGGTAAGGAAAAATAATATTACAAAGAGTCGCCAGATAAATATTTCTGAAGACCATAATTTAACCTTGGAACGTTTGTAACAGTTACGAGACTTGAGAGTTCAAAAATAAAAGGCATGGAAAGCTATTAACAGTGAATAAGTGACACTGAATTACTCCCTCCGTCCCAAAATAAGTGACTCAAAGATGACTCAACTTTGTACTAACTTTAGTACAAAGTTGAGTCACTTATTTTGGGACGGAGGGAGTAGTAATTACTAAAGCAAGAAAACGTGCTGTGGACCCCTGAAAACTACCAGTTTCTTTACAAATGAACCATTGCATGCAAATTTTATCTCCAGTATGCCCAACATTTCATGAGAAGTACAAACACGGAATAGACGTTAATAATAATGCAAACTAAAAGATAGTCAGTTCCTCACAAATATCTCAAAGTAGCAATGACATCATCAAATGTGCAATTTTATGACAGAAACTACTAAATCTGTAGGAAGGACCATTTGGGCCCTCTAGATGAAACAAAGTTTAAGTTGCAGTCAAATAAACACTCATCTAGGGCAACCCATTCACAGAAGCAGACATGCAGAAAGATAGACAGCTGGTACTTGGCTGAGATGAGTACAGGAACTTTTGAAATAAAGATCAGTGATACCTGCCTTGACAGGAGGGACTGCTCAAACTCATAAATCACATCAGTTATTATCCAGTTATCTGGATATGGTTTGCCACTTGGTGCAAAATAGTATCCTACCTGCTTGATGAAAAGCCATGAGTGACAAGTAACAGTTTTTACAACTAAAGAACAATCCACAACTATACCTCAGTCTTAGTATCAATGCCATATATGCAGAATACATTCTTTATTGGAGGTCTCTCCCAGGGCGTGAGAGGATTGAGAACTGGGTCACCCTGGTAGTACCTGAGATCAACAAGGACCAAAATACAAGGTCTTATTTATACTACCTTTGGTTATAAGCTAGACTATTTACTATTTGGTGGTTCACTAGTTAGTATATCAAGCAACCTTCCGTACAAAATATTATATCAAGCATGCACATCATATTTTTTATTTGAAGACACTGAATTACAATGTAGTAACACTGCAGAATACTAAAACTTACTTCTCCAGCTGATGGATAAGGGCTTTGCTCTGTGGGTCATAATCCAGCATAGTTTTGAACAAAGTACCATCTGAAACTTCTCTGGCAGAAAATGACAACAGTGTCGGATTTCCACACTCCATGTTGGATGTTATGTTCTCTGTTATGTCCATAATGGATGGATAAGCATCCGTACCTGAAAGGGAGAAACAGTAAAGACAAAAAGGAGTGCAACTGCTTAGTGGGGAAAACATAAATATCTGTAACAACAGAAGAGACTTTACAAAGAACCTCGAGTTGTAGGAACCTCGATACTGACGAGGGTTGTGGGCCATCCAGAGTTGTCTGAACTATACTCCATCGCATCGCATTGTTGTCTGTTCATGTGGGCCTTTCCCTCAAAAAAATGCTTCCAGTATACATTATCAGCCTTGCAGTATTTTGAGAATGGCAAGAGCCATAAAGAAGCAGCAAATGAATTGAACATCAAACGGGCTGTCCCCTGAAACCAATATAGAAATTTAGATGGTAAAGGTAGGATTGGGAATCATTTAAACAATATGACATATAATGCTATTGAATTTTTGGGCAAGCTATGAACAATAGTTCACAATGCTGACAAGTATGGATTGTGGACACAACTGGACTTCTTAATTATACCATCTAAAACACAATAAAATATATGCTTCAAAAAATCATAGCACATCCACAGGTCATACTATCAGGCCACCAGTGAATATCTAGGACCATATTTTGAAGCCTAAAAATCAAAAGATAGACCAGAAGGACAAGGCAACATACTCCCTCCGTCCGGTGAAGAGTGTACATCTAGAAATTTTAGGACAAATTATGGAGTTAAGTAAAAAATGCATTGGAAAGATGCAAACCACCATCTCTCTCCTCTTTAATTACCCAACCCCCAATGAGCTAAGTGCATGTAGAAATTAAGAAGACCATGTGTAGATTGTCATTGGTCTTGATTACCGTGTGATGAGAGAGAAGTATTTTTTTCCACTTTAAAGTGCATTGGGAAGATAGAAGTACACTCTTTTGTGGACAAATTTTGAAGCTAGATGTACACTCTTCACCGGATGGAGGGAGTACATATTAAGTGTTTGAAAACATAATTCAAAAGCACGGTTTGACTTAACTGTGGTCACCAAAGTTGAAGTTTGACCATTAATTTCTCTTACGATATATTGTTAATGATTTCAATATCATGGTCACATGAAAGTGTTTCCAATACATATTTAATGTTAACATTGCTGTGTCACTAAGTCTATGTTTTTGGAGTAATTGTTGGTAAGAGAAAATTTACATCTTACAATGCACGTGTCCTTGTAAATCCAATGGATGGAGTGGAAACCCAAAACATATAACAGCAACAACCGGTGATTGAATGAAGGCAAGTTATGGCAATAGAATAAAACAAATAGAGAAAACTAACCTCAGTGACTGGAAGACCAGAAGTTGTCCCAGAAAGAGTGGCTCTGACTGATTCAGTAGATCCGAGAAGAGGGGCACCTGAAAGAAAGAGAAAATAGAAAGCGTGAAGAAAAGAAACACTTATGGTAATAGATTAAGATTTCCAATTAACATACCAACTGCAAAGTATGCATGTATATGTTTGTCGAGCCATTGGATATAGTGCTTTGGGGCAATTTCTAGTTTCAACCATTCCAGAAAGTACCGGAATACATTGTTTCCCATGGAATGAGCAAAAACCAGAGATGGCCCTCCTCGAAGTTTCAATGCAATTTCAAAAGTTAATCTGCACAAGAAAGGACTCGTAAGCATCACACACCAAGCTCCCTCCACATATAACAGCTTCTATTGTACAGAAATGCTCATAACTTGTTCTTTTTTGCCAATGTATCACAAATAAAATATGTGCTAACATAAAACTAATCATTCTTTAACAACTTAACTGGGACATGATTAAGTAAAAAATGGCATAAGAAAGCTTATCACTTAGGAATGGAAGCTTCTAAAGATATCTAGCATTGCATTATTCTTGCCGGTTATTGCAAACAGCTATTCCCTATATTCATGAATTTATGACATTTTGGACATCGGCACGGTATCCGACATGCAATCCTTAAACGTTACTTCTTATACGGATACGTTAGTAAAGATAATTTAAATTCTATACTATGATCAGTGAAATTTCTTCGGTGATAAATCTAGTGTTACCATTTTCACCTGACAATCTAAATAGCTGTTTTATATATCAACACAGCTTGTCAGCAAGCTTTAAGAACGTCATATATTTCTGAAATGGGGCAGTACGTCAGACGTCAGAAGTATGCTCAGCACTTATGGACATGATGCCAATTAAGTAAGCATCCTAAAATAGATATGACTTGTTCTTGTCAATGTTTTCTGGTGAGCTGGGATGTGCAAAGTGTCAAGGTCATTAATGGTATACATGATTGTCAGTCTGCCAGCCATGTGTTTTAAAACAAAAAAAAATCTAGAAAATGAACTGAAAGAAGAGAATTGGTTGCTATATGACAACATGAGTTAAGTTTACAAACTTTAATTTATGAAAGTACAGATCCCTCTCCTCAAGCAACGATGGGGGTAGCCTCCAATCGTATGGAACAGCGATGATAGCATTGGCTTCAATACCAAACTCTACACACCATTTGACCCATTCTTTCCATATTGAAGAAAGAGGACCTGAAACCTCGTCAATAATACCACATGAGTACATTTAAAATCGAACATTGCTCTTTCTATCATTTCCATGAGGAAATGAATGGACGGTTTGAGAATATACTAACAAACATGAAAATTATAAATGTGGGCAATTCTTTCTTTCTTCTTTTTTTAGGAATAACATGGGCAATTGCTAACTTAGGAAAATGTGTAACATTCCAGCATAAATATGCTTAGGCCTGCCCACTTCGGATGAACCACACTGTCACATTATCCCGGTTACGCTTTTTCCCTCGTTTCATGCAAAAGGGTTAATCCAGGTTAAAATACATTTGACATTTTGGTTTATATGTGTGGTATAACTCCCTCCGAACTAGCAAGGTGGAACTAAACCCAACTGTTTACTCTTGCTCTACATGGGCTTTAGTTGGACATCTTTTTTGTTGGGCATGGATATCTCTCATACCATGGAATGTTATGTAAATGAAAGTAAATATAGGAGGTTGCCATCCATTCAAACAACAAAGTACATGGATTCTTTTCAAATGATTGAGTCAACTGTATCATCTGATCTTCATTAGATTGAACAAGAACAGTTACACCCATGGATGATCATGTTTTTCTCCATTGCACTAAGATATGTATTGTGAGAGAATGAGGAAAGCAAATCAAAATTACGTATCATGCAATGTAAAGCTTAGAACATGATTCATTCCTGACTAGTAACTACAACTGGGCAACCCAGTAATTACAACATCATCGGATGCGATAGTTCATGATTTTGGTCACTGTTGCTCAAAGTTTGTACAAGTAATGGAATGTCAAAGATAATAGAACATCACACTACAAATGATCAAGTGCTACATGATATGAAAACTAGTACTAAAACATAACTAAGGTACATAGTTTACCTGTTATATAACCAGGGTCCAACTCTGTGATTGCAGAAAGACCACTATCTGGCCTTGACTTGCATTCTGGATGATCTGTCTGGTTATAAGGGTCAAGCAACATGCACTTCAGCCAGCAATTTACAGCAGAGAAAAGCTGCACCATAGAACACACAAAATTAGAAATCGAAGATTGATCGAATATTCATGGGAACAACCTATCAAGTACATAATGATCTATGTGGAGCAAAGTACAATCTAGTCCTCTACAGAGTACAGTACACTTTCTCTGAACATGTTAGATATCATTGTAAGACCGAAGCCTAGTTTGGCCGGACAAGGGCTTGCCATGTGGTCATGGATTGGTCACATATAGCGCTGCGTCTTTCCGAATTTCGGAGGCGAGGATGAAATCCCGAGCGGCAAACTATTAAAATGTAGAACTACTGGTTACGGTGTTTCGGAATTAACCATAAATTACTAGTAACTGTGATTTTCTCGCAAGTTTACCGCAAATTCATCCTATGCACAACTGAAGCCAGACAGGAACCAATGGAAAGGTTCAAACCGGCTACCTACTTCACTGTCCACTAACAAACCTGAAAGCTAAGTTTGGAAAGGATGTTACGGGCTAACAACTTTAGGCCAGGAAAAGCTGTTCCCGAGTGTAACTGGCCAAAAAAAGCAGGTGCCTGAATGAGCACAGATTGTTCAGTCTATCGACCAGCTGGGAGAACAGGTACGCACAATAATAATCCCCAAACAACAGAAATGGCCAAAACGAGCACAGTAATAGGATATTTCGGGTGGTGCAGCAGAGGGATCTCGACCTTGGTGGAGTCGAGCCAGACGGAGTCCAGGGGGTTGAAGTCGAACGGGGAGTAGGGGCAGTCCAGCACCGACCACGCCCGCAGCTGCGTCGACGCGAATCCCGGGATTATTATCCCCGACAGCTTCCGGTAGTCGAACTCCGCCTCGCCGTCTGCTACTCCGGCGGCCACTCCCACGGATGCCGCGGCCGCCGTCGCCACCGCGATAGCCATCGCGCAGGCGAGGCCGCCAGATCGGAACCGCCATGGAGGCATTTCAAGGTGATTTTGGCTGTTTCCAGACGCAGATTGGTCGACTGGAGCAATAGGTGGAGCTCTAGGCGTTTCGGAAGGACTGCGGGGAGTACGTGGGGCAATCTGGGTCATTCGTTTTGAAGAGGACGGCTGGGAAGTCTTCATGGGGTTTCTAGGTGCCTTTTTCTGCATCATATAATAACCTTAGGCCGCCTTTCTTTTGAAAATTGAATCTTTTCATTTGCATCCTAATAAATTTAGGCCATATTTCATCAGAAAGCATAATCTTTCATTTATTCTTCACTAATTTTTTTATTATTATTCCGTATGTATCTAGATGATACTTATAAGAATTTAGTCTTTGGCTCTTATAATCCCCATGTCATTCGAAGTTTGGAAATGACTGACGTGGGTGTGGTTTCAATCTCCGAACGGAGGTAATAATACAAAAGATGACACAATAGAATATGAGATAACCTCTACGGAACGAACTGAACTTCAGATTGACTGATTTGACTCTTAGTTCAACTGTTAACCAAAAGCTATTTCTATTGAAATTTCTCCTCCTCTCTCCTCCACACTAGCAAATCATCATATGTGGCGGGACTAAGAGACAGACCGATGTATCATTAGTATAGGTTGACTTCATAGTTATTGAGGGTGTAAAGGGGAGAAATTAAACGGAACCGACCTAAAAGAAAATCTGCTATTGACAATGTATTGGTTGAATCAACAACATAATTGAAGAACCTTTCGATACACATGAATCCCCAAAAAGGCATGATTAGAGCATCTCCAGCCGTTGCCCCCCCCCCACCCCCAAGACACGCCGAAAACCGCCGCTTGGGGGCGAGCCGGCGCTATTTTAGGCGTGGGGGCGCGCACTTTCCTAGCCGCCGCCCCCAGGCCGCCCCCGCAGTTTGGCCATAATGCAGCAAATACGGCCAGAATTCAGCAAACTAGATCAAATTTGAACAAACACGGCATATTTCTGATAAATTTAGGCGTTTTTACACGGAAAAAGGGCGGAAAAAACCCTAAACTACGGGCCGAAGTAGGCGCTAGCAGGGCGTAGTCGTCGCCGGCGTCGTCCTCCTGCTTCTCCCCATTGACACGGTCGGCACCGTTGCTCGACCCCTCACCCTGGCGATCTGCTTCACGGCGGCGGCGTTCAGCGATCTCCTCCAGGGCGCGGCGCTGGCGGTCTAGCTCAATGCGCGCGTAGTCGTCGCGCGCCCACTTCAAAGCGGCCTCTTCTTCGTCGACCTCGTCGGCGATAGCAGGCTCCGTCTTCACGGTGGCGAGCCCCGGCTCCGGCTTCACCGTCGTCAGCCCTGGCTCCCTCTTCGGCTTGACGAGGCGAGGAGGGGCCGAGGAGGAGGAACCACGGCCGCCGTCGTTGATGACGAGGTCGGCGCCGCGGGTGCGTCTACCGAGCGGCGTCTCGGCCGGCTCTGGCTTGACGCCGACCAAGGCCGGCGCGCCGGAGGAGTGAGAGGAGGATCGGGAGGAGGAGGAGGATGACCAGCCCATCATCCTCCTCGGCGGCCACGCGCCGCCGCTCGGGTACTCGAACGGCGGGTCGTTGCCGCCCTCGAGGTACGCGAGCACGCGACTGAGCGTGCGGCCCGGGACGCCCCACCACAGGCAGCGGCCCTCGCTGTTGATGCGGCCCCGCGGCGCCGGCGCGTTGTTGGTGGAGGCGAGCCGCTCCTCCTGCCGGCGTTCGAAGAACGCCGCCCACGTCGCGTGGTTGTCGACGGCGTACTCCGGGAGCGCCAGCTCCTCGGCCGTCAGGGACGCCCGCTCACGCTCGATCTCGGCGCGGAAGTAGTTGGGCGTCTCGGGGACGGGAAGAGGGGGGACAGGGACGTCGCCGGCGCTGAGCCTCCACCGCGACGGAGCGCGTACATCGGGCGGCGCGGGGTACTTGGCCTCGTGGAGGAGGTACGCCTCCCACTCGTGCAGCGAGCGGCGGCCGAAACCGTTGGCCGCCGCCACGTCGCCGGGGTACCTCGCGCTCATGGTAGCCGGGTGGGAAGTGCGGCGGCGAGGAGGGGAGATGGGAAGAAGTGCGGCGGCGAGGAGGGGGAGGATTGCGCGTTCCTCACCGGTGCGGTCAGGGGCGCCTTTTATAGCGTCTCGTGGGGCGGCCGCGTGCGAACGCGTGGCGGAAGGCGGGACGGCGTCGCCACAATGCGCCACCCGTGAATCAATGGCAGGCTGACCGGCGGCAGCCTTGGCATTGATTCCCCGAGGGAAAACCGAGACGATGAGGACGACCAGCCTTCGTCTCGCTGACGCGCCGGTCCCGCCACTCTTTCGCGCCAAAACGTTCGCGTCGGCGCCTCCGAGCGCCCCCCAGGGTGACGAGTTCGGGTTGGGTGTGCCGGCGCCAATTTCGGCCCAATCCAGCGAAAAATAGGATCGTGGGACGCGACTGGGCCGATTTTTCGGCGCCGGCGCTAAAAAAGGTCTTGGGGGCCTGTTGGGGGCGCGGCTGGAGATGCTCTTAGAGTGAGGGTGTGGCTTTGGCCAAACCAACCTAGGATGTAGTTTTCCCGTGTTTGCTTATGTACTTTAATACACGTAAAACTGGACAATACAAATCAACCGATACAAGTTGCAAATTCATGCCTCCGATTACTCTTTATATGAATCAAGATGCTCTTGACATGTAAATGTTTAGTTCATTCTGCACAAATTGTCAAAGCATTGAAAATCTAACACTAAACTTGGCAAGCCAACAAAGTTTTCATGCCAAAATGTGAAAAGAACATTGCGCCGAATAAATACAAGGGTAGACACCGGAAAACAATAGCACAAAATAACATCCCAATAACACAATGTTATTTCCCATGTTGATGACACATGTTTTCGACATTTGTGTAGAAAGACCAAAGATATAAATATAGCACACTCTGGTTAGTAATGCATAGAAACCTTATTTTGAAGTATACAAGTCAGCACAATGTTTACAGAAATTTTAGGCAGACCTTGTAAGTTCACAAGAAAACCGTAAATGTTGGCTGGGCAGTTGTCTTACAAAAACATAACAAATCAAAAAGAACAGGTACATGAGGCAAAGTTTACAGGAGCGCCTCTTCCATCACGGTCACATTTTGTAGTGAAGATGTGCCAAAATGAACATACATATATTATTGTGAAAATAAATAAACTGGGCATCCTAGTAGTGCGATGGAGTTTCTGGTCGGATAATAAACACACAATATGCATGACAGTATTGATGAGACTGTCACATTTTGTATACAATACACATTCTCATCATATAGAAATCGTTGAAATTTAAATGACCCTGCAAATAGTTACTACATTATGGTTATAATCAAAATTTCCTAAGCGTCTATGTCGCAACACGATAATATCATCAGAATTTTTGACTTGGTAAAATAAACCAGAGGAAGGGGTACAACTTCAAGGATGGGTGAACTCTTTGTAGCAGCAGCAGTCGTTGATGCTGCTTAGTAACCACTGAAAGAGTTCAAACAGTCAACATGCAACGCCTTAGATTTTCAAAATTGCAAGTGAACATGCAAGATGTGATTAATCATGAGAATATAAAATGCATCAAGAGTATAAGATGTATATTTTCTTCCAAGATACCATTAGAGGGAGAGAAAAGCGAAAGAATGTAGCTATAGAATAGCTGAAAGAGGCACACCAAGGTTTCTGAACTCTTCAATTTGGAAAATTAATGCGTGCAGACAACATTTTTTATTTAGATGAAAAGAACAGACAAAATGAAACTACAAACTCGAAAGGAATTAATTCATCCTACCTTAGCATCCACTTGATACAGGACTATAAATACACAAACAACAAGCTAGTATATTTTGCACATCAGCAACACCACATGCTAGATGCTACTCATGGCTTAACGATGAGTTGAAATGATAAAATAGCTTCCGCTAGTTGCTTCTGTAACCAACTGCCATGGATGCATTTTATTTGCATTACAAAATAGCATGCAAACTCAATAGTCAAGATAGATTCGAGCTTAGGTACAATTATACGACATGCAAGAGATATACATGATCTTCAAAAGTGCATAAAGATAGAAGAGTAAAGTAACACTGAAGTCATACTTCTACATAAGTGTATTTCAAATAAAAAGTCACATACAATACAAAAGCAATGAAGTCATACTTCTGCACAAGTGTATTTCAGATAAAAGGGCCTTCAGAGAATGTGGTGCTCACAGTTTGGATCTTCCTTCGGTTCTAAGTTCCTGCAATATAACTAAATTTCCTGAATTTGTAGACTTCAAGAATGGGAAATATATTTGAATGGATCAATGAGCAAAAAATCATGAAAGGAGCTAAACATGAGCTTAACCAGATTCTTGAAATAAATGAATCACATTACATATTGATAAAAGGCAATCTCAGCACAGGTTAACACATGCATGAGCATCAAATTAAATGCGAAAACACCATGGATGAGAAAACTTAATTGGCTGAATGTCCGAAGGAAAGAATAATGAGCGAATATGATCCAATAAAACTAAGCCTAGAAGGACAGAGAAGCCCCGAGTAAGTACATCATTAAAAAAGAGAACTGGATATGTTCAATGTAAACTTTAATTGAATTAAACATAAACTTCGGCAAGGGAGAGAAGATGGCATAGATTCATATAAGCATCTAGTAAATGCACACAGAAAAGGGGATATTCTGCAACTAACCATGAAATATTTACGTGCAACATGTACGGACGAAGTTACAATTTAATGTAGAATGATTCATCGAAGGAAAACATATTGATGCTCATTGTCGCCTTCAGATGTCACAGAAAAACTGCATAAAAGTAAATGTTTTCTACCCCCACTAATGAAATTTCATATCGACAAGGAAACAAAACTAAAAATAGATTAGCACAAAAACCTCAATTGAACTTGTGAGAAGTATGGGCTTCCATGTGTGACCGTAGCCCCTGTGGCACTCCACGTACGCCCGTGTCCCCTGCGGCAGCAGCGGCTAGCGTGTCCTGGTGGCGGCGGCAGATGTGTCTCCGACATCCCCAGAGGCGGTGGCCACAGTTCCCCAGTGGTTCCTTCACATTTTCAAATCAACTAATAGCCTTCGCCTTGGCAGAAGTGAGGAAACCACGAACGAATGTCAAAATATGGCAATTGCCCATAAGTAACATGGTCAAGTAAAGAAATTTAAGCACGCTTTCATGTCAATTTAGGAACCTTCTATCGCTCATTACTTATCACATTGCATGTCATCATAGAATATTTTCTCTTTCCAGAAAAGGCTGCTTGGCAGAAGGACTGTTACGTCATAACGCATTTGCTAACTAATATTTTCTCCATAAGGGCATGCTAAATATTTCATACAAGCTGATTCTCTCTTAGAAGCTCGGCAAAAGTGTCATTTTGTAAATCATAATTCCTTCACTTTCGCTACAGGAAGAACTAAAAATAAATGAACCATGCTAACATTTGGCAAAATTCATGGAAGATTACAAATATATATGCTTCATCTATAGAGGAAAAATGGACAAACCACACAAGGGAAAGCGTAGCATCAAACACTCGATCTGGACCTCACCCTTGTAACTTCTAACCACAATTATAAGCACCCTTGACCACTGTAATATTTGATATTTCTCGAATTGCAGTTTCTTGCTACTCAATGTCCCCCAATTCGCCTGAAACTAAATCATTGCCTCCCATGTGTAAGAAAACATCACCAAATACACGCAACCGAGACTGGAATCGCTGGCTACCACATGGATCCAATCCAGAGGTGCGTGGTAGGGCTAGGGGAGATGAGATGGTGGATAAATTATTACTCTACAACAGATGAGTAGTAGAGGACCTCGAGCGGCGATGCCACTGGGAGCCAATTTTGGGCGCCGACCCATAGGAGCACAGTTGGGTGATGGGTCTGAATAGCAGCAGTACCCTAAGAAGCGGCGGCGGCGCCCGGCTTCCTTGCCGCCGGGGGTGGCTCCCGTGTCGTTGAAAGCGGCGATCGGTGCATCACTGATGTCTACTACACGCTTCTATTCCTGTAGACAGTGTTGGGCCTCCAAGAGCAGAGGTTTGTAGGACAGCAACAAATTTCCCTTAAGTGAGTAACCCAAGGTTTATCGAACTCAGGGAAGTGGAGGTTGAACGTACCCCTTTCAAGCAACCCTGCAATCAAGATACAAGAAGTCTCTTGTGTCCCCAACACACCTAATACACTTGTCAGATGTATAGGTGCACTAGTTCGGCGAAGAGATGGTAAAATATGGATGATAGGAGTGGCAAAGCAAAGTAATATAAATCTGTAATAAAAAGTGCAGCAAGCAAACAAGTGGTAAACGTGAGCACAAATGGTATTGCAATGGTGGAAACAAGGCATAGGCTTCATACTTTCACTAGTGGCAACTCCCAACAACATTAACATAATCGAATCACATAATACTTCCCATAAAACATGCAATGGAGACGCACCCGGAGGTCATTTCTTTGTGGTCAAGAGAGGACGAGAATTATGTAGGGCTACAAAAGCACACCTCAAAGTTCGTAGTTCTAAATCTATGGATTTCCCAATGTCACCGCGGCCATCCAAAGAGAATACCACAATCACCACAACATATCTCAAGGATAGTCAAAGACAAGCACCAAGAGACTCTCAATCTTTAATCCACACACAAAAGAGGAAATCACTCATGAAAATATTCTTCTAATCCATGTCCAATAGACCGCTGTCACCTTGGTCTCGGGGATTATACTAGATAAAGACAAGTGAGTACATCAATCCAATACATAGAGGAAGGGGAAATATCATGGGATCACCCTAGATTAACATAGCCTATGATCACAACGAAGATCACATCATGGGAGAGAGAATTGACCACATAGCTACTGGTAGAAACCTCAGCCCCGAGGAGGAACTACTCCCGCATCATGGAGGGAGGAAGCAACGTCGATGGAGATGAATCCGGGGGCACTTCCCCGTCCCGGCAGGATGCCGGCACAGGAATTCTGGTCCCCCGAAACTTGGTGGCGATGGCGGCGGAGATCGGAATTGCTTCTGGAGAAAAGGGTTCTGGAATCAGGGTTTTCGCGACGTGAGAATAAATAGGAGTCCAGGTAGGGCACCAGAGGAGGTGGGAGCAGCCCAGGCGGCCCCCCGGCGCGGCCAGGGGTGGGGCCGCGCCATCAGGGCGCCTGGGGCCCCCCTGGCCCCCCTATGGCCCCCCTTCTGGCGCACGGAAGCTTCTGGAGCGCCGATTTTTTATATATTTTTCCCGGAATTTTTCTGGCAATTTAAGTAATGGGAAAACCTGAAATAGAAAAACAGCAAAAAACAGAAGCTGGCACTGGGGTGCACTGAGTTAATAGGTTAGTCCAAATATGATCAAAAGTGTATGAAAGTGTATCAAAAGCATAGAAATATCACCCAAAACATGCATGGAGCAAGCAGAAATTATAGATACGTTTTGGACGTATCAACATCCCCAAGCTTAATTCCTGCTCGTCCTCGAGTAGGTAAATGATAACAAGCATAATTTCTGTGGTGACATGCTACCAAAGAGTCTTTCACAATCACATGACAAATGCTTACTGAGATAATGAATCTTTAGTAATTAAGTTGCCTCATGAAAATATCACAAAGAACTGAAAGTTTACAATATGATACTGAAACACCCAATAGATTTGTAGTGAGCATGGTGTGCAAACATGACAAAGTGATACCTCGATTGCCCCCTTTAGTGAAGCAAAACATAAATGCAGGAGCACCTCCGAAGTTTAAGTGACGACTAGATACAATGATTTCAGATTAAGCGATGTCACAATCATGCAGAAGACAATGTAATACTTTGGGACAATGCACATTACACTCAGAGTGACAATCATGCTCTCAATAGTTGGTGCTTTGAAGAAAGAAGGTGGAGACTCTCGAACCGTGGATTTTGATGGCAAGGTTGAAAACCCGTGGTTGGAAGCAAAGACTAAACATGTACCAGAGCTCTTGGTTTTGAAAACAGAGGTAAAAAGCTTTTGGGAGGTGCATAATTCGTCAACGAATGCTAGTAGATAACTCAATTACTTCTCGAACTGGACAAGTTTCGAGGAACGGCTCCCGCATGGGGACGATCACATCCCCTTAATCTCCTTTGTTTATCACTGCCAAAAGTTTTCTAATTTCTCATGAACAAAGCGTGAAGGAGGGTTTGTTTGTTGTATTCTCTTTTATGAGCCGAGCGCACTCATGCCAGTTCCTTCTCGTATTAGGGGTTTGCAGATTAGACATGCAATCCCGGGGTAAAACTTGTCCAACTTAAAAAGATCATGAATTAACTACTACTTCCTCATGAGCTAAAACAGAGGCACAAAAGAGAAATGCTTTTGAATAATTTTGAGATGGTACAAGAAAGTCTTCGTTAGGAATGGCAAGTAAATACCATATATAGGAAGGTATGGTGGACTCATATGGCATAACTGGTTTCAATGATTTTGGATGCACAAGCAGTCAGTCCGCTTAGTACAGGTGAAGGCTAACAAAAGACTGGGAGCGACCAACTAAGAGAGCAATGACGGCCATAATCATGCAGAGCGACAAAGCAACACTGAATCAGGCATGGAAGTTATATCACTACTCAGAAATTAAAGATCATCAAGGCTTGATAGACTTTCTTTACAGTCTTAAATATGCGTGAGCATATGCCAAGTCAATCAAAATAAATTCTTGGAGGAAGATATCACTAAACCATACCACATCATAGGCAAACAAATCATGCTGGTACTTCAATAACACATTAAGAACCCCCAGCTATTTGAGACTAACCATAAGAAAACATGAACTACTAAGCACCATTATGCACATAGCATTTTTATCATAGACATATCAACCAGTGCCACAGAAGCCAACTCTCTTAACAAGATAAGCATGATAACTCAAGAGAGTTCCAGAAGCAACAACCTAAACAAAAGCTCTTAAAAAGATAAGCATGAAAACTAAGAGCTAAGCATGACAGCAGCTATGAAAAGATAAAGAACACACACAAGAAGATACGCATGCAAGCCTATGTTGTGTTCTACAGTGGAGTGGAGCATATTTCTATCCCAAACAATGAAGGCTAGGATCTAACTTATTATGAACAGCAAGCAAAGCTAAAGAAAACTAAAAAGGAAACTAAGAGCAAGACGCTCCAAACATAGCACATAACGCATGAAGTGATTAAAATATAATGGAACGAAAGACGAACTGATAATTGTTGATGGAGAAGGGGATGCACGGGGGCATCCCCAAGCTTAGACGCTTGAGTCTTCTTGAATATTTCTTGGGGGTGCACGGGGGCATCCCCAAGCTTGAGCGTTTGACACTCCTGAATCTTCTTTTATCATCTTCCCTCGCACACTTGAAAACTCCCTTCATACATAACTCATCATAATCTGATTAGCGAGGTTAGTACCCACAATAAAATAATTTTTCCCTACTGGAAATAAGGATAATCTTGAAGAGCTACTGTTTCTCAAGATTGCCAAAATGTTTTTGCAAAGAAAAAGCAAGCTCAAGGTTTGCAAAACGAAGAAAAGGCAAAACAGGACAGAATCTGTGAAAAACAGACCAGCAGGTAGTAAATAATTTTTTCGGGGCACTTCTGCAACTCAAATCAAAAAACTCAGAACAGATGCTCGAAAGCCAATTGTATAGAGCACGCCGTCAAAAAAAAATTCAGATCAAAAAGATGATCTGGTGATTTTATACGAATTTTTCTGTCCAAGGACAGAATCTGTTTCCTGGACAGCACGTCACAACTTTTGAACTTTCTTGCAATCGGAGGCTAAACTTGGCACAAAGCTGAAAAATAAAGATACAATGATGTTGCTACATTAGTAACAAACATCAAGACCACTAAAAACTGAAAGAACAAACTGAAAGCAAAGATAACAAGGGTTGTCTCCCTAGAGCTCTTTCTTTATAGCCATAAAGATAGGCTTAAGACTTTAATGATGCTCTCGTAGGAATAAGAGTTGAAGAACAAAAGAGAGCATCAAGGAGTATATATAAAACATATTGAAGTCTAACATACTTCCTATGCATGGGAATCTTGTAAGAACATAAATTATTGAAGCATAAAGCAACTAGCATATGAAGGCAAAACAAGCATAACTTCAAAATATTCACCATAAAGAGAGGAAACTTCTTATTATTAAGATATTTAGAACCATGTCTCCCTCTCTCATTATAAATTTCAGTGGCATCATGGATGAACTCAACAATATAACTATCACATAAGGCATTATTTCCATGATCCAAAAGCATAAAAGTGTCATTACTCTTCATATAAGCAAAATCTTTCTTATTAGGAATAGTGAGAGTAAGACTATCATAACCATCATGGTAATCATCGTATTTAGGAGGCATATCATAATCATAATAAAATTTATCCTCAATAGTAGGTGGACTGAAAATATCATATTCATCATTGTAATCATCATATATAGGAGGCATAGTATCATCAAAGTAAATTTTCTCCTCAAAAGTTGGGGGACTAAAAATATCATGTTCATCAAACGTGTCATCCCCAAGCTTAGAGCTTTCCATGTCATTAGCAATATTGATATTCAAAGAAAGCATACTAATAACATCACCACCATCATGATTGTTATGCAAATAATAAAGTTCCATAGGTTTTTTAATTTTCTCTTCAAACACATCATGTCCCAAAGCAAGGTAGAGCTTATAAAGCTCTCTCATATTTTTGTTGTTTTCCATTAAGCAAAACTAGTGAAAATAAAAACAAGAAACAAAAAGATTTAATTGCAAGATCTAGAGAAGGTACCTTCACTTACCTCACTTCCCCGGCAACGGCGCCAGAAATAGCTTGATGTCTACTACACGCTTCTATTCATGTAGACAGTGTTGGGCCTCCAAGAGCAGAGGTTTGTAGGACAGCAGCAAATTTCCCTTAAGTGAGTAACCCAAGGTTTATCGAACTCAGGGAAGTGGAGGTTGAACGTACCCCTTTCAAGCATCCCTGCAATCAAGATACAAGAAGTCTCTTGTGTCCCCAACACACCTAATACACTTGTCAGATGTATAGGTGCACTAGTTCGGCGAAGAGATGGTAAAATATGGATGATAGGAGTGGCAAAGCAAAGTAATATAAATCTGTAATAAAAAGTGCAGCAAGCAAACAAGTGGTAAACGTGAGCACAAATGGTATTGCAATGGTGGAAACAAGGCCTACGCTTCATACTTTCACTAGTGGCAACTCCCAACAACATTAACATAATCGAATCACATAATACTTCCCATAAAACATGCAATGGAGACGCACCCGGAGGTCATTCCTTTGTGGTCAAGAGAGGACGAGAATTATGTAGGGCTACAAAAGCACACCTCAAAGTTCGTAGTTCTAAATCTATGGATTTCCCAATGTCACCGCGGCCATCCAAAGAGAATACCACAATCACCACAACATATCTCAAGGATAGTCAAAGACAAGCACCAAGAGACTCTCAATCTTCAATCCACACACAAAAGAGGAAATCACTCATGAAAATATTCTTCTAATCCATGTCCAATAGACCGCTGTCACCTTGGTCTCGGGGATTATACTAGATAAAGACAAGTGAGTACATCAATCCAATACATAGAGGAAGGGGAAATATCATGGGATCACCCTAGATTAACATAGCCTATGATCACAACGAAGATCACATCATGGGAGAGAGAATTGACCACATAGCTACTGGTAGAAACCTCAGCCCCGAGGAGGAACTACTCCCGCATCATGGAGGGAGGAAGCAACGTCGATGGAGATGAATCCGGGGGCACTTCCCCGTCCCGGCAGGATGCCGGCACAGGAATTCTGGTCCCCCGAAACTTGGTGGCGATGGCGGCGGAGATCGGAATTGCTTCTGGAGAAAAGGGTTCTGGAATTAGGGTTTTCGCGACGGGAGAATAAATAGGAGTCCAGGTAGGGCACCAGAGGAGGTGGGAGCAGCCCAGGCGGCCCCCCGGCACGGCCAGGGGTGGGGCCGCGCCATCAGGGCGCCTGGGGCCCCCCTGGCCCCCCTCTGGCCCCCCTTCTGGCGCACGGAAGCTTCTGGAGCGCTGATTTTTTATATATTTTTCCCGGGTTTTTTTTGGCAATTTAAGTAATGGGAAAACCTGAAATAGAAAAACAGCAGAAAACAGAAGCTGGCACTGGGGTGCACTGAGTTAATAGGTTAGTCCAAATATGATCAAAAGTGTATGAAAGTGTATCAAAAGCATAACAATATCACCCAAAACATGCATGGAGCAAGCAGAAATTATAGATACGTTTTGGACGTATCAATCACCCTCGGCGGTTCACGAATCACCAGCACTCCCGAGACGTCCCATGAATGTGTGGGTGGTGGCGGCCGTCCTGTGGATCAGTTGAGGACGGGAACGAAGGAGGAACACGGGCATGATGGCGGCAGGGTGGGGAGGATGGTGCTGGGTGGCGGAGGAGAAGGCGAGAGGCAAAGGAGAGAAGGAGTTGATGGTCCTCGGCTCCTCGTCGCCATGCCAAATAGAGGCCGGAGGTGGTGACTATTGCGGAACGTAGCAGAATTCAAAAAATTTCTACGGTTTCACCAAGATCCAACTAAGGAGACATCTAGCAACGAGCAAATAAGAGTGCATCTACATACCGTTATGTAGATCGCGAGCGGAAGCTTTCGAAGAAGCGTGGATGAAGTAGTCGTACTCTTCGCGTTCTTCGTCACCGATGATCTAGCGCCGAACGGACGGCACCTCCGCGTTCAACACACGTTCGGTGCAGCAACGTCACCTCCTTCTTGATCCAGCAAGGGGGGAGGAGAAGTCGTCAGAGATCCAGTAGCACAACGGCGTGGTGGTGGATGTAGTGGAGATTCCTACAGGGCTTCATCGGGCGCCCTGCGTTAAGGAGACGGAGGTGTGACGGGAGGGGGAGCGGCGCCAGGGGCAAGGGTGCGGCTTCCCTCTCCCCCCCCACATATATATAGGGGCCGGGGGGGTGCGCCGGCCCTGCACATGGGATCTGCAGGGTGGGGCGGCGGCCAAAGGGGGAATCCTTGCCCCCCAAGGCAAGTGGCGCCCCCTCCCCCCTAGGGTTTCAACCCTAGGCGCATGGGAAGGAGGGCCCATGTGGTGCGCCAGCCCATTAGGGCTGGCCACTTCCCCCTTGCGGCCTAGGGGCCCCACCCGGTGGACCCCCGGGACCCCTCCGGTGGTCCCGGGACACTCCCGGTGACCCCCGGAGATCACCCGATGGCCGAAACTGGACTTCCTATATATCATTCTTTACCTCTGGACCATTCCGGAACTCCTCGTGACGTCCGGGATCTCATCCGGGACTCCGAACAACTTTCGGGTTTCCACGTGCATGTATCTCTACGACCCTAGCGTTACCGAACCTTAAGTGTGTAGATCCTACGGGTTCGGGAGACACGTAGACATGACCGAGACCACTCTCCGGTCAATAACCAACAACGGGATCTGGATACCCATGTTGGTTCCCACGTGTTCCTCGATGATCTTCATCGGATGAACCACCGTGTCAAGGATTCACTCAATCCCGTATGTTATTCCCTTTGTCCATCGGTACGGTACTTGCCCGAGATTCGATCGTCGGTATTCCCGATACCTTGTTCAATCTCGTCATGGCAAGTCTCTTTACTCAATCCGTAATCCATCATCCCGTGACTAAATACTTAGTCACATTGAGCTCATTATTATGATGTCTTACCGAGTGGGCCCAAAGGTACCTCTCCGTCATACGGAGTGACAACATCCCAGTCTCGGTTCGTACCAACCCAACAGACACTTTCGGAGATACCCGATGCGTACCTTTATAGCCACCCAGTTACGTTGTGACGTTTGGCACACCCAAAGTATTCCTACGGTATCCGGGAGTTGTACAACCTCATGGTCTAAGGAATAAATACTTGACACCAAAAAAACTTATGCATTACGAACTATACGATCTCGTGCCATGCTCAGGATTGGGTCTTGTCCATCACATCATTCTCCTAATGATGTGATCCCGTTATCACTGACATCCTATGTCCATGGTCAGGAAACCGTGATCATCTGTTGATTAACGAGCTGGTAACTAGAGGCTCACCAGGGACTCATTATAGTATATATATTCACACATGTATCGCTGTTTCCGTACAATACAATTCAAGCATGAATGACAGACGATTATCATGAATAAAGAAATATAATAATAATACTTTTATTATTGCCTCTAGGGCATATTTCCAACAGTCTCCCACTTGCACTAGAGTCAATAATCTAGTTACATTATGATGAATCGAACACCCATAGAGTTCTGGTGTTGATCATGTTTTGCCCGTGAAAGAGGTTTAGTCAACGGGTCTGCGACATTCAGATCCGTATGCACTTTACAAATATCTATATCTCCATCTTGAACATAATTCCGGATGGAGTTGAAACGGCGCTTGATGTGCTTGGTCTTCTTGTGAAACCTGGGCTCCTTGGTAATGGCAATAGCACCAGTATTGTCACAGAAGAGAGTCATCGGGCTTGACGCGCTTGGAATGACTCCTAGGTCGGTGATGAACTCCTTCATCCAGACTCCTTCTTGTGCCGCTTCGCAAGCAGCTATGTACTCCGCTTCACATGTAGAATGCGCCACTACACTCTGCTTGCAACTGCACCAGCTGACTGCCCCACCATTCAAAATATACACATATCCGGTTTGAGACTTAGAGTCATCCAGATCTGTGTCGAAGCTAGCATCGACGTAACCCTTTACGACGAGCTCTTCGTCACCTCCATAAACGAGAAACATATCCTTAGTCCTTTTCAGGTACTTCATGATGTTCTTGACCGCTGTCCAGTGTTCCGTACCGGGATCACTTTGGTACCTCCCTACCAAACTTATGGCAAGGTTCACATCAGGTCTGGTACACATCATGGCATACATGATAGAACCTATGGCCGAGGCATAGGGAATGACACTCATCTTTTCTCTATCTTCTGCCGTGGTCGGTGACTGAGCCTTGCTCAATCTCATACCTTGCAAAACAGGCAAGAATCCTTTCTTTGACTGATCCATATTGAACTTTTTCAATATTTTGTCAAGGTATGTACTTTGTGAAAGACCAATGAGGCGTCTTGATCTATCTCTATAGATTTTGATGCCTAATATGTAAGCAGCTTCTCCAAGGTCCTTCATTGAAAAACTTTTATTCAAGTAGGCCTTTACATTTTCCAAGAATTCTATATCATTTCCCATCAGCAATATGTCATCCACATATAATATGAAAAATGCCACAGAGCTCCCACTCACTTTCTTGTAAATACAGGCTTCTCCATAAGCCTGTATAAAGCCAAACGCTTTGATCACATCATTAAAGCGAATATTCCAACTCCGAGATACTTGCACCAACCCGTAAATCGAGCGCTGGAGCTTGGTGATGGCTTCTCGCCCCTCGTTGGTTACCCCAAGTGGAAGGTTTGAGATGCAGTGTAGCGGTACTTTTCCCTTGGCAAAGATACCAAGGATCGAATTCCCCTGAGACTCCAAGGTTCAACAAGAAGGTGTCAACTGCTAACGGCGCCAGATATTTAGTGGCTGACAGGTTCTGCACACAGATACAAATAACTTTGCTCCCAACGAGTACAGAGAGGTTGTCAATCCCTCCGGCCTTGTCGTTTACGAAGGATCAAACGCAAGAGATAATAGTGATAGGTATAACTGCAACTAGTAAGTAAAAGCTGAAAGTAAATAGCGGATGTGATCAGTGATGGTAATATGGACCGGGGTCCCATAATGTTCACTAGTGATGTCTCTCTCCCAAAAGACGATAAAACAGCTATGTGAGGTAAACGAATTACAGCTGGGCAATTGACAGGATTATGTGCGCAAACCAATGCTAACTATGCTGCAAGAAAGGTTGAGGCTCAAAAGCATGGGCGGTACGCCAAGGTAAGTAGACCGAAATCCATCTGCATCTACTACTAATCATCCACCTTGAGATATCTATCCAGAACATCTCGCTGGTATTAAGTTGCGAGTCCCACCCATAGTGTAAACTCAAAGCAACAGACAACTGCATTAAAAGAACTTTGCGTAAAGTAAACAATCCTTGCACCCGCAACTACAAGCACCGTTGTTTTCCCCCTAGTGGCAACAACACATCCCCTAGACTCATGTTTCTGTCACTCAAGCTAGTCATCGAGGGGCATGAACCCACAATCAAGCATAACGTTCCCTCTTGGAGTTACTACCTACTACTTGGCCAAAGCAATAAACAGCAACGGAGAACATGCAATAATTACTCAAGAACATAAATATAAAAGAGGTAAATCAAATATATTACTCACATACAATCTGAACATAATCTCATCATCCATCGGATCCCAGCAAACTCAACATAGCAACAGCATAAGGATTACATATTTGCCTCGATCATGTAGGGCAGCTCACGAGGTCTAATTAGTGAAGAACAAAAAGGGGAGGAGAACATCACATAGTTACTGGTCATGGACCCATGGTCCAAGGGAGACTACTCACAACTCATCCGGGAGGCGTCCATGGTGGTGGAGAGGCTCCCGGTGGTGATCCTCCCCTCCGGCAGGGTGCCGGGAAGAGTTCTCCTGGTGCTCCCGATCTTGGAAGCGCGGCGGCGGCGGAACAGAGATGAGATCACGAAAAAGGGTTCCGTCCTCGAGGGTTTCGGGACGCGGTGTAAATATATGCCAAAGGGGGGCATCAGCGGAGGCCTAGGGGGCCCAGGCGCCCCCCTGGCGCGGCCAGGAGGGGGGCCGCGCCCCCAGGGCGCCTGGAGCCCTGGTGGCCCCCCTCCGGCCCTACTTTGGCCGCAAGGAAGCTTCCGGAACGCTGATTTTTTATATATTTTTCCCGGAATTTTTCTGGCAGTTTACGTAATGGGAAAACCTGAAATACAAAAACAGCAGAAAACAGAAACTGGCACTGGGGTGCACTGAGTTAATAGGTTAGTCCAAATATGATCAAAAGTGTATGGAAGTGTATAAATATCATAGCAATATCACACAAAAGAGGCATGGAGCAAGCAGAAATTATAGATACGTTTTGGACGTATCAACATCCCCAAGCTTAATTCCTGCTCGTCCTCGAGTAGGTAAATGATAACAAGAATAATTTCTGTGGTGACATGCTATTAACCATATAAGAACTTTTCACAGTCACATGACAAGTGCTTACTGAGACAATGAATCTATAGTAATTAAGTTGCCTCATGAGAAAATCGCAAAGAACTGAAAGTTTTACAGTATGATACTGAAATACTCAAAAGATTTGTAATGAACATGGTGTGCAAATATGATAAAGTGGTATCTCGCTTGCCCCCTTTAGTGAAGCAAAACATAAATGCAGGGGCACCTCCAAGGTTTAAGTGACGACTAGATACAATGATTTCAGAATAAACGATATCATAATCATGCAAAAGACAATGCTACTTTGGGACAATGCACATTACACTCAGAATGACAATCATGCTCTCAATAGTTGGTGCTTTAAAGAAGGTGGAGACTCTCGAACCGTGGCTTTTGTTGGCAAGGTTGAAAACCCGTAGTCGGAAACAAAAACTAAACATGTACCAGAGCTCTTGGTTTTAAAAACAGAGGTAATAATTATTTTTTTGAATATGCATGTTTCGTCAATGAATGCTAGCAGATAACTCAATTACTTCTTGAGCTGGACAAGTTTCGAGGAACGGCTCCCGAATGAGGACGATCACATCCTCTTAATCTCCTTTGTTTATCACTGCCAAAGTTTTCTGATTTCTCATGAACAAAGCGTGAAGGAGGGTTTGTTTGTTGTATTATTTTTTTAATGAGCCGGGCGCACTCTATGCCAGTTCCTTCTTGTATTATGGGTTTGCACATTAGACATGCAATCCCAGGGTGAAGCTTGTCCAACTTAAAAAGATCATGAATTAACTACTACTTCCTCATGAACTAAAACAGAGGCACAAAAGAGAAATCCTTTTTTTTGATTAATTTCGAGATGGTACATGAAAGTCTTCGTTAGGAATGGCAGGTAAATACCATGTATAGGAAGGTATGGTGGACTCATATGGCATAACTGGTTTAAAGGATTTTGGATGCACAAGCAGTCAGTCCGCTTAGTACAGGCGAAGGTTAGCAAAAGACTGGGAGCGACCAACTAAAAGAGCAATGACGGTCATAATCATGCAGAGCGACAAAGCAACATTGAATCATGCATGGAAGTTATATCGCTACTCAGAAATTAAAGATCATCAAGGCTTGATAGACTTTCTTTACAGTCTTAAATACGCGTGAGCATACGCCAAGTCAATCAAAATAAATTCTTGAAGGAAGATATCACTAAACCATACCACATCATAGGCAAACAAATCATGTTGGTACTCCAATAACACATTGAGAACCCCCCAGCTATTTGAGACTAACCATAAGAAAACATGAACTACTAAGCACCATTATGCACATAGCATTTTTATCATAGACATATCAACCAGTGCAACAGAAGCCAACTCTCTTAATAAGATAAGCATGATAACTAAAGAGAGTTCCAGCGACCAACTAAACAAAAGCTCTTTAAAAAGAAAAACATGAAAACTAAGAGCTAAGCATGACAATAGCTATTGAAAGACCAAGAACACACACAGCAAAGATAGACATGAAAATTCTATGTTATGTTCTAGGTTGAAGTGGAGCGTATTTCTCTCCCACACAAAGAAGGCTGAGTTCCAACTCGTTATGAAAAGCAAGCAAAGCTAAAGAAAACTAAAAGCAAGACGCTCCAAGCATAGCACATAACATATGAAGTGATAAAAATATAGTGGAACGAAACACGAACTGATAATTGTTGATGGAGAAGGGGATGCACGGGGGCATCCCCAAGCTTAGACGCTTGAGTCTTCTTGAATATTTCTTGGGGGTGCATGGGGGCATCCCCAAGCTTGAGCGTTTGACACTCCTGGATCTTTTTATCATCTTCCCTCGCACACTTGAAAACTCCCTTCATACATAACTCATCATAATCTGATTAGCGAGGTTAGTACCCTTAATAAAATAATTGTTCCTTGCTGGAAATAAGGATATTCTTGAAGGTCTAATGTTTCTCAAGATTGCCAAAAGGTTTTTGCAAAGAAAAAGCAAGCTCAAGGTTTGCAAAATGAAGGAAAGGGAAAACAGGACAGAATCTGTGAAAAACAGACCAGCAGGTAGTAAATAATTTTTTCGGGGCACTTCTGCAACTCAAATAAAAAAACTCAGAACAGACGCCCGAAAGACAATTGTATAGAGCACGCTGTCGAAAAAATTCAGACCAAAAAGATGATCTGGTGATTTTATACGAATTTTTCTGTCCAAGGACAGAATCTGTTTCCTGGACAGCACGTCACAACTTTTGAACTTTCTTGCAATCAGAGGCTACACTTGGCACAAAGCTGAAAAGTAAAGATACAATGATGATGCTACTGTAGTAACAACATCAAGACACAACAAAAGCAAAATAAAATTTTATTCATTGTGGGCTGCCTCCCAAAAGCGCTTTCTTTTATGCCTTTAAGCTAGGCATAGTGCAAAGAGATCAAGTCTTATCAAGAGTAAAAGAATAGCTAGCCCGTATAACGGACTCAAAAGGTAACTTAATCTTATTTCTAGGGAAGTGTTCCATCCCTTTCTTGAGAGGAAATTGGAATTTTATATTCCCCTCTTTCATGTCAATGATGGCACCGACGGTGCGAAGAAAAGGACGTCCCAAAATAATTGGACAAGAAGGTTCACATTCAATATCCATAATAGTAAAATCAACGGGAACGTAGTTGTCATTGACAATGATAAGAACATCGTCGATCCTCCCCAAAGGTTTCTTTATGGAAGAATCAACAAGACGAACACCAAAAGAACAAGAATCAAAAGGTTTCAATTTAAGCATATCATATATTCTTTTGGGCATAACAGAGGTACTAGCTCCAACATCACATAATGCATAGCAAGAGAAGTTATTCAACTTAATTTTAATCATAGGATCGCAACCATCTTCTAGCTTTCTAGGTATGGAGGCTTCTACTCTAAGTTTCTCCTCCCTAGCTTTGATGAGAGCATTAGTGATATGCTCTGTGAAGGCAAGATTAAGCGTGCTAGTGCGGGGATCTCTAGACATCTTGTGAAGGAAATCAATAACTTCGGTAAGGGTGCAATTATCAAAATCAAGGTTACTACTATCAAGTGAATTGGTAGTGGTGTCCTTTAGGCTCACTTGTTTGGTAGTTTCTATGGTCATAGCATCACCATTAATAGGTCCAATGGGACCAGGAGTGCATTGGGTGCTAAGAGTTTGGATATCCTCAACAACTTGGATAGTAGCAACAGTGTGGTGGGTAGGAAGGTTCTTAATTCTATCTTCTTCCTCCTTTTCTCTAGCCCATCTCTCTTTAAGTTTAGCCAACATCCTAATGTTTTCATTAATTTGCACTTGGATAGCATTCATAGGAGTGACCTTCCTCTCCTCAAGAGGAGAAGTTATAATTTTAAGCAATTCTACCTCATGGGCTAAATTGTCTACCTTCGAAGAGAGATTATCTAGTTTGGCTAGTTTTTCTTCTACACTCTTATTGAAGGCTTTTTGGGTAGTGATGAAGTCTTTAAGCATACTCTCTAGTTCAGAAGTGGAGTTCTTGGTGCTAGGATAAGCATTGTTGTTCCCATAGGAATTAGAGGGGAACGGTCTAGGATTGCTACCAAAATTACTCCTATAAGCATTTTTATTGAAATTGTTTCTAGAGATAAAGTTCACATCTACTTGTTCTTGAGCAATCAAAGAATTTAAAGGAATATCACGAGGATCAATAGAAGATTGCTTGGAAAGTAGAGACATGATCAAGTCAACTTTTTCATTTAGGGAGGAAATCTCCTCGACAGAGTTTACCTTCCTACCTGTTGGAGCGCGTTCGGTGTGCCATTGGGAATAGTTGGTCATCATCTCATCGAGAAGCTTCGTGGCAGCACCAAGTGTAGTTGACATAAAGGTTCCTCCCACGGCCGAATCTAACAAGTTCCGCGAGGTAAAGTTCAAGCCTGCATAAAAAGTTTGGATTACCATCCAAGTAGTCAAACCATGAGTAGGGCAGTTCTTGACAAGAGACTTCATGCGTTCCCAAGCTTGGGCAACGTGTTCATTATCCAATTGTTTGAAATTCATTATGTTACTTCTTAGTTGGATAATTTTAGCAGGTGGATAGTACTTTCCAATAAAAGCATCCTTGCACTTGTCCCAAGAATCTATGCTATTTCTAGGCAAGGATTGAAACCAAATTTTAGCTCCCCCTCTCAGGGAGAAAGGAAAAAGCTTAAGCTTAACAATATTACCATCTATTTCTTGGTACTTTTGCATATCACAGAGTTCAACAAAGTTGTTTAAGTGTAAAGCAGCATCATCTCCAGCACCGGAGAATTGATCTTTCATAACTAGGTTGAGTAAAGCAGGTTTAATTTCATAAGAAGGTTCTGAAGTGGCAGGTGTAGTAATAGGCGTGCAAATAAAGTCATCGTTGTTATGACTAGTGAAGTCACACAACTTGGTGTTCTCGGTGGAACCATAGCAGCAAGCAAGCAAGATAACTATTTTTGTGATTTTCGATAAAGGACACTAAACCAAAAACTGAAAGGTAAACTAACAAGACTAAAAAGCAAAGGTAAAAGATAGCGTGCAACTCCCCTATCTTGAAGAGTGGAGTCCCTGGCAACGGCGCTAGAAAACTTTGCTTGATGGCTTCTCGCCCCTCGTTGGTTACCCCAAGTGGAAGGTTTGAGATGCAGTGTAGCGGTAGTTTTCCCTTGGCAAAGATACCAAGGATCGAATTCCCCTGAGACTCCAAGGTTCAACAAGAAGGTGTCAACTACTAACGGCGCCAGATATTTAGCGGCTGATAGGACCTGCACACAGATACAAATAACTTTGCTCCCAACGAGTACAGAGAGGTTGTCAATCCCTCCGGCCTTGTCGTTTACAAAGGATCAAACGCAAGAGATAATAGTGATAGGTATAACTGCAACTAGTAAGTAAAAGCTGAAAGTAAATAGCGGATGTGATCACTGATGGTAATATGGACCGGGGTCCCATGATGTTCACTAGTGATGTCTCTCTCCCAAAAGACGATAAAACAGCTATGTGAGTGATACGTCCAAAACGTATCTATAATTTCTGCTTGCTCCATGCCACTTTTGGGTGATATTGATATGATATTCATACGCTTCCATACACTTTTGATCATATTTGAACTAACCTACTAATCCAGTGCACCCCGGTGCCAGTTTCTGTTTTCGACTGTTTTTGTATTTCAGGTTTTCACGTTACGAGAACTGTCAGGAAAAATCCAGAAAAAATATATAAAAAATCAGCGTTCCGGAAACTTCCTTGCGCCCGAAGTACAGCCGGGAGGGGGGGGGGGCACCAGGGCTCCAGGCGCCCTGGCGGCGCGCCCCCCCTGGGCCGCGCCGGGGGGGCGCCTGGGCCCCCCCCGAGCCCCGTCTGGTGCCCCCCTTTGGCATATATTTAGAGCGTCCTTCGAAACCCTCGGGACGGGAACTCTTTTTCGCGATCTCATCTCTGTTTCGCCGCCGCCGCCGCTTCCAAGATCGGGAGCACCAGGAGAACTCTTCCCGGCACCCTGCCGGAGGGGAGGATCACCATCGGGAGCCTCTCCACCACCATGGACGCCTCCCGGATGAGTTGTGAGTAGTCTCCCTTGGACCATGAGTCCATGACCAGTAGCTATGTGATGTTCTCCTCCCGTTCTTGTGCTTCACTAATTAGTCCTCGTGAGCTGCCCTACATGATCGAGGCACATATGTAATCCTTATGTTGTTGCTATGTTGAGTTTGCTGGGATCCGATGGATTATGAGATTATGTTCAGATTGATCTTGAGTAATATATTTGATCTACCTCTTTTATATTTATATTCATAAGTAATTCTTGCATGTTCTCCGTTGTTATTTATTGCTTTGGCCAAGTAGTAGGTAGTGACTCCAAGAGGGAACGTTATGCTCGATTGTGGGTTCATGCCCCCTCGATGACTAGCTTGAGTGATAGAAACATGAGTCTAGGGGATGTTCTGTTGCCACAAGGGGGAAAACAACGGTGCTTGTGCCCGCGGGTGCAAGGATTGTTTACTTTACGCAAAGTTCTTTTAATGCAGTTGTCTGTTGCATTGAGTTTACACTATGGGTGGGACTCGCAACTTAATACCAGCGAGATGTTCTGGATAGATATCTCAAGGTGGATGATTAGTAGTAGATATTGATGGATTTCGGTCTACTTACTTTGGCGTACCGCCCATGCTTTGAACCTCAACCTTTCTTGCAATGTAGTCAGCATTGGTTTGCGTTCGTGGTCCTGTCAATTGCCCAGCTGTAATTCGTTTACCTCACATAGCTGTTTTATTGTCTTTTGGGAGAGAGACATCACTAGTGAACATCATGAGACTCCGGTCCATATTACCATCATTGATCACATCCGCTATTTACTTTTCACTTTTATTTACTATTGCAAAACATTATCTATCAGTACTATCATTTGCTTTTAATCCTTTGTGAACTACAAGGCCGGAGGGATTGACAACCTCTCTGTACTCGTTGGGAGCAAAGTTATTTGTATCTGTGTGCAGGTCCACGTTGATTGCTAATATCTGGCGCCGTTAGCAGTTGACACCTACTTGTTGAACCTAGGAGTCTCTGGGGATTCGATCCTTGGCATCTTTGCTAAGGGAAAAACTTCCACAACACTGCATCTTACACCTTCCACTTGGGGTAACCAACGAGGGGTTAGAGGCCCATCAAGGAGTTTTTCTGGCGCCGTTGCCGGGGACTCCACTCTTCAGGATAGGGGAGTTGCATGCTATCTTTTACCTTTGCTTTTTAGTCTTGTTAGTTTACCTTTCAGTTTTTGCTTTAGTATCTTTTATCGAAAATCACAAAAATAGTTATCTTGCTTGCTTGCTACTATGGGTTCTACCAAAAACACTAAATGGGAGGAGTACACCCCTTCTTCCATTACCCCAATTACCACTGTCGGGACCTACAAAAGTAATAAACCTTGTGATTATATTAGTCTTGACGGAGGGTTATGCCCATGGCATGGTCTTCGAGGAAAAGAGTATGAGCCTCAGTTCAAAATTGCTCCTAAGCTTCCCCAAACTTGGGAAGATGTTCAAACTCTTATAATAGAGAGCGATTCAAACAAAGAGGATGACACTACAATTTTGCCCAATAATGATAAAATTGATTTTGATAATTGTAGTATTTCAGAAGTTGTCACCTTTCTACAAGGAATGGCCAAAGATCCCCACACTAGCACGCTTAATCTTGCCTTCACGGAGCATATCACTAATGCTCTCATCAAAGCTAGGGAGGAGAAACTTAGAGTAGAAGCCTCCATACCTAGGAAGCTAGAAGATGGTTGGGATTCTATGATTAAAATTAAGATAAACAACTTCTAATGCTATGCTTTATGTGATATTGTAGCTAGTACTTCTATTATGCCCAAAAGACTATATGATATGCTTAAATTGAAATCTTTTGATTCTTGTTCTTTTGGTGTTCGTCTCGTTGATTCTTCCATAAAGAAACCTTTGGGGAGGATCGACGATGTTCTTATCGTTGTTAATGATAATTATGTGCCCGTTGATTTTACTATTATGGATATTGAATGTGATCCTTCTTGTCCAATTATTTTGGGACGTCCCTTTTTACGCACCGTTGGTGCTATCATTGACATGAAAGAGGGTAATATAAAATTTCAGTTTCCTCTCAAGAAAGGGATGGAACACTTCCCTCGAAAGAAGGTCAAGTTACCTTTTGAGTCTGTTGTACGGGCTAGCTATTCTTTTACTCTTGATAAAACTTGATCTCTATGCATTATGCCTAGCTTAAAGGCATAAAAGAAAGCGCTTTTGGGAGGCAGCCCACATGAATATTTTTTTGCTTTTGTTGTGTCTTGATGATGTTTACTTCTGTAGCATCATCATTGTATCTTTGCTTTTCATATTTGTGCCAAGTATAGCCTCTGATTGCTAGAAAGTTCAAGAGTTGTGAGGTGCTGTCCAGGAAACAGATTCTGTCCTTGGATAGAAAAATTCGTATAAAATCACCAGATCATCTTTTTGGTCTGAATTTTTTCTACAGCGTTCTCTATATAATTATCTTTCGTGCGTCTGTTCTGAGTTTTTTGATTTGAGTTGCAGAAGTATCCCGAACAAATCAATTACTACCTGCTGTTCTGTTTTTTACAGATTCTGTCCTGTTTTGCCTTTCCTTCATTTTGCAAATCAAGAGCTTGCTTTTTCTTTGCAAAAACCTTTTTGGAAATCTTGAGAAACAGTAGAACTTCAAGAATATCCTTATTTCCAGCAAGGTGCAATTATTTTATTAAGGGTACTAACCTCGCTAATCAGATTATGATGAGTTATGTATGAAGGGAGTTTTCAAGTGTGCGAGGGAAGATGATAAAAAGATTCAGGAGTGTCAAGCGCTCAAGCTTGGGGATGCCCCCGTGCACCCCCAAGAAATATTCAAGGAGACTCAAGTGTCTAAGCTTGGGGATGCCCCCGTGCATCCCCTTCTCCATCAACATTATCAGTTCGTCTTTCGTTCCGCTATATTTTTATCACTTCATGTGTTATGTGCTATGCTTGGAGCGTCTTGCTTTTAGTTTTCTTTTTAGTTTTTCATAATGAGTCGGAACTCAGCTTTCTTTATGTGGGAGATAAACACGCTCCACTTCTACCTAGAACATAACATAGAATTTTCATGTCTATCTTTTGATGTGTGTGTTCTTTGTCTTTTAATAGCTACTATCATGCTCTGCTCTTAGTATTCATGCTTATCTTTTCAAAGAGCTTTTGTTTAGTTGGTTGCTTGAACTCTCTTTAAATACCATGCTCACCTTATTAAGAGAGTTTTCTTCCGTTGCATTGGTTAATATGTCTATGATAAAGATGCTACTTGCATGATGGCGCTTAGTAGTTCAGGTTTTCTTATGGTTAGTCTCAAATAGCTGGGGGGTTCCCAATGTGTTATTGGAGTACCAACATGATTTGTTTGCCAATGATGTGGTATGATTTAGTAATATCTTCCTTTGAGAATTTATTTTGATTGACTTGGCGTATGCTCACGCATATTTAAGACTGTAAAGAAAGTCTGTCAAGCCTTGATGATCTTTTATTTCTGAGTAGCGATATAACTACCATGCCTGATTCAATGTTGCTTTGTCGCTCTGCATGATTATGACCGTCATTGCTCTCTTAGTTGGTCGCTCCCAGTCTTTTGCTAACCTCCACCTGTACTAAGCGAACTAACTTTGCAATATATAGCTCATGGGAAAGTAGCTTAAAAACTATTATGGTAAAGAATATGTTGCTTATGTATCTTATTTCTTATAAGTTGCTTGCTGAGCGGTAACCATGTTTCTGGGGACGCCATCAACTGTCACGCTTTTGTTGAATATCATGTGAGTTGCTATGCATGTTCGTCTTGTCTGAAGTAAGGGTGATTTGTCGTGGGTTGAATGAGTATGCATATTGTTAGAGAAGAACATTGGGCTGCCAACCAAAGCCATGTATCATGGTTGAAGTTTTAGCTTGGACATTAATCCTCAATCTCTTATGAGAATATGCTTAAGCATTAAAGAGGAGTCCATCATCTATTTTCTATGTTGTCCCGGTATGGATGTCCTCAAGTTGAGATCTATCAAAAACGAGAAATCAAATGTGATTTATCTCCTTGGACCTTTGTACAGGTGGCATAGAGGTACCCCTTTGTGACACTTGGTTGAAACATATGTAATGCAATGATAACCCATGGAAATCGGAGCTAATTAGGACAAGGTGCGAGCACTATTGGTATTCGATGCATGAGGCTTGCAACTTATAGGATGTCTTATGCATGACACATATGAAGTACTACTACCGTTGACAAAATTGCTTCTATGTTTTCAAAATAAAAAGGCTCTAGCACATAACCATTCTTTTACTTTTATGTTGAGTCTCCACCTTCTTTCTTCAAGCACCAACTACTGAGAGCATGATTGTCATTCTGAGTGTAATGTGCATTGTCCCAAAGTAGCATTGTCTTTTGCATGATTGTGATATCGTTTATTCTGAAATCATTGTATCTGGTCATCACTTAAACCTCGAAGGTGCCCCTGCATTTATGTTTTGCTTCACTAAAGGGGGCAAGCTAGATATCACTTTATCATATTTGCACGCCATGTTCATTGCAAATCTTTTTTATGTTTCAGTTTCATATTGTAAAACTTTCAGTCATTTGTGATTTTCTCATGAGGCAACTTAATTACTACAGAATCATTGTCTCAGTAAGCTTTTGTCATATGACTATGAAAGAGTCCTATATGGTTAATAGCATGTCACCACATAAATTATTCTTGTTATCATTTACCTACTCGAGGACGAGCAGGAATTAAGCTTGGGGATGTTGATACGTCCAAAACGTATCTATAATTTCTGCTTGCTCCATGCCACTTTTGGGTGATATTGCTATGATATTCATACACTTCCATACACTTTTGATCATATTTGGACTAACCTACTAATCCAGTGCACCCCGGTGCCAGATTCTGTTTTCGGCTGTTTTTGTATTTCAGGTTTTCACGTTACGAGAACTGTCAGGAAAAATCCAGAAAAATTATATAAAAAATCAGCGTTCCGGAAACTTCCTTGCGCCCGAAGTACAGCCGGGGGGGGGGGGGGCACCAGGGCTCCAGGAGCCCTGGCGGCACCCCCCCTGGGCCGCGCCGGGGGGGCGCCTGGGCCCCCCGAGCCCCGTCTGGTGCCCCCCTTTGGCATATATTTAGAGCGTCCTTCGAAACCCTCGGGACGGGAACTCTTTTTCGCGATCTCATCTGTGTTCCGCCGCCGCCGCCGCTTCCAAGATCGGGAGCACCAGGAGAACTCTTCCCGGCACCCTGCCGGAGGGGAGGATCACCATCGGGAGCCTCTCCACCACCATGGACGCCTCCCGGATGAGTTGTGAGTAGTCTCCCTTGGACCATGAGTCCATGACCAGTAGCTATGTGATGTTCTCCTCCCGTTCTTGTGCTTCACTAATTAGTCCTCGTGAGCTGCCCTACATGATCGAGGCACATATGTAATCCTTATGCTGTTGCTATGTTGAGTTTGCTGGGATCCGATGGATTATGAGATTATGTTCAGATTGATCTTGAGTAATATATTTGATCTACCTCTTTTATATTTATGTTCATAAGTAATTCTTGCATGTTCTCCGTTGTTATTTTTTGCTTTGGCCAAGTAGTAGGTAGTGACTCCAAGAGGGAACGTTATGCTCGATTGTGGGTTCATGCCCCTCGATGACTAGCTTGAGTGACAGAAACATGAGTCTAGGGGATGTGTTATTGCCACAAGGGGGAAAAACAACGGTGCTTGTGCCCGCGGGTGCAAGGATTGTTTACTTTACGCAAAGTTCTTTTAATGCAGTTGTCTGTTGCATTGAGTTTACACTATGGGTGGGACTCGCAACTTAATACCAGCGAGATGTTCTGGATAGATATCTCAAGGTGGATGATTAGTAGTAGATATTGATGGATTTCGGTCTACTTACTTTGGCGTACCGCCCATGCTTTGAACCTCAACCTTTCTTGCAATGTAGTCAGCATTGGTTTGCGTTCATGGTCCTATCAATTGCCCAGCTGTAATTCATTTACCTCACATAGTTGTTTTATCGTCTTTTGGGAGAGAGACATCACTAGTGAACATCATGAGACTCCGGTCCATATTACCATCATTGATCACATCCGCTATTTACTTTTCACTTTTATTTACTATTGCAAAACATTATCTATCAGTACTATCATTTGCTTTTAATCCTTTGTGAACTACAAGGCCGGAGGGATTGACAACCTCTCTGTACTCGTTGGGAGCAAAGTTATTTGTATCTGTGTGCAGGTCCACGTTGATTGCTAATATCTGGCGCCGTTAGCAGTTGACACCTACTTGTTGAACCTAGGAGTCTCTGGGGATTCGATCCTTGGCATCTTTGCTAAGGGAAAAACTTCCACAACACTGCATCTTACACCTTCCACTTGGGGTAACCAACGAGGGGTTAGAGGCCCATCAGTGAGGTAAACGAATTACAGCTGGGCAATTGACAGGATTATGTGCGTAAACCAATGCTAACTATGCTGCAAGAAAGGTTGAGGCTCAAAAGCATGGGCGGTATGCCAAGGTAAGTAGACCGAAATCCATCTGCATCTACTACTAATCATCCACCTTGAGATATCTATCCAGAACATCTCGCTGGTATTAAGTTGCGAGTCCCACCCATAGTGTAAACTCAAAGCAACAGACAACTGCATTAAAAGAACATTGCGTAAAGTAAACAATCCTTGCACCCGCGAGTACAAGCACCGTTGTTTTCCCCCTTGTGGCAACAGCACATCCCCTAGACTCATGTTTCTGTCACTCAAGCTAGTCATCGAGGGGCATGAACCCACAATCAAGCATAACGTTCCCTCTTGGAGTTACTACCTACTACTTGGCCAAAGCAATAAACAGCAACGGAGAACATGCAAGAATTACTCAAGAACATAAATATAAAAGAGGTAAATCAAATATATTACTCACACACAATCTGAACATAATCTCATAATCCATCCGATCCCAGCAAACTCAACATAGCAACAGCATAAGGATTACATATGTGCCTCGATCATGTAGGGCAGCTCACGAGGTCTAATTAGTGAAGAACAAAAAGGGGAGGAGAACATCACATAGCTACTGGTCATGGACCCATGGTCCAAGGGAGACTACTCACAACTCATCCGGGAGGCGTCCATGGTGGTGGAGAGGCTCCCGGTGGTGATCCTCCCCTCCGGCAGGGTGCCGGGAAGAGTTCTCCTGGTGCTCCCGATCTTGGAAGCGCGGCGGCGGCGGAACAGAGATGAGATCGCGAAAAAGGGTTCTGTCCTCGAGGGTTTCGGGACGCGGTGTAAATATATGCCAAAGGGGGGCATCAGCGGAGGCCTGGGGGGCCCAGGCGCCCCCCCCCCGGCGCAGCCAGGAGGGGGGCCGCGCCCCCAGGGTGCCTGGAGCCCTGGTGGCCCCCCTTCGGCCCTACTTTGGCCGCAAGGAAGCTTCCGGAACGCTGATTTTTTATATATTTTTTCCGGAATTTTTCTGGCAATTTACGTAATGGGAAAACCTGAAATACAAAAACAGCAGAAAACAAAAACTGGCACTGGGGTGCACTGAGTTAATAGGTTAGTCCAAATATGATCAAAAGTGTATGGAAGTGTATAAATATCATAGCAATATCACACAAAAGAGGCATGGAGCAAGCAGAAATTATAGATACGTTTTGGACGTATCACTTGCATACCTTGTTAGCGTTTTCTGGATCGACAAAACCTTCCGGTTGCATCATATACAACTCTTCCTTGAGGAAGCCGTTAAGGAATGCTGTTTTGACGTCCATTTGCCATATCTCGTAATCATAGAATGCGGCAATAGCTAACATGATTCTGACTGACTTCAGCATCGCTACGGGAGAGAAAGTCTCGTCGTAGTCAATCCCTTGAACTTGTCGATAACCCTTAGCGACAAGCCGAGCCTTATAGATGGTCACATTACCATCCGCGTCTGTCTTCTTCTTAAATATCCATTTATTCTCTATGGCGTGCCTATCAACAGGCAAGTCCACCAAAGTCCATACTTTGTTTTCATACATTGATTCTATCTCGGATTTCATGGCTCCAAGCCATTTATTGGAATCCGGGCCCGCCATCGCTTCTTCATAGTTCGAAGGTTCACCGTTGTCCAACAACATGATTTCCAGGACAGGGTTGCCGTACCACTCTGGTGCGGAACGTGCCCTTGTGGACCTTCGAAGTTCAGTAGTAACTTGATATGTTTCTTCATGATCATCATCATTAACTTCCTCCCTTGTCGGTGCAGGCACCTCAGGAATAGTTTCCTGTGCTGCGCTACTTTCCGGTCCAGGAGGGGTGACTGTCACCTCATCATGTTCTACTTTCCTCCCACTCACTTCTTTCGAGAGAAACTCTTTCTCCAGAAAGCATCCATTCTTGGCAACAAAGACTTTTCCTTCGGATCTGTGGTAGAAGGTGTACCCAATCGTTTCCTTTGGGTATCCTATGAAGACGCATTTTTCCGATTTGGGTTCGAGCTTTTCAGGTTGAAGTTTCTTGACATAAGCATCGCAACCCCAAACTTTTAGAAACGACAGCTTCGGTTTCTTGCCAAACCAAAGTTCATACGGAGTCGTCTCAACGGATTTCGACGGAGCCCTATTTAAAGTGAATGCGGCAGTCTCTAAAACATAAACCCAAAAAGATAGCGGTAAATCGGTGAGGGACATCATAGATCGCACCATGTCCAACAGAGTACGATTTCGACGTTCGGACACACCGTTACGTTGAGGTGTTCCGGGCGGTGTCAATTGTGAAACAATTCCACAGCTCCTAAGGTGTGTGCCAAATTCATGACTTAAATATTCACCCCCACGATCTGATCGTAAGAACTTTATTTTTCTGTCACGTTGATTCTCAACCTCATTCTGAAATTCCTTGAACTTTTCAAAGGTCTCAGACTTGTGTTTCATCAAATAGATATACCCATATCTACTCAAGTCATCCGTGAGGGTGAGAACATAACGATAGCCTCCGCGAGCCTCAATACTCATTGGACCGCACACATCGGTATGTATGATTTCCAACAAATTGGTTGCTCGCTCCATTGTTCCGGAGAACGGAGTCTTGGTCATCTTGCCCAAGAGGCATGGTTCGCACGTGTCAAATGATTCATAATCAAGAGACTCTAGAAGTCCATCTGAATGGAGCTTCTTCATATGTTTGACACCAATATGACCAAGGCGGCAATGCCACAAGTATGTGGGACTATCATTATCAACTTTACATCTTTTGGCATCTACACTATGAATATGTGTATCATCACGTTCGAGATTCATCAAAAATAAACCATTGACCAGCGGGGCATGACCATAAAACATATCTCTCAAATAAATAGAACAACCATTATTCTCCGATTTGAAAGAGTAGCCATCTCGCATAAGACGAGATCCAGATACAATGTTCATGCTCAAAGCTGGTACTAAATAACAATTATTAAGGTTTAAAACTAATCACGAGGGTAGATGTAGAGGTAGCGTGCCAACGGCAATCACATCGACCTTGGAACCATTCCCGACGCGCATCGTCACCTCATCCTTCGCCAGTCTCCGCTTATTCCGCAGCTCCTGTTTTGAGTTACAAATGTGAGCAACTGCACCGGTATCGAATACCCAGGAGCTACTACGTGTGCTGGTAAGGTACACATCAATAACATGTATATCATATATACCTTTGACGTTGCCGGCCTTCTTGTCTGCTAAATATTTGGGGCAGTTCCGCTTCCAGTGCCCCGTTCCCTTGCAATAAAAGCACTCTTCTCAGGCTTGGGTCCATGCTTTGGCTTCTTCCCGGTAACAGGCTTTCCGGGCGCGGCAACTCCCTTGCCGTCCTTCTTGAAGTTTTTCTTACCCTTGCCTTTCTTGAACTTAGTGGTTTTATTGACCATCAACACTTGATGTTCTTTCTTGATGTCCACCTCCACTGATTTCAGCATCGAATACACCTCGGGAATGGACTTCTCCATCCCCTGCATATTGAAGTTCAACACGAAGCTCTTGAAGCTTGGTGGGAGCGACTGGAGGATTCTGTCAACGACCGCTTCATCTGGGAGATTCATTCCCAGCTGAGACAAGCGGTTGTGCAATCCAGAAATCTTGAGGATGTGCTCACTGACAGAACTATTTTCCTCCATCTTACAGCTGTAGAATGCGTCGGAGACATCATATCTCTCGACTCGGGCATGAGCTTGGAAAACCATTTTCAGCTCTTCGAACATCTCATATGCTCCGTGGTGCTCAAAACGTTTTTGGAGCCCCGACTCTAAGCTGTAAAGCATGCCGCACTGAACCAGGGAGTAATCACCACAACGCGACTGCCAAGCGTTCATAACATCTTGGTTTGCCGGGGCGGGAGCGTCACCTAGCGGTGCTTCAAGGACATATGATCTCTTGGCAGCTATGAGGATAATCCACAGGTTACGGACCCAATCCGTATAGTTGCTACCATCGTCTTTCAGCTTGGTTTTCTCTAGGAACACGTTGAAGTTGAGGGAAACTGGAGCGTGGGCCATTTGATCTACAAGAGATATTGTACAGAATTTAGACTAAGTTCATGATAATTAAGTTCATCTTAATCAAATTTTAATGAACTCCCACTCAGAATGACATCTCTCTAGTCATCTAAGTGATACACGATCCGAATCGACTAGCCCGTGTCCGATCATCACGTGAGACGGACTAGTCATCAACGGTGAACATCTTCATGTTGATCGTATCTTCTATACGACTCGTGTTCGACCTTTCGGTCTTCCGTGTTCCGAGGCCATGTCTGCATATGCTAGGCTCGTCAAGTGAACCCTAAGTGTATCGCGTGTGTAAATCTGGCTTACACCCGTTGTATGTGAACGTTAGAACCTATCACACCCGATCATCACATGGTGCTTCGGAACAACGAACTTTAGCAACGGTGCACAGTTAGGGGGAACACAATTCTTGAAATTTTAGTGAGGGATCATCTTATTTACTACCGTCGTTCTAAGTAAACAAGATGTATAAACATGATAAACATCACATGCAATCAATTAAAGTGACATGATATGGCCAATATCATCTTGCTCTTTGGATCTCCATCTTCGGGGCACCATGATCATCTTGTCACCGACTCGACACCATGATCTTCATCATCATGATCTTCATCATCGTGTCTTGAAGAAGTCGTCACGCCAACTATTACTTCTACTACTATAGCTAACGTTTAGCAATGAAGTAAAGTAATTATATGGCGTTATTCAGTGACACGCAGGTCATACAATAATTAAGACAACTCCTATGGCTCCTGCCGGTTGTCAAGTTCATCGACATGCAAGTCGTGATTCCCTATTACAAGAACATGATCAATCTCATACATCACACATATCATTCATCACATCTTCGTTTTGGCCATACCACGTCACATAGCACATGCTGCAAAAACAAGTTAGACGTCCTCTAATTGTTGTTGCAAGTTTTTACGTGGCTTCTATAGGTTTTCTAGCAAGAACGTTTCTTACCTACGCCAAAACCACAACGTGATTTGTCAATTTCTATTTACCCTTCATAAGGACCCTTTTCATCGAATCCGATCCGACTAAAGTAGGAGAGACAGACACCCGCCAGCCACCTTATGCATCTAGTGCATGTCTGTCGGTGGAACCAGTCTCACATAAGCGTACGTGTAAAGTCGGTCCGGGCCGCTTCATCCCACAATACCACCGAATCAAGATTGACTAGTAACGGCAAGAAAGTTGAACAAACTCAAACGCCCACAACTGCTTTGTGTTCTACTCGTGCAAGATGCTACGCATAAGACCTAGCTCAGATGTCACTGTTGGGGAACGTAGCAGAATTCAAAAAAATTCTACGCTTTCACCAAGATCCAACTAAGGAGACATCTAGCAACGAGAAAATAAGAGTGCATCTACATACCGTTATGTAGATCGCGAGCGGAAGCTTTCGAAGAAGCGTGGATGAAGTAGTCGTACTCTTCGCGTTCTTCGTCATCGATGATCTAGCGCCGAACGGACGGCACCTTCGCGTTCAACGCACGTTCGGTGCAGCAACGTCACCTCCTTCTTGATCCAGCAAGGGGGGAGGAGAAGTCGTCAGAGATCCAGCAGCACAACGGCGTGGTGGTGGATGCAGTGGAGATTCCTACAGGGCTTCGCCGGGCGCCCTGCGTTAAGGAGACGGAGGTGTGACGGGAGGGGGAGAGGCGCCAGGGGCAAGGGTGCGGCTGCCCTCTCCCCCCCACATATATATAGGGGCCAGGGGGGTGCGCCAGCCCTGCAGATGGGATCTGCAGGGTGGGGCGGCGGCCAAGGGGGGACTCCTTGCCCCCCAAGGCAAGTGGCGCCCCCTCCCCCCTAGGGTTTCAACCCTAGGCGCATGGGGAGGAGGGCCCATGTGGTGCGCCAGCCCATTAGGGCTGGCCACTTCCCCCTTGCGGCCTAGGGGCCCCACCGGGATGGGTGGCCCCACCCGGTGGACCCCCGGGACCCCTCGGTGGTCCCGGGACACTCCCGGTGACCCCCGGAGATCACCCGATGGCCGAAACTGGACTTTCTATATATCATTCTTTACCTCCGGACCATTCCGGAACTCCTCGTGACGTCCGGGATCTCATCCGGGACTCCGAACAACTTTCGGGTTTCCACGTGCATGTATCTCTACGACCCTAGCGTTACCGAACCTTAAGTGTGTAGACCCTACGGGTTCGGGAGACACGTAGACATGACCGAGACCACTCTCCGGTCAATAACCAACAGCGGGATCTGGATACCCATGTTGGTTCCCACGTGTTCCTCGATGATCTTCACCGGATGAACCACCATGCCAAGGATTCACTCAATCCCGTATGTTATTCCCTTTGTTCATCGGTACGGTACTTGCCCGAGATTCGATCGTCGGTATTCCCGATACCTTGTTCAATCTCGTCATGGCAAGTCTCTTTACTCGATCCGTAATCCATCATCCCGTGACTAACTACTTAGTCACACTGAGCTCATTATGATGATGTCTTACCGAGTGGGCCCAGAGGTACCTCTCCGTCATACGGAGTGACAACATCCCAGTCTCGGTTCGTACCAACCCAACAGACACTTTCGGAGATACCCGATGCGTACCTTTATAGCCACCCAGTTACGTTGTGACGTTTGGCACACCTAAAGTATTCCTACGGTATCCGGGAGTTGTACAACCTCATGGTCTAAGGAATAAATACTTGACACCGAAAAAACTTATGCATTACGAACTATACGATCTCGTGCCATGCTCAGGATTGGGTCTTGTCCATCACATCATTCTCCTAATGATGTGATCCCGTTATCACTGACATCCTATGTCCATGGTCAGGAAACCGTGATCATCTGTTGATTAACGAGCTGGTAACTAGAGGCTCACCAGGGACTCATTGTAGTATATATATTCACACATGTATCGCTGTTTCCGTACAATACAATTCAAGCATGAATGACAGACGATTATCATGAACAAGGAAATATAATAATAATACTTTTATTATTGCCTCTAGGGTATATTTCCAACAGTGACGGCACTATGTGAGATGGGATCGGGATCCAGGAGGGTGACGGACATGTTTTATTAGGAAGAAGATAATCACGACGTGAATACTGCCTGCCAATCAGCCTAATTGATCTGGCGTGTTTTATTAGGAAATTAATAAAACACGATCGCTGATTATCTTCCTAATAAAACACAATCATGATTATAGTTTCCTAATTGATCGGGCGCGGAGTTCCTCCGCGGTGGAGCACGGTAGTCAATGTAAATTGTTAGGTGCACACAGAGAAAAGATTAGGTTAAGACCAGCCGTTAGATTAAGTATAGTGGGTCTAATCATGCGGTGATAATAAATCCAGGTACATTTTATGGGGTGTGCTTAAAAAAGTTCAAGTTTGATTGTTTATTAGAGATAGAGAAGATTTAATCAATATATGTCTATGATGTTTCCTTGCACTTCCACTCAAACTTCATTGAACAAGTCCCTTTCCCTGAGGTACAACCAACTTAGGGAGAAAAAACATGTAAAAATCAAATACGCACGGCATTGCAATAGTTTTTTATAATTCATGCCATTTGAAATCATGCAACTAAAAAAGACATAAGATGTTGGAGTGGCTGAAGAGTTCCAATAAAATTTAGTGCAGATTTCCCCAGCTGAATTCTATGGTTTGCAATCTTACGAAACAAATGCTCCTCATAGTGAAAATTTGTAAGGACCATAACCTCCAAAAAATTCTTTGGAATCTTTTGAATAAAAAAGGGTACGAGATAGACACTACCCAGTGTCAAATTTCTCTTTTCCGTTTCTCGAGTTGTCTGGTACATTTCGATTTAAAATTTTGTGTGCTGCACATACATGATCCCCGCAAAAAAAGATACATTTTTTAGGGAAAAAAAGATACATGATGTGTGTATGTACTACTCCCTCCGTCCGAAAATACTTGTCATCAAAATGCATAAAAGGAGATGTATATAGATGTATTTTAGTTTTAGATACATTCTTTTTTTTTTCATTTTGATGACAATTATTTTCGAATGGAGGGAGTATGTAGTAGTAGAGTAGTATTTAAAAAAAAACTTCGGAGTATGCCTTCAAAAAATAAAAACTTCGGAGTAATTACAAGTGCACCGGATACTTTTTCTAGTCGATGCAAAGAAAAAAAGATATTTTTTCTAGTTTTTGTTTTGAGAAGGATACTTTTCCCAGCTAATCGCGTTTTTTCTCTCTTTTTCTGAGGGGGCGTTTTTTGAAATCATTAATTGAGGAGTACTCGTTGCAAAGATCACCCTCAAACCCCCATGTTACGACAAGTGGCGCGCTGCATGTGCGCCACTTGTCGCAACCTGAGCGTTTTCCCTTTTTTCGTAGATTCGTTTATTCAAAATGTTTTATCTCTTAAACCGTGTGTCCAAATCTCGAATTGTTTTCACCATTGAATTCCTCGCGTCGAGATCATCAAAAATAGATCCCATGTTGATAGGTTTTGACGAACTTTGTTTTCACGAAAAAAACCGGACGAAAAAAATCAGGCGGAAAAACCGAACCGGTTGCACTGTTTTTTTCCCCTTTCCGAAATAGGCACGACCGTGACTCTCGCGAAAGCATAGCCGTGCCTCTCGCTGAAGCAAAACCGTGACTCTCGCGAAAGAAAGAAAAAAACGCGTTTTTTCCCTTTCCGAAAGAGGCACGGCCGTGACTCTCGCGAAAGCACAACCATGCCTCTTGCGGAAGCAAAATCGTGACTCTCGCGAAAGAAAAATAAATAGAAAACGCGTTTTTTTCCTTTCCGAGAGGCACGGCCGTGACTCTCGCGAAAGCACAACCGTGCCTCTCGCGGAAGCAAAACCGTGACTCTCGTGAAAGAAAAAAAATAGAAAACGCGTTTTTTCCCTTTCCGAAAGAGGCACGGCCGTCACTCTCGTGGAAGCAAAACCGTGACTCTCGCAAAAAAAAACATAAAACGCGTTTTTTCCCTTTCTGAGAGACACGGCCGTGACTCTCGCGGAAGCAAAACCGTGACTTTCACGAAAAAAACGTGTGTTTTCGCACAAAAAAAAATTAATTTTTTTTTTCGTCGAAAAGCTAAGGAAGACCGGTGGAAAACCATAACGTAAAAAAACCCCGGGGAAAACCGTTCAATAAGCCGAAAACGCGTGCGGAAAAATAAATAAAAATAAAAATCTGAAGGGAGCGTCTAGAGCGCGACACGTGGCGAATGGCTGAGAGCGTGCCAAATGGCGCTGATCGTTACGAAGCTTCCGAAGAAGCGCTCGTTAACTAGTTGCTCCCGGCGTTTTTTCCTACAAAAAGGAAAAAAAAAACTATCAGAAGTTACAACGGGCCGGCGGAAGAACAAGTGTGATCCAATAATTTCGGCCCATGTAGATTAATTTTTTTAGTCCTACATCCCTAGATGCTTCTTCTTCCTCGTTTCCCCTTCCAGTCCCTCTTCCCCGACTCCCAGAGCGAGAGGCGCGGAGATGGCGACGACGGTGAAGGGCGTCTGGGGACAACTGCTGGGCAAGGTTCGTTGAATCTTCCCCAAGAAACGCCCCAACCTCTCCTCTCAAGGTCTCCTTTCCCCCTTCTCGGCGCAGTTCACCGTAGGAATGATGGGCGTTTCCCTCTCTAATTGCAGAAGGGAGAGGCGGTCCGGGAGCTGGAGGTCTCCATCCGGGCCAAGGTTCGCAAGGGGCGCGCCCCAACCGTTGTTTTTTTGTTCGAGGTGAGGTGATGGTCTGTTGATCTGGGTCTGGGTGTGCTGCTGCTGCTGCTGCTTCAGGGCAACGTGACCGAGACGGAGGACGCGATGCTCCGGGCCTGCAATCTGTTCTCGAACCTGAGCTACACCGTGACCTCTGCGGTGGTCAGTCTCGTTGGAGCGTTTGCTTCTGGTCAAGGTGACTCCCTCGTCGATCTGTGACGCCATTTGCTTGCAAATTGCTGCTTAATACTAGAATTGTGCTGTAAAACCACTTAACAGGATGGTGCTTAAATTTGCGTGTGTTTTAAAAGGATGTAAATTGCGGTTATTGGAACCAAATTAGAGTACTGGCTGCGCCGAGTCCCTTCTTGATTGTCTATGCAAGAGCCAATCCAGGGCAGTCCCTTCTTGATGTCTATGACAGACTGCCAGTTCTCTCTTCGAAGAAATAATGGCCTATTGACCTCTTCCAACCTTCCAATGAACCGTGTGTCCTCCGACGAATGGTGTCTGTTCAAATGGGAAGATCATCCTTTCTCCCTTTTTCATAACCAGTACACGCTGTTTTTCTTATGTTGTTATTAAGTGTTCCCATTACACAACTCGTGAAGGATGTTGATACGCCTTTTTACGTTTGGCCGCCACACCTTGACTCCTTCACATAGAAACCATTGTTGTTTAGTTTCTGGAATATTTAGCTCCACTATGGGTTCTTGTATAAAATGAAGTTGCATAACTATCACTGTTGAGCTTCCTTGCAGAGTTTTACTGTTGGTACCACACATGCTTATATATTTTCTGTTTTGCAGTACATAAACTTGTTGGGGGTCAACCTATGCCTCGACTATTCAGGCTTGCCTTTTCTGCTGGTAAGGCTATGAACCTGGTACTGGCCCTTGTATATTAACAGTGGCATGCAAATGCATATGCAAGCTTTATATTTCCTAAGTTATTAAAGATGTCCTGTTCCAAGGCCAATACAACTTTCCAGCCAATTTAGCTGAGAACTAGTGGTACATAATTGTTTTCTCATTCCTTTGAATTGTTAAAATTGAACTGATATCCAGCTAGTGCTCGCCTGGGAATTAGAAACAATTTTTAGAGCACGTTAACGATATGTACTAGTTATTGAACTTCTACAAGGTTGCTTTCATTATTTATATTCCAAAATTCCATTGGAAGGGCACATGTTGGCTACTGTGGAACAATAGCCACGCTAAGTTTGGTTCATTTAAATACCCTATGTTTACTGTGAAAACAACTTGGCGTAGTTGAGGAAGCATGTAGTCTGTTAGATACTTGCAGCAGTAGATGGTCTTTCAAAATTTAGATTAAAACTGAATCTGCTAGCTGCTAGTATATTTCTGCTGGCCTGGCAGAAAACAGGTCTAGGGAAATAAACCTTGGGCACGACCTTCAAAATTATTTGATGAATTGAGTCGTATTTGGTCTTGTGCTTGCATTAAACTTTTTTTTTTTAGTGACATGCTAATCTGATGGAGCAATATTCCAGGTGTTGGTTTGACTGCAGGGAAGATTATGTATTATGAATCGTTGCATACATCTAGCCTATACATATTGGGCCGTGGAGAGGAGCCCTTTGATCGCTTGAAAATGGAGCTCGCTAATATGTGTGGTTTGCTAAATAATAATAGCTATTAGCTAAAAAAATCTGTGTCAAGTGTACTAGCTAACTGTTCGTTTCACTTGCAGAATACTTACTAAGCATAGTGATGAAAAATTATCGGTTGAAGCTGTAAAGAAGCATTTCTTTGCTGAGAATCTCTACACTGATCAATACCAGGATAAAGCACTTTTCCGGTGGCGCCAACGTTACTCGTATGTTGACAGCACCTATCTGGACAGGGCGAAGGAGATTGAAGGAAACAACTCAGTGGATAAGGACAAAACAATGTCTGCCCAGACAACGGTAAAAAAAATGTGACTTACAACTGATCATGCAGTTTTTTAAGAACTCAGAACATAAAGAGGCATCCTTGTTTCATGGAGGGAAATCTATGCATACTTTTGCAAGCAAAAGTTTATGCCTTTTTTGCATCCATACTACCGAAGCAAATCAAAGCAACATCATTCTTCTCTTCATGTTTGTAGGGATCATTTGGGAACCTCATGGAGGACCCACTGGCCTGTATACTGGGTTCTCCAGACAGTGACATGGAGAATGACAAACCGCCTGAGCGCTCAGCTACTATCCTCAGGAAAAGAGACCTGCGAGCTCGGAGGAGAAGTCAGCGGCATCATCGTCGGCATGCGGCATTGTGAAGGTCCGATATTGTCACTTCCATACATGGAGCAGTGATACTTGATGTTCGAATATTTCCATTTCCCTTTGACAATGTTGCAAACACACTTTTGATATTCTATAAAGAGCTCATGTGAATCTGAGCTCCATTGCGCCACACACTACACATTTTTGTTCTCTTGTTTTTTCATTGCGCTAACTTGAGGCTGCTACTGTGTCGTGAATTATAGAATGCACTTTAGCGCCCAATCTGGATAGCCGTTGTAGATCCAATCGCTAGAAATCATCCGAGGGTTAGAACTACTGTAGCCCCTGACTTGTAATCACCGGGTCAGAGATCTCGTTCTGTTTTCATCTTCTTTTTTTGAGAATCTCGTTCTGTTTTCATCTTCTTTTTTTGAGAATCTCGTTCTGTTTTCATCTGATCAGAAAAAAAGACTACTGTACCGTACATACTCTGTTGCTAAGCCTTTTCTTGCAACAGCAAGGCGAGTGTTGTCTAGACTGAGACCGGGCCTCTCCATCAGGCCATGCATTTGCAAAATACTAGGCCTAATTATGTTTACAAAAATCATAGTTACTCCTTATTTTCAGTTGGTGTATTACAACCCTGGGGTGACACGAGCAGTTCACCGATGTAAAGATATACTTCCTCAGTTCACTAACATAGATATCCTTTTATATTTCAATATGGACTAAATTTACTCCCTCAGTTCACTAATATAGATATCCTTTTATATTTCAATATGGACTAAATACGGACTGAAATGAGTGAACAAACACACTAAAACGTGTCTATATACATCCGATTCACAAAAAAGTTAAAACATCTTATACTCCCTCCGTCCGAAAATACTTGTAATCAAAATGGACAAAAAATAATGTATTTAGAACTAAAATACATCTAGATACATCCTTTTTTATTCATTTTGATGACAAGTATTTCCGGACGGAGGGAGTATTTGTGAATGGAGGGAGTATTCCTCTGTAAACTAATATAAGAGCGTTTAGAATAGTGATCTAAACGCTCTTATATTAGTTTACGGAGGGAGTATTTCGTTAGGTACATACTACATAGCTGCTCACTGTTCCCTGATGTGAAGGGATTGCTATCCTTTGTGATGTCTTCAGGTAGCTCATTAATAATAGTTGGATAAAAGGATGTAGGTTTGGATCCCTGGGAAATGAAAATGGTTATCAGGAAACCATATTCTCGGAATAGGTATTCAGCACTGCATGTGCAAGACTTGGGTTTTAGAAGAAGAAAATGCAAAATAGGGTGAGATGAGCATTATGCGGATTAGCGTAGGAGAGATTAGCAATATTTCTCCATCTGTGTGCGCCCCTACTATCTATAATCAGCCAGTTGGGTTTTAGGTGTTCAGGGAATCAGGGGTATGATATCTGATTTTATAGTTTGGGGTACCATTTAAATTGACCAAGGTCATTCCACTCCCCTCTAGCTACTTCAGCTAGCAATTGTAATCATAAATTATACCAGTAGAAACAAATGATTATTCTGTATAGACGCGAGCATCCTTCGAACAATAACACCAATGCAAATGATTATTCTGAATCTGGAGTACACTTCAAAAAACACCAATGATATTTCAGCAGCTCAAATGATGAAATGATATAATTTATCGGACAAGTACTGCCATGCAGGCCAACTTATAATCATCCATGAAAAACAACACACTTGACAGTTTTATGCACTCTTATTCCCCCATCATCAAGCATATGGTAGATCAGACACACGCCTCAGTACTCTGCCCCCAGAAGTGCAAGCATCATGTCTTCATAGTCTCTGGTTGTTTCCTTGGAAACAGCCTTCTCCAGCGGGACGCTGTTCCTCTTCTGGTACGCCTCCTTTATCACCTTCAGGTCGACCTCGGCACGCGTGGTTATGACCCTTGTAAGGGTGTCCTCGTCCGTGCCGACGCCTCCAAGGGCCAAACGGATGACCTTCTCAAAGTACCTGTCAGGGCAAGTGAAACACCTTATGATCGCCCTCAGGGTCGAGAGGAACTCGTTCTTGGGGTCTTCCTTGAGGTCCTGTTTAGTGATCAGCAAAATACATCAGTATGAAGAACGAAACAATATCTCCTCCTGAAACTGTAAGTGTGAAGAACTACTCTTTTATCGACGTATAATCATTTGAATTTCGATAATTATGTGCAGTACAAGTTTCCAACAGCGACAATGTTAGGGAACACAATAAATCATGTGAAGCAGTCCAGTGCCTAACCAAATTCATCGTTCTCTTTGATTTTTTTTATTTATTTACAAATTCATCATTAGCATATGACATAGTTCAACTCAAACGCGCAACGTAGATCGGTGTTCTCGCTGTAAGATGAGTAGGCAAGGAGGTGAATGGTTGTAATTTTACCTTAGTGATGGGATGACTGAACTGATCATTGTAGCTGTTGAATGTTGCAAGCAGCTGCGCTTTGCTCCTTGTGGTGAGAATCCTGACGATCTCATCGTCACTGTAGGCCTTCTCGCTGATCTTTCCATTGAGTAGTTTGGCTTCAGAGTGCGCCAACGATGTGTTCACCTCCGGGCCATCGTAGCGGTACGCGCTCACAAGAGGCACCAAAAGCTGAGATGAAAGAAATAACATTGCCTTAAATTAGGGACTGTTGGTGCTCATTAGCAGCAATTAAAGAGGAGTGTTTCAGAATCGTAATCGCCTTATTAGATCTGGATAAGTATCACGCCGTTGTGTCATGATGTCTGGAGATTTTGTAAGTTTGGGCAGAGATACGCATTTTGACGGGTCAAGATCCAAGTTTTGTCGAGCGCGGACGAGATGGAGAGGCTTTGTTTACCTTGCGGAAGTCGCCGGTGACGTGCGCGGCGACGTCCTCCTCGAGCGAGCGCTTGAAGCTGTCGTGGTAGGCCTGCTTGGCGGCGAAGAGCTGCGCCGGGGACCGCGCGCAGGCGATCTCGACGAGCGCGCGGCCGCCCGGCTGCCACTTCTTGGCCTCCTCGTTGGCCAGCACCGCGTCCCGCTCCGCCGGGTCCAGCGTCCACTGGATCACCGCCCTCTGCCAGGAGAACAGGACCAGCCAGCCATGGGATCAGGCGAGGAGGGGAGAGACCCAGCCCGGGCGGATCGATCGGGACATAGGAGTATAAGGGATGTTTACCTCGAACTTGCCGTGGATCTCGTCGCCGATGGCGCGGAGCAGCTCCTCGCCGTAGGCCTCGGCGTAGGCGCGGCGGATGGCGCGGCGCTGCGCAGCGTCGCGGTGCGCCAGGATGGAGACGATGAGCCGCTCGTTGGTGCCCCACCCCGCGAACGCCTTGCGGAGCTGCTCGCAGTCCTCGGCGACGGCCGGCACGCCGGCGGGGACGGTGAACGTCGCCATTTCGTTCGGTCTGTGTCTGTCCGTGTGCGCCTCGCCGCGATTCGGGGAGATGGTTGTGGTGGTGGTGGTGCGCGCGGGGGGCAGGCGCCGTGAGTCGCGGTGCGGAGGGGTTTTTATGCGCGCGTGCGGAGGAGAGGAGATGACGGGGCTCGACTTCCAGGAAGGGGAGCAGATGCCGCGTCCGGGCAGGCGGGCAGCGCCACATGGACCGGCGGGCCGACAGTCTCCGATCCCGATGCAGTGGAGTGGAGTGGAGGGGTTGGGCTGGGGCCCCGCGGGCCGGTCGATCACCTGCCCCTATCATCAATCTTTTTCATGTCTGACTTGAGTGCGTGTCCGTGCCACGATGGTGGCCACTGGCCACGTCGCGCTGTTCTTTTTTGAGGAAAAAGAAGGGGCTGCTAGTACATGATAGGAGCTGTGTATGGCCGGCCGGGAGGGACACTTGGACTTGGTTAATCAAGAGGAATCAACGAGGATTGGTTTGTGTTGTGATATACTCTAGTTAACTGGCGAAATGCGGGGATGTGCTCGCCACTATGGCACCGTCTCGGTGGCCTTCCTTTGTTTTTAGACAGAGTGGCTTTTCTTCAGCGCTAAGCCATCCCGGACCGGACCGGACGGCAAATGTCGTGCCTCAGCCCAGAACGGCCTGTCAAGGGAAGGCCCAATCCACCAAAACGTGTTTACATCAATGCTGGCCAAAATTTAGGCCTTTTACAGAAAAAAATATGGGACCGGGCCACCTGCCCACAAACGCCTGCTCCCTCCACAGTAACGAGCAATGGTCTCGGAGGTCAACGCCGAACGAAACCCTCAGTCGTTCACGGATCACCGGCGAATCCTACTTCACGCCCGCAGACGTCAAATATTATTTGAGTTTTTTTTTTGAGAAACCACAGACGTCAAATAGTAGAGGCAACGCCCGCAGGTGAGGGAGTTGGGCGTCTTCTCACCACAGTTTTTTCTACTATTCTGTCCTTTTTTTTTGGGTTTTTCCCTTGCTTTCTTTCTGTTTATTTTTATTTTTTTCTAAACATTTTTTAATAAACACTCCACATTTTTTCATTGTACAGTGTACATTGATTTTCTTTAATGTACGATGACCTCTTTTTAACATGCAATGATTTTATTATATATAAACTTAATTTTTTTTAATGTAAGGTGACCATTTTTTTCATTACACAAGAAACTTTTTAAAATCACACCCTGGCCATTTAGAAGGAAACAGAAGGAAAAAACCCAACAACCAATATTTCAAACAAAAAACAATCACACAAGTGGAGCTCGCCTATTGGGTCGGCCCTTTTGTGCTTGCTTTCAGGTGTTGCCTGTACGCTTCGGCCCCCGCGGGCGGTGAGTAGGAGTGTCTAGGTCTCAGCCGTAACAGGACCGAAGAATGCCTCGCCTCCATGAGCCTTTAAAGTCTTATATGCTCGTTAGTTTGTTCTTTTGTTCTTTTTTTTAGTTTCCAAAAAAATATTGTAAATACATATCTATCAACTTTTACTTTACTATTTTTTAAAAAAGCTCACCACGCATTACAAAATGCATGTAATTTAAAGGAGTTGTTTGTCTAATGTGAAAAAATATTCATGTCACTCAAGAAACATGTTCATTACATTTAAAGATGTTAACACATTTCAAAATATGTCCATCACATTTTAAAAAAACATTCGCACAATTTTAGAAAACTGTTAGTACAATTCAAAAAAAGTTGGTCACGCTATTTTATTTTGGGTAACAGAGAAAATTGTTTCGCGCGTTCTAGTTGGCCCAAAAAATATGAGAACTTTTGTGAAGTCCAGGATAGTGAAAATATGTGCATGTGCAGAGAACGAGATCAAAAGGACAAGTTCGGAATTTAAAAGATTCAAATTCAATTCAAATTGAATTTGAATTGAAACCAAGATTTAAAATAGAAAGAAGCTTTGAAAAATAAAAATAACATAATTGATTTTTTAAATGTCACATTGTATTTAACAGATTCAAGACATGGATGAATGCATGAAGTGCAAAAGTATGTATTACATCAAGCAACATTTCCATACATGGGTTTTGTTACATTTGGGATGTTAAAGACCCTCTCCGGTATTTTCCTTTCTGGGACGACGGTCGAAAAATGCTAAATGGAGGCCGAGCTCCATGGAGCTCTTTATTTCAAAAGATATGAGAATCACATTTTGAAGTTAAAAAAAAACTAAAAAATATATACGCCTTCATGCGGATGTGTACTATATGTGTGTGTGAAATTTGAAGGAAATATGCCCTAGAGGCAATAATAAAGTTGTTATTTGTATTTTCTTATATCATGATAAATGTCTTTTATTCATGCTAGAATTGTATTAACCGGAAACTTAGTACATGTGTGGATACATAGACAAAATAGTATGTCCCTAGTATGCCTCTACTAGACTAGCTCATTGATCAAAGATGGTTATGTTTCCTAGCCATAGACATGAGTTGTCATTTGATCAACGGGATCACATCATTAGGAGAATGATGTGATGGACTAGACCCATCCGTTAGCATAGCACTATGATCGTTTAGTTTTACTGCTATTGCTTTCTTCATGACTTATACATGTTCCTATGACTATGAGATTATGCAACTCCCGAATACCGTAGGAACACCTTGTGTGCTATCAAACGTCACAACGTAACTGGGTGATCATAAAGATGCTCTACAGGTGTCTCCGAAAGTATTCGTGGTGTTGGCATAGATCAAGATTAGGATTTGTCACTCTGAGTGTTGGAGAGGTATCTCTGGGCCCTCTCGGTAACACACATCACAATAAGCCTTGCAAGCAAAAGACTAATGAGTTAGTCACGAGATGATGTGTTACGGAAAGAGTAAAGAAACTTGCCGGTAACGAGATTGAACTAGGTATGGAGATACCGACGACCGAATCTCGGGCAAGTAACATACCGATGACAAAAGGAACAACGTATGTTGTTATGCGGTTTTGACCGATAAAAGATCTTCGTAGAATATGTAGGAGCCAATATGAACATCCAGGTTCCGCTATTGGTTATTGACCGGAGATGAGTCTCGGTCATGTCTACATAGTTCTCGAACCCGTAGGGTCCGCACGCTTAACGTTTGATGACGATCGGTATTATGAGTTTATGAGTTTTGATGTACCGAAGGTAGTTCAGAGTCCCGGATGAGATCACGGACATGACGAGGAGTCTCGGAATGTGCGAGACATAAAGATTGATATATTGGATGACTATATTCGAACACCGGAAGTGTTCCGGAAAAGTTTCGGATTTAACTGGATTGCCGGAGGGGGTTACCGGAACCCCCTACGAGGGGGGATGGTCCATAGTGGGCCTTGAGGAAAGGAGAGAGGCAGCCCATAGAGGCTGGTCGGCGCCCCACCTAGGGATCCTAGTTGGACTAGGATTGGGGGGGCGCCACCTCTCCCTCTTTTCCTTTCCCTCTATTCCTTCTTGGTGGACTCCTACTAGGAATATGATTGCAATCCTATTCCTAGTAGGATTGCCCTAGCCGCACCATAGGAGGCCGGTCGGCCCTCTCCTCTTGCTCCTTTATATACGGGGGCAGGGGGGCACCCAAAGACACACAAGTTGAATTGTTCCAGCCGTGTGCGGTGCCCCCCTCCACAGAAACACACCTCGGTCATACCGTTGCATTGCTTAGGCGAAGCCCTGCGCCGGTAGATACATCATATCCGTCACCATGCCGTCGTGCTGACGAAACTCTCCCGTGAAGCTCAACTGGATCAAGAGCTCGTGGGACGTCATCAAGCTGAACGTGTGCTGAACGCGGAGGTGCCGTACGTTCGGTGCTTGATCGGTTGAATCGCGAAGAAGTTCGACTACATCAACCGCGTCACTTGACGCTTCCGCTTCCGGTCTACGAGGGTACATAGACACACTCTCCCCTCTCGTTGCTATGCATCTGGTAGATAGATCTTGCGTGATCGTAGGAAAATTTTAAAATACTACGTTCCCCAACAGTGGCATCATGAGCCAGGTCTATGCGTAGATGATATGCACGAGTAGAACACAATGAGTTGTGGGCGATACTAGTCATACTGCTTACCAGCATGTCATACTTTGCTTCGGCTGTATTGTGAGATGAAGCGGCCCGGACCGACATTACGCGTACGCTTACGCGAGACTGGTTTCACCGTTACGAGCACTCGTTGCTTAAAGGTGACTGGCGGGTGTCTGTCTCTCTCACTTTAGCTGAATCAAGTGTGGCTACGCCCGGTCCTTGTGAAGGTTAAAACAACACATACTTGACGAAACATCGTTGTGGTTTTGTATGCGTAGGTAAGAACGGTTCTTGCTAAGCCCGTAGCAGCCACGTAAAACTTGCAACAACAAAGTAGAGGACGTCTAACTTGTTTTTGCAGGGCATGTTGTGATGTGATATGGTCAAGATATGATGAGTTATACGGTTTTGTATGAGATGATCATGTTTTGTAATGTTATCGGCAACTGGCAGGAGCCATATGGTTGTCGCTTTATTGTATGAAATACAATCGCCATGTAATTGCTTTACTTTATCACTAAGCGGTAGCGATAGTCGTAGAAGCAATAGTTGGAGAGACGACAACGATGCTACGATGGAGATCAAGGTGTCGCGCCGGTGACGAAGGTGATCATGACGGTGCTTTGGAGATGGAGATCAAAAGCACAAGATGATGATGGCCATATCATGTCACATATTTTGATTGCATGTGATGTTTATCTTATTATGCTTCTTATTTTGCTTAGAACGACGGTAACATTATAAGATGATCCCTTACTAAATTTCAAGGTATAAGTGTTCTCCCTGAGTATGCACCGTTGCGAAAGTTCGTCGTGCCGAGACACCACGTGATGATCGGGTGTGATAAGCTCTACGTTCAAATACAACGGGTGTAAGCCAGTTTTGCACACGCAGAATACTCGGGTTAAACTTGACGAGCCTAGCATATGCAGATATGGCCTCGGAACACTGGAGACCGAAAGGTCGAGCGTGAATCATATAGTAGATATGATCAACATAAGATGTTCACCATTGAAACTACTCCATCTCACGTGATGATCGAACATGGTTTAGTTGATTTGGATCACGTGATCATTTAGATGACCGGAGGGATGTCTATCTAAGTGGGAGTTCTTTAATTAATATGATTAAATTGAACTTTAACTTATCATGAACTTAGTCCTGATAGTTTTTGCGTATCTATGCTGTTGTAGATCAATGGCCCGTGCTACCGTTCCTTTGAATTTTAATGCATTCCTAGAGAAAGCTAAGTTGAAAGATGATGGTAGCAATTACACGGACTGGGTCCGTAACTTGAGGATTATCCTCATTGCTGCACAGAAGAATTACGTCCTTGAAGCACCGCTAGGTGACAAGCCCCCTCCCGCTAATGTAGACGCTTTGAACGTGTGGCAATCGCGGTCTGATGACTACACGATAGTTCAGTGTGCCATGCTTTACGGCTTAGAACCGGGACTTCAACGACGTTTTGAACGTCATGGACCATATGAGATGTTCCAGGAGTTGAAGTTAATATTTCAAGCAAATGCCCGGATTGAGAAATATGAGATTTCCAATAAGTTCTACAGCTGCAAGATGGAGGAGAATAGTTCTATCAGTGAACACTTGCTCAGAATGTCTGGGTACTACAATCATATGACTCAACTTGGTTGCAAAGTTGACGAGGATAGTGTTATTGATAGAGTTCTTCAATCACTGCCACCAAGCTATAAAGGCTTCGTGATGAACTATAATATGCAAGGGATGCAAAAGACAATTCCCGAGCTCTTCGCTATGCTTAAGGCTGCGGAGGTAGAAACCAAAAAGGAGCATCAAGTGTTGATGGTTAACAAGACCACTAGTTTCAAGAAAAAGGGCAAGGGAAAGAAGGGGAACTTCAAGAAGAATAGCAAGACAGTTGCTACTCCCACAAACAAACCCAAGTCTGGAGCCAAGCCTGAAACTGAGTGCTTCTACTGCAAGGGGACTGGACACTGGAAGCGGAACTGCCCCAAGTATTTGGCGGATAATAAGGATGGCAAGGTGAACAAAGGTATATGTGATATACATGTTATTGATGTGTACCTTACTAATGCTCGTAGTAGTACCTGGGTATTTGATACCGGTTCGGTTGCTAATATATGTAACTCGAAACAGGGACTACAGATTAAACGAAGATTGACTAAGGACGAGGTGACGACGCGCGTGGGAAATGGTTCCAAAGTCGATGTGATCGCCGTCGGCACGCTACCTCTACATCTACCTTCGGGATTAGTTTTAGACCTAAATAATTGTTATTTGGTGCCAGCGTTGAGCATGAACATTATATCTGGATCTTGTTTATTGCGAGACGGTTATTCATTTAAATCAGAGAATAATGGTTGTTCTATTTTTATGAATAATATCTTTTATGGTCATGCACCCTTGAAGAGTGGTCTATTCTTATTGGATCTCGATTGTAGTGATACACATATTCATAATATTGAAACCAAAAGATGCAAGGTTAATAATGATAGTGCAACTTATTTGTGGCACTGCCGTTTAGGTCATATTGGTGTAAAACGCATGAAGAAACTCCATAGTGATGGACTTTTGGAATCACTTGATTATGAATCACTTGGTGCTTGCGAACCATGCCTCATGGGCAAGATGACTAAAACTCCATTCTCCGGAACTATGGAGCGAGCAACAGATTTGTTGGAAATCATACATACTGATGTATGTGGACCAATGAGTGTTGAAGCTCGCGGCGGGTATCGTTATTTTCTGACCTTCACTGATGATTTGAGCAGATATGGGTATATCTACTTAATGAAGCACAAGTCTGAAACATTTGAAAAGTTTAAAGAATTTCAGAGTGAAGTAGAGAATCATCGTAACAAGAAAATAAAGTTTCTACGATCTGATCGTGGAGGAGAATATTTGAGTTACGAGTTTGGTCTTCATTTGAAACAATGTGGAATAGTTTCACAACTCACGCCACCCGAAACACCACAGCGTAATGGTGTGTCCGAACGTCGTAACCGTACTTTGTTGGATATGGTACGATCTATGATGTCTCTTACAGATTTACCACTATCGTTTTGGGGTTATGCTTTAGAGACAACTGCATTCACGTTAAATAGGGCACCATCTAAATCCGTTGATACGACACCTTATGAACTATGGTTTGGCAAGAAACCAAAGTTGTCGTTTCTTAAAGTTTGGGGCTGCGATGCTTATGTGAAAAAGCTTCAACCTGATAAGCTCGAACCCAAGTCGGAGAAATGTGTCTTCATAGGATACCCAAAAGAGACTGTTGGGTACACCTTCTATCACAGATCCGAAGGCAAGATATTCGTTGCTAAGAATGGATCCTTTCTAGAGAAGGAGTTTCTCTCGAAAGAAGTGAGTGGGAGGAAAGTAGAACTTGATGAGGTAATTGTACCTTCTCCCGGATTGGAAAGTAGTACATCACAGAAAATTGTTCCAATGATTCCTACACCAATCAGTGAGGAAGTTAATGATGATGATCATGAAACTTCAGATCAAGTTTCTGCTGAACGTCGTAGATCAACCAGAGTACGTTCCGCACCAGAGTGGTACGACAACCCAGTTCTGGAAATCATGTTACTAGACCATGATGAACCTGCGAACTATGAGGAAGCGATGATGAGCCCAGATTCCGCAAAATGGCTTGAGGCCATGAAATCTAAGATGGGATCCATGTATGAGAACAAAGTGTGGATTTTGGTTGACTTGCCCGATGATCGGCAGGCCATCGAAAATAAATGGATCTTCAAGAGGAAGACCGACGCAGACGGTAATGTTACTGTTTACAAAGCACGACTTGCTGCGAAAGGGTTTCGACAAGTTCAAGGAGTTGACTACGGTGAGACTTTCTCACCTGTAGCGATGCATAAGTCTGTCCGAATCATGTTAGCAATTGCCGCATTTTATGATTATGAAATCTGGCAAATGGATGTCAAAACTGCATTCCTGAATGGATATCTCAAAGAAGAGTTGTATATGATGCAACCAGAAGGTTTTGTCTATCCAAAAGGTGCTAACAAAGTATGCAAGCTCCAGCGATCCATCTATGGACTGGTGCAAGCATCTCGGAGTTGGAATATACGCTTTGATGAGGTGATCAAAGCATATGGTTTTATACAGACTTTTGGAGAAGCCTGTATTTACAAGAAAGTGAGTAGGAGCTCTGTAGCATTTCTAATATTATATGTGGATGACATATTGTTGATTGGAAATGATATAGAATTTCTGGATAGCATAAAAGGATACTTGAATAAGAGTTTTTCAATGAAAGACCTCGGTGAAGCTGCTTATATATTAGGCATCAAGATCTATAGAGATAGATCAAGACGCTTAATTGGACTTTCACAAAGCACATACCTTGATAAGATTTTGAAGAAGTTCAAAATGGATCAGTCAAAGAAAGGGTTCTTGCCTGTATTACAAGGTATGAAGTTGAGTAAGACTCAATGCCCGACCACTGCAGAAGATAGAGATAAAATGAAAATCATTCCCTATGCCTCAGCCATAGGATCTATCATGTATGCAATGCTGTGTACCAGACCTGATGTGTGCCTTGCTATAAGTCTAGCAGGGAGGTACCAAAGTAATCCAGGAGTGGATCACTGGACAGCGGTCAAGAACATCCTGAAGTACCTGAAAAGGACAAAGGATATGTTTCTCGTGTATGGAGGTGACAAAGAGCTCGTCGTAAACGGTTACGTCGATTCTAGCTTTGACACTGATCCGGATGACTCTAAGTCACAAACCGGATATGTATTTTTATTGAACGGTGGAGCTGTCAGTTGGTGCAGTTCCAAGCAGAGCGTCGTGGCGGGATCTACGTGTGAAGCGGAATACATAGCTGCTTCGGAAGCAGCAAATGAAGGAGTCTGGATGAAGGAGTTCATATCCGATCTAGGTGTAATACCTAGTGCATCGGGTCCAATGAAAATCTTTTGTGACAACACTGGAGCAATAGCCTTGGCGAAGGAATCCAGGTTTCACAAGAGAACAAAGCACATCAAAAGGCGCTTCAATTCCATCCGCGATCTAGTCAAGGAGGGAGACATAGAAATTTGCAAAATACATACGGATCTGAATGTTGCAGACCCGTTGACTAAGCCTCTTCCACGGGCAAAACATGATCAACACCAGGACTCCATGGGTGTGAGGATCATCACTTTGTGATCTAGATTATTGACTCTAGTTCAAGTGGGAGACTGAAGGAAATATGCCCTAGAGGCAATAATAAAGATGTTATTTGTATTTCCTTATATCATGATAAATGTCTTTTATTCATGCTAGAATTGTATTAACCGGAAACTTAGTACATGTGTGGATACATAGACAAAATAGTATGTCCCTAGTATGCCTCTACTAGACTAGCTCATTGATCAAAGATGGTTATGTTTCCTAGCCATAGACATGAGTTGTCATTTGATCAACGGGATCACATCATTAGGAGAATGATGTGATGGACTAGACCCATCCGTTAGCATAGCACTATGATCGTTTAGTTTTACTGCTATTGCTTTCTTCATGACTTATACATGTTCCTATGACTATGAGATTATGCAACTCCCAAATACCGTAGGAACACCTTGTGTGCTATCAAACGTCACAACGTAACTGGGTGATCATAAAGATGCTCTACAGGTGTCTCCGAAAGTATTCGTGGTGTTGGCATAGATCAAGATTAGGATTTGTCACTCCGAGTGTCGGAGAGGTATCTCTGGGCCCTCTCGGTAACACACATCACAATAAGCCTTGCAAGCAAAAGACTAATGAGTTAGTCACGAGATGATGTGTTACGGAACGAGTAAAGAAACTTGCTGGTAACGAGATTGAACTAGGTATGGAGATACCGACGATCGAATCTCGGGCAAGTAACATACGGATGACAAAAGGAACAACGTATGTTGTTATGCGGTTTTGACCGATAAAAGATCTTCGTAGAATATGTAGGAGCCAATATGAACATCCAGGTTCCGCTATTGGTTATTGACCGTAGATGAGTCCCGGTCATGTCTACATAGTTCTCGAACCCGTAGGGTCCGCACGCTTAACGTTTGATGACGATCGGTATTATGAGTTTATGAGTTTTGATGTACCGAAGGTAGTTCGGAGTCCCGGATGAGATCACGGACATGACGAGGAGTCTCGGAATGTCCGAGACATAAAGATTGATATATTGGACGACTATATTCGGACAACGGAAGTGTTCCGGAAAAGTTTCGGATTTAACTGGATTGCCGGAGGGGGTTACCGGAACCCTCTACGAGGGGGGATGGTCCATAGTGGGCCTTGAGGAAAGGAGAGAGGCAGCCCATAGAGGCTGGCCGGCGTCCCACCTAGGGATCCTAGTTGGACTAGGATTGGGGGGGCGCCACCTCTCCCTCTTTTCCTTTCCCTCTCTTCCTTCTTGGTGGACTCCTACTAGGAATAGGATTGCAATCCTATTCCTAGTAGGATTGCCCTAGCCGCACCATAGGAGGCCGGCCGGCCCTCCCCTCTTGCTCCTTTATATACGGGGGCAGGGGGGCACCCAAAGACACACAAGTTGAATTGTTCCAGCCGTGTGCGGTGCCCCCCTCCACAGAAACACACCTCGGTCATACCGTTGCATTGCTTAGGCGAAGCCCTGCGCCGGTAGATACATCATATCCGTCACCACGCCGTCGTGCTGACGAAACTCTCCCGTGAAGCACAATTGGATCAAGAGCTCGTGGGGCGTCATCAAGCTGAACGTGTGCTGAACGCGGAGGTGCCGTACATTCGGTGCTTGATCGGTTGAATCGCGAAGAAGTTCGACTACATCAACCGCGTCACTTGACGCTTCCGCTTCCGGTCTACGAGGGTACGTAGACACACTCTTTCCTCTCGTTGCTATGCATCTGGTAGATAGATCTTGCGTGATCGTAGGAAAATTTTAAAATGCTACGTTCCCCAACAAAATTTGGAGATGAGAGCTACCAAAAAAAAAGACAAAATCGTGATTTTGAAAGTGCATGAATTTGCCTTTTTTTTGTGTAGCTCTCACCATAATGTATGTCAACGTCAGACTTTACACACATGTAAAACACATCAATATGAACACGTATGATTTTCATAGTATTTTTCAAAACTTAAAAAAAAAATGGTTTTTGATTATTATTTTTCAAAGAAACGAGCTCCATGGAGCTCGTCCTCCAAAATGCTGCACTCGACGGTGATTTGCTTCACAGATTCTGATTGTCGGTGTCTTCTGGTCTACATCAACGAGTTTCCGGCCGATACTTTTACATACCCATGGGTTTAAATATGTTTACTTTCTTTTAGACCATGGCAATTTTATTTTCCACATCATTGGGATTGTATTGAACTAACCATGGTAAATTTATGTCTAATACCATTGCAAATTATTTGAACATAGCACGGCAATTTTATCTTCACTTGCGTTTGCAACCTTTTTTGTGTGTTTTCAAACGTTGGCATACCTAGCACTTTGTTTTGAGAAATTTTAACATGGCAACTTTTGTTTGTGTTTTAAGATAAATTTCTTTAAATACTCGAATCTTGAACATGGCCAAACATTTATTTCGACACATAGTTTTTTTAAATATCTTTTCTATATTAAATGTGCACAAGCGTGTGTATCATCCAATAAAGAAGAAGAGAGAAGAGTCTCTAGTCCATGGTTATTGGTTACACCCATATTTACATGTCAAATTTATCCCACACCACCTAATTACTAGAAACGACTACTCCTCGCTTTCCCGCATACCGTCATCTACCTCAAAACCTTTGATATTGCCCTTCATGAGAACAACATTCGCCCATAGCCCGCCTTCCTCTCGAATTTTATGCAAACTCCCAAATACGAATGGTGTGGCTTCGTTGAAGACGACGTCGTCGTTCTGGTGTTTCCACATCATCCACATGCCAAGGAGGCATTTGGCCCGAAACGACTTACGATCCGTTGGGATCAGATCCTATCTAGAGCACCATTCGCCGAGGCCTTCATCATTTAGAGGCTTAGACTCTTGCCTACCAGTGATCCTCCCCAACCAATGCCAAACTTGCTTTGCAAAGACGCAACTAACTAGAAAATGCTGGATAGTTTCCTCATGTTGGTTGCAGAGAGGGCACGCGTCCTGGTCGGGTAATCCACGATGAGCCAGACGATCGGACCTCGAGCAGCGGTTTCTGAAGGCCAGTCAAGCGAAAAAACGGCACTGCAAGGGTGCGTGAGACTTCTATGTGAATGCCACTATCGGAGAAACCACAAGTCCCATGAATCTGGCCGCATACGCTGATCTTGCTGTGAATTGACCATCCTTTTCCCAAGTCCATCTCACCACATCCTCGACGCCATCCATTAGTTGAAATTCAGTGATTCGTGGCCACAACCATAGGAACTACTCTCGCGCCTCAAGCGAGAGGTCATGGCCAGCATGGAGTGAACTGGAATCACTCAAAGCACAGACTGAATGAGCAGCAGCCGCCCACTTTTCGGGAGTGTATCAGCCTTCCAGTGTGGCAAGCAGTCGCCTACCTGATCCACCAGGGCTTGGAATTGCGCCGCACTCTGCTTCCTCAGTGTCGAAGGCAGTCCTAGATATTTGCACACAAAAGGCATAGTAGGACAACCAGAGTAGTAGACACCAGTTCCATCTCATCTTATGAACATCTAATGGGTAATGTCGCGCTCTTGGCCAAGTTTACCACCAAACCAGACGCTTGGCCAAAGAGGTGCATGATCGCTCCACAAGTGGTTATCTCAAGGTCACTGGGCTTGAAGAAAACCACCACATCATCTGTAAACATGGAGATACGTTGTTGCAGACCCGATCGAGCTAGCGGGGCCAGTAGGTCCTCCGTTGTAGCATACTGAAAGAGGGCACGAATGGGTTCCATGCAAAGGATGAAGAGCATTGGCGAAAGCAGGTCCCCTTGTCTAAGACCCTGAAAAGCCAAGAATGTCTTTTCCGGAAGCCCATTGATCATGATCCACATGGAAGAAGTGGCTAGGAGTCCACAAATCCAAGGCATCCACTTGGCCCCGAAGCTCAACCTGCGCAAAACCTGTAGCAAGAACGGCCATTGGATGGAGTCAAAAGCTTTGGTGATGTCGTGCTTTAACATGACCGTTGGATTTCTCATAGCATCCAAACGCATTGTCGTGCATTGCACGAGCATAAAATTGCCGCGCAGCGAACGACCTTTGAGAAATGCACTTTGATAATGCCCCACTAGCATCGGAAGCTCAACTGCAAGCCGTGCATTGCACATAGTTTTTTTTATCCTGAACATGGAAACCTTTCTCCTACATTTTTTTAACATAGCAAAATTTATAACTTTTTTGTGTCCCATACTACACATAGGTAAATAAAAGAAATGTCATTGTATTTTTTTTACCAATAGTTTCGGCCTTTCTTTTTCTAAGGGAATGACGATTTGGGCTTGACCGCTGGTGGCTCAGTAGAGGAGCAAGCATCGACGGTGTTCCATCCCCTAGAAACAACCATATTTTGGTGCAAAGCCTAAGCACTGACGCAGTGACTACCACGGGACTTCTCTCTTGCCAAATAGAAGATGACAATTCTGTTTTTATTTTTTTCGCTTTGACAAAAAGATTGTGTTACGTAGAGGTGGCTGGCGAGTGACGAACATAACGCGGCAGCCCAACTCAGCAACGACCAACGATCAACATGCTTTTGCCTTGTTTTTCATGGCGCATGGACAGGCATATGTCGCCAGGCTACGCTCTCCACGTGGTAACGTAGGTCTCGTGATCCTGTCTGAAACGTGCATGGTACACACCAGCAGGCGGTGATCCGAGAATTTCAGTCACGCCCGCTTCAATTGGCCACAACCACACACATTTTGCATTTGGAACAAGCACGTCATCGCTTCTACGTCACTGCTAATACGTGGTTCGAACGATTGGTATTAGTGCACGGCGGGGCACACCGAGTCTTGCGTCGTCTGAAGCGCGGTGAATTTCACGGCCGTTCTGCAGAGGCTCTACATCACAAACAACATAAGAACCATTAAACTCGGGCATCTGTATTTCTTTTAAAAAAAATCAGTATATATTGAAATCAGGTTAGAGCATCCAAATACAGATCAGGGGAAGAACCATATCACCCGGCTATGGCGTCCTGTTCTGACGGCCCGAGCGGCGACAACCGTGACATGAGATGGCGTGTCTCCTTCGCCGCCGATCTCATGGTGCGCTCGCTCTCGTTCAACGACGGCGTCCTCACGCTTCGACGGGATGCGCTCCGGCTGGTTCTCACGGACTCGCGGGGCGTGACGGTGGACGCGAGGTTCCTGCGCGTGGGCGAAGGCGTCAACATCGGAGACGTGGTTCCGCTCCCGTGTCACTTCGCCAGGATTCGGGACCGATTGCCGCCGGCGATTGGAGCGCCGACGAACGAGCCGGTCAAGGGACGGGCCGAGGCGTTCCACGGTTCACGCGCTGGTCGGTTGGGGGGTGAACCGGTCCGAACCGGGGGGAACCCGGCCAAAAACCCGAGCCCGCCAATGGCGGATGGTCGACACGTGGGGGCAATCCACCCACCCACCCGAGGCGACGACGCTGGTATAACCCCCCCCCCCCCCAACCGATCC
>LR738714.1:596354718-596370755 GCA_902687465.1 Secale cereale
CGGTGCTGGCCGTATGGATCACGGCAGAGGGCGGCAGTCTGGCCGTGGCAACAGTCGCGGCGGCGACCGAAGCAAGTTCTGCTAGAGGCGTGAAGAAGGCGACAACTATGACATCTCGACATCATCGAACATCGCGGCGGCGGAGGATACCGCTCGCTGGGAGGATGCAGCTGCTGCTAATCGCGGAGAGAGCCACGACGGCGGCGTGTGGGTTCAAAAAACCCAGGCGTCGTCGGGATCTGGCGGCATCACCACCGGGAGGCAGCCGACGCCTCCAATAGATCGTCATCAGGGGAAACAGAACCCTGCTTAGGTGCCTCCTACCAAAAAACCCGATGTGTGCCCTATCTGCAAATCTCATGAGAATCCTGATACGTCCAAAACGTATCTATAATTTCTGCTTGCTCCATGCCACTTTTGGGTGATATTGCTATGATGTTCATACACTTCCATACACTTTGGATCATTTGGACTAACTTACTAATCCAGTGCATCCCAGTGCCAGTTTCTGTTTTCGGCTGTTTTTGTATTTCAGGTTTTCACGTTTCGAGAACTGCCCAGAAAAATCCAGAAAAATTATATAAAAAATCAGCGAACCGGAAACAACACTGCGTCCGAAGGGCAGCCTGGGGGGGCCACAGGGGCTCCAGGCGCCCTGTGGGCGCGCCCCCCCTGGGCCGCGCCGGGGGGGGGGGGGGCGCCTGGGCCCCCCGAGGCTCCCCCGGTGCCCTACTTTGGCATATATTTAAAGGGTTCCCCGTAACTCTCAGAACATGACTTCTTTTCGCGATCCCATCTCTGTTCCGCCGCCGCCGCCGCTTCCAAAATCGGGAGCACCAGGAGAACTCTTCCCGGCACCCTGCCGGAGGGAAGGATCACCACCGGGAGCTTCTCCACCACCATGGACGCCTCCCGGATGACTCGTGAGTAGTCTCCCTTGGACCATGAGTCCATGACCAGTAGCTATGTGATGTTCTCCTCCCATTCTTGTGCTTCACTAATTAGTCCTCGTGAGCTGCCCTACATGATCGAGGCACCTATGTAATCCTTATGCTGTTGCTATGTTGAGTTTGCTGGGATCCGATGGATTATGAGATTATGTTCAGATTGATCTTGAGTAATATATTTGATTCACCTCTTTTATATTTTAGTTCATAAGTAATTCTTGCATGTTCTCCGTTGTTATTTATTGCTTTGGCCGAGTAATAGGTAGTGACTCCAAGAGGGAACGTTATGCTCGATTGTGGGTTCATGCCCCTCGATGACTAGCTTGAGTGACAGAAACATGAGTCTAGGGGATGTGTTGTTGCCACAATGGGGAAAACAACGGTGCTTGTGCCCGCGGATGCAAGGATTGTTTACTTTACGCAAAATTCTTTTAATGCAGTTGTCTGTTGCATTGAGTTTACACTATGGGTGGGACTCGCAACTTAAACCAGCGAGATGTTCTGGATAGATATCTCAAGGTGGATGATTAGTAGTAGATATTGATGGATTTCGGTCTACTTACTTTGGCGTACCGCCCATGCTTTGAACCTCAACCTTTCTTGCAATGTAGTCAGCATTGGTTTGCGTTTGTGGTCCTGTCAATTGCCCAGCTGTAATTTGTTTACCTCACATAGCTGTTTTATCGTCTTTTGGGAGAGAGACATCACTAGTGAACATCATGAGACTCCGGTCCATATTACCATCATTGATCACATACACTATTTACTTTCCGCTATTTTATTTACTATTGCAAAACACTATCTATCACTACTATCATATTGCCTTTAACCCTTTGTGAACTACAAGGCCGGAGAGATTGACAACCTCTCTGTACTCGTTGGGAGCAAAGTTATTTGTATCTGTGTGCAGGTCCACGTTGATTGCTAATTGCGCCGTTAGCAGTTGACACCTACCTGTTGAACCTAGGAGTCTCTGGGGATTCGATCCTTGGCATCTTTGCTAGGGGAAAACACTTCTACTTACTGCATCTTACACCTTCCACTTGGGGTAACCAACGAGGGGTTCGAGGCCCATCAAGGAGTATTTTCTGGCGCCGTTGCCGGGGACTCCACTCTTGAGGATAGGGGAGTTGCACGCTATCTTTTACCTTTGCTTTTTAGTCTTGTTAGTTTACCTTTCAGTTTTCTTTATGTATTTCACTAGTTATGCTTATGGACAACCCTGCTATTGGATCGTTGCTTGCGGGAAGACGCCCCACACCTGTGGTGGTTGCTCCTCCCCCTACTGAAATTGTGCCCTATAAAATACCAGCTGGTATTATCGATATGTTTTGACTAATCGTTATGCAGGAGACAGACATCCCGGTGAACACTTGCTATATCTGTCACAACTATGTTCATTATTTAAGCTTGCAGGTGTATCAAGGGAGTTTGTCATAAGGAAATTGTTCGCCGTATCACTTATAGATAAAGCTTCAGATTGGTATAAGCTTCTCGATAACTCGCACTTGCTTGATTGGCAAGAGCTTATGTCTCTCTTTTATACTAAGTTTTATCCTCTTCATGATGCTTATGTGGAGAGTAAGAGTACCTTTTTGCATGTGGATCATGGTAACGATGCTTTATGTGATGCTTATATTGTTGAGTTTATTCGTGATCCCACTGAAAATTATTATGAGAAGGGAACATATGCTTATAGATATTTCAATAATATTAAGTTCCCTCTCTTTATGTTGAAGGTTTTGAAGCTGCACTTGTTTTGTCTTCCTATGCTTATTGCTTTGTGCTTCAATGAATTATTCTATTGCAATATTCCTATGCATAGGAAGCATGTTAGGCTTAAATGTGTTTGGTATTTGCTTCTTCATGCTCTCTTTTGTTCTTCAACTCTTATTCCTACGAGAGCATCATTAAAGTCTTATGCCTAGCTTAAAGGCATAAAAGAAAGCGCTTTTGGGAGGCAGCCCACATGAATAAATTTTTATATTTTGCTTTTGTTGTGTCCTGATGTTGTTTACTGCTGTAGCATCATCATTGTATCTTTGCTTTTCATATTTGTGCCAAGTATAGCCTCTGATTGCTAGAAAGTTCAAAAGTTGTGAGGTGCTGTCCAGGAAACAGATTCTGTCCATGGATAGAAAAATTCGTATAAAATCACCAGATCATCTTTTTGGTCTGAATTTTTTCGACAGCGTTCTCTATATAATTTTCTTTCGTGCGTCAGTTCTGAGTTTTTTGATTTGAGTTGCAGAAGTATCCCGAACAGGTCAATTACTGCCTGCTGTTCTGTTTTTCACAGATTCTGTCCTGTTTTGCCTTACCTTCACTTTGCAAATTAAGAACTTGCTTTTTCTTTGCAAAAACCTTTTGGCAATCTTGAGAAACAGTAGAACTTCAAGAATAACCTTATTTCCAGCAAGGTATATGTAGGATCGAAAGTATGTCTAGAGGGGGGGTGATTAGACTACTTGACAATATAAAAATTCTGCCTTTAGATCATGAACAGTTTTTGGCAATTTCACAATTATGATCAATTCAAGTATCACCCTACACATGCAATTCTAGAGTATAAGCAGCGGAAAGTAAATTGCACATGTAGTAAAGAGAGGTGGAGAAGATCAAACGCAGTTTGGGGACATGAAGATTTTTGTCGTGGTTCCGATAGGTGGTGCTATCGTACATCCACGTTGATGGAGACTTCAACCCACGGAGGGTAACGGCTGCGTGAGTCCACGGAGGGCTCCACCCACGAAGGGTCCACGAAGAAGCAACCTTGTCTATTCCATCATGGCCTACGCCCACGGAGGACTAGCCTTACTCGGGGTAGAACTTCACGAAGTAGGCGATCTCCTTGCCCTTACAAACTTCTTGGTTCAACTCCACATCTCAAAGACGAAGGCTCCCAAGCGACACCTAACCAATCTAGGAGGCACCACCCTCCAAAAGGTAATAGATGTTGTTGATGATGATGAACACTTTGCTCTTGTGCTTCAAATGATAATCTCCCCAACACTCAACTCTCCTCACTGATATGGCTGTGGTGGAAGAAAGGATTGAGTGGAAAGCAACTTGGGAAGGCTAGAAATCAAGTTTCATATGGTAGGAATGGAATGACTTGATCTCAACACAAGGGTAGGTGGTTCACTTCTCAGAAAGTGTATGGTAGGAGTGGTAGACTTTCTGATGGCTCTCTCCACGAATGAAGAGGGGGTGGAGGGGTATATATAGCCTCCACACAAAATCCAACCGTTACACACATAATTGAGCAATCTCGGTGAGACCGAAGTGAAAACTCGGTCAGACCGAAAGTTCAAATATAGTGAACGTTGGGGTTTTCGGTGGGACCGAAAATACCATCTCGGTGTGTCCGATATGAGTCAAAGGTAGGAGCTTGCCATTCTCGGTGGGACCAAAATTAACAACTCGGATATTCCGATATGATGTCAATTGGTTACAGAAGGTTGGCAGTCTAGTTTCGGTGAGACCGAACTCAAAATCGGATGGACCGAAATATTAGGGTTTGGAAGAATAACTGAGGTGGTTCATCTCGGTGGGACTGAGTTGGAAAATCGGTTTGTCCGAGATTACTTATGAGTGTGTTAAGTAGTGAAAGGTGCTGATAGTTGAAGGAGCTAAATCACTAAGCACTTGAGCAACCAGATCATCAACACAACCTCATCCCCTTTTAATAGTATTGGCTTTTCCTATGGACTCAATGTGATCTTTGATCACTAAACCAAAAATGGAGTCTTGAGCTTTTGCCAATGCTTGTCTTAGCATTTTGAGGGGTCCACTTCTTCAGACATTTCCATACCCATATCATCGAACTTCTCTGAAATGATTCTCAAGTAAATATTAGTTCAATGATATATATGTTGTTATTAATTACCAAAACCACCCGGGGATTAGTTGCACTTTCAGTATAATTATTTTATTAAGGGTACTAACCTCGCTAATCAGATTACGATGAGTTATGTATGAAGGGAGTTTTCAAGTGTGCGAGGGAAGATGATAAAAAGATTCAGGAGTGTCAAGCGCTCAAGCTTGGTGTAATGCCCCGGATGTAATACTTTCCCTTTTGGGCTTATAATATATCTCCGGCTTCATCTATTTCCATTTCGGGTTCTTGTCTTTCGGGCTTTCGTCGTTTTGTTGTGTGAGTGTGTGGCATTCATTCATATCATGTAGACATGTGCATTGCATTGCATCTGTGTTGTGGGTTGCATCCGGTTCGTGGCGTTTCTTCCCGTTGTCCGTTTCGTGTTCCGGAGCTCCCTCGCGTGTCCGTGACGTCCCGTAGGCCTTCTTTGTTGTTCGGGCGTTTTTCGTTACCGGTGTGCCGCGAGGTTGTGTTGTGTGTTGTTGTTTTGTTGTGTGCAACCCGCCTCTCAAATCTCGTCTCGTTTGGACTCCGTTGACTTTTCCCTCCGTTGTCCGTGTGGGTCCGAAGTGCCCTTACTTCGTGTCCCGGAAATACCCCTGTTGCATTCTTTTATCTCCGTCTAGTCCTTTTAAATCATCCCCGCGATCGGATCCGTTGGATCCAGATCGGAGGGCTCCTAACAACCCTAGTCCCCAAACCCTAGCAAACTGCTATATATAGACCCCTAGTCTATGTTGGCATCCCCTTCTCCTTCCTCCCCTCTCCTTTTCTTTTTTTTTCCTTCTTCTTTCAGATCCATTCGCACTGTTCCAGATCTGGGATCCCGAAGGATCCCTGGGTTCGACCCAGCGCCGCGCCGGGTTTCCTCGATCTGCTCCCGTCGAAGTCAACGCAGCCACTTCGCGCCAGCCAGCGCGCCGTTTCCTTCGATCGACCGGGCCTGCCTCATCGCTCGCATCGGCCGCAGCCGGGACCACATCGCCCGCTGGTTCCCGTCGCTGGGCCGGCCTGGTCCCCGCGTCGCCGTCGCCTCCGCTCGGGCCAGCCGCGCCGAGCCGGGCCGCCGCTCGCCTCCCAGGCTGCAGCTCCACCCCGGGCCGGCCCACGCCAGCCTCTGCGGCTCTCCGCGCCGCTCCGGTGGGCCGCCGCTCGCCCGGGTGGGCCGCCACCTCCCTCCGCAGTTCAGCCGCCGCACTCCGCGGGCCGCCTCCCAGGCCCGTTCGCCGCCCCGCGGGCTGCCTCTCCCTCCGGGCCGCCTCCGCAGCCAGGATCTGGGCCACCGCGTCACTGTAGATCCGAGGCCCAGTACTGTTCACTGTTCCAGATCTGAGGTCTATCTCTAACCCTAACTCCCCAGATCTGTTATCTGAGTATCCCTACTTTGACCATGCATAACTTTTACTGTGGTGCTCCGTTTTGTGCGTGTGATATGTCCAGATGTTCGTGGAGATGCCCTCTACGTTTTACCTATTGTAGTCATGCATGTTAGAGGTCCTCTTGACACTTGTTTTGCTGTTGCAAGAGTGTATGATGATATAAACTGCTGCTATGTGTTATTTTTGTGCCACCTTCGACATGTGATATCTTTTAGCTCGTTTGTCCAAACGAAGCAAATGACATGTCCACGTGTTCGTCTCGTCACGAACTACGTGTTGAGTGTGATAGGTTGCATGGTAGATTTATCATTTCCTTGTTATCATCGTTGCAAGATGCCATGTTCATATGTTGTGTTTTTACTTGTTATGAAATGCCATGTTGTTGAGCTTGTTGCAATCGGTGTGTTCATCACATTGATGCATGCTTGTGTGTTTCGGGATCACCGTCATATGTATTTTGATGCGGTGCTTACCCTTTGCCATGTTTAGTTCCGAGGTGTCTTAAACATGCTCTTTTTGTTGCTATGATGATGTTGCTGTTTTAGGACTAGTGAAATTTCACTAAGTCTGAAATCTGTAACGTTCCGATGCCATGTTCGTGTGATGTTGTAGGACAAAGCATGATAGTTTTGGGGTGGATTTTGATTGTTCCATGAAGTATATATTGTTGTCTTTCCATCCATGTCCTCACATGTCCATTTGAGGTGCTGTAGCATGCTTATCTTTTGCTCCAAACTTTCAATAAAATTCTGCTGCCAGAATTTTATTTCAAAGTTCAATATGTCCAAGATCATTGCTAGTGATCCGTGACTCCGTTTGGGGTGCACTTTGGACCTAGTTGCTGTACATTATATCTAGTTTGTGTTCAAGTCCTTTGTCATGCCTTTTGGGTGCTGTAGATTATTTATTTTGAGCTCCCAAGATGCTATGTTGCTGTAATTTGCAGTTTTCGCTCAAATCTTGTTTCGGGCATAACTTTTAGCCCGTAACTCCGATTTCAGCGATCTTTATATCAAACTTGGGTGATTTTCTGTGTAGATTAATAATATCAGGTTGTTATCTTGTTTTGAGGTGTTTTGCTTGAGTGATGTTTTCCGTGCTCCATGTGCTTCACTAGTGCATCCATCATGCATACATGTTTTTTCGAGTGCGCATTGCATTGTGTTGATTGGTGCTGGTGTGTTTGTCTTGTTTAGACCCGGAAGTTGAGCACGAGTTTTCCAACGAGGTTGAGCACGAGGTTTCCAACGAGTTTGAGCAAGAGGACCCTTCTTTTGATCCGAACTTCTTCTCTTCAGGCAAGATGACCGAACCCCGATAACATTACTATCATTGTCTATTGCTAGTAGTCTCGATCTATAGTTTTGCCTCGATGCCCATGTTCTTCTTGTCAGCCTCCTACTTGTAACCAATTGCCATGTTTAACCACCCTACCTATGCAAACCGTTGCTTGGCTAAGTACGCTTCGCTCAGCCCTTCTTATAGCGTTGCTAGTTGCAGGTGAAGTGAAGTTGCTTGCTCCATGTTGAAGTTTGGTTGGGTTATATCACACTATATAAATGCTTTAATCGAAATCATCTATATATTGGCAAGGGTGGAAGACTAAGCCTTTTGCTTGGTGTTTTGTTCCACTCATGCCGTTAGGATCCGTATAAGCCGGTTTTATGTTCCTTGATTATGCGTTCCTAACACGGTTGGGGTGTATGGGACCCCCTCGATAAACCGCTATGTGCTAAGTCTTTTCCAGCAAATCCCAACATTGGTACTATTTGCCTAACAACAAACTAAACTTGCATAAGGGAGTAATTAACCCTCTTTCTTAATCAACAACCCCGGGCCAGTGCTCCACATGAGTGTTGGTCCGAAACGAGCGGACTGCGGGGCCGCCTTGGGGCAACCTGAGGTATTTGGCATACACCTGTAGGACGTCTCATCCGATCGTGTCCTGAGACCTAGATACGCGCGGCTACTATCAGGGTGTCGACACGCCGGGAGGATTTGCTGGATTAGCCTTACCTTAGTTCGGTTTAACTTGAGCACGGGATTCCGAGGATACTCGGGCCTTCCCACTTTGGAGTTGCGACTCCGCGGATCGTGGGCTTGTAATGGGTCAAGTTGGAACACCCCTGCAGGGTTTGAACTTTCGAAAGCCGTGCCCGCGGTTATGTGGCAGATGGGAGCTTGTTAATTCCGGTTGTAGAAAACTTGACACAATGATACTAATACACTACCAGCGTGTGTTCCGTGACTGTCAATTTCCGAATCGGGATTCGGGAGTTGAACACGGAGGGGTTATGTTTGTGGTGCTTGTAGCTAGGATCACTTAGTGATCACTTCTCGCCGATGCCTTTCTCTTCTCGCTCTCTCTTGCGTAAGTTAGTGCTAGTTGCTGCTGCAGACTCTTTGTTGTTCCTTCACCTCATTTCTTTCTTCAGCCTTTCCCTCACCTAAAGGCTTTGATAGTTCTGTTACCCGGGAACGGGATTGCTGAGTCCTCTGTGGCTCACAGTTACTTCACACACCAGATGCAGGTCCAGCCGTGAGCTATCCAGGTGATGGCACCGAGCTGGATTGGGAGTACGACGAGGAGCGTAGTCGTTACTACGTGCGCTACCCGGACGATCAGTAGTGGAGACTCTTACTAGGATTCGATCCGCCTGTGGTTGTTATTTATCTGAGTTTGGTACTTTGACATTTGGTTTTTGCCCTTAGAGGGTTGTAGTGATCTTATTGTATGATGTTTGAGACTTGTACTGTTATTCTGTGACGTGGCGATTGTAAGCCAACTATTTTAAGTTTACTATCCCCTCTTTTACATGAGTTGTGCAAAGTTTACCAGACTTGAGATCATTCTAGTATGGAATTATGCCTTTAAGTCGGGCCTCGACCCGTAGGAGGTATAACTCCATCCTGGGCATTACAAGTTGGTATTCAGAGCCTTCTCCGACCTAGGAGCCCCCACTGTTTGATCGAACCGTTGACGGTTGAGTCTAGGCACACACTGAAAACTTTTTGAGTCCTATATTATATCGGAGGGTAGGATTTCTTTGCTTCTCATCCCCTTTTCTCTCTGGTGAGGACTCCTGACGTCTACTCTTGTCTCTCCTATCTTCAAAATTTGCACAAATTTTTTTTTTAGGATTCCCGCGAGTATTCTGGGATTGTTTCGATGTTCTTGTGACAAGGATATTTGTCCCGATGCCTCCTGTTACCGAGGAGTTGAGCTTCGGGGTATCACTGTAACAAGCATATCGCGACAGTACTAAATACTTAAGACGGCCGACATCGAAAATCTCCCCTATACGGCCAGTGGCAAGATAACCCCGACATCACCCAGTACTGGGGAGGTAGTTCGGGAGTATTGCCATAGCTTGTTATAGTGGATGCTTTTCGAAGGTCCGAGGTACACAGTTTCCGAGAAAGACTGGTTATGTGTTGAAGGATGGATACACCTGGATGTAGGTTAGAGTTGATTGCGCGGTGCTTCCCGTGTATCCCCAACACCTGATTGCATAACTGGAATCTTTCGGAAAGCTATAGGTGGGTTTTATCCAGTAGATCGTAGGCATTCTTCCAACGAATGCAGGTTAGTGAGTTCGGGGTTCGACATTGAGTGAAGAGGTTATATGACCGAGGTTACTATCAGGAGTTGCATCTTAAAGGGTCCTTGGCTATGCTGATCCGGGGATTGCAAAACCTTTTCGTAACGCGTTCATATGCTTTCAGCACAAAGATGTTAGAACGAAACTCCTCTCTTGTGTTTGTTCCTTTCCGTACCTTGTTGTTTTTATTATTTATCCTTTTGATCCCTATGTGGCTTCTCGTGAAGACTGATGTTATCATTGAACTGAGAAATTCATTCGTTCCTCTTGTTCGGATGTTTTCATTCGTTCATATTGTTCGAATGATTATTGTGAAGACTTGTTGCAATTCATTCCATTGATTCAGCTTATTCCTTTTGTCAATCTATTGCTGATTCGTGGTCATCTCTTACAGGATGGCTCCGAAAAGGGTTCCGAATGCCAACCCAGAGGGTGAAGAGGTCCCAGAACGTCCTCCTTCACCTCCTCCTCCGCCTGAGGCTTGGAGAGCAATTATGCAGACTACTGCTCAGAACACTCAGTTGATGATGCAGATGATGCAGCAAATGCAGGCTATGCAAGCTAATCAAGCTAATCAGGGCATTCCAATGAACCAAGGCAACTTCTTCCAGCAGCACCATGCTACCCTCAACCAGTTCTTGGCCAACAATCCTAAAGCTTTCAGTTACTGTGTCGACCCTCTTGATGCTGAGGATTGGCTGACCGATATCAAGAAGCATTTTGAGTGCAGTAACGTGAAAGAAGATGACTATGTGAAGTTTGCAGCCTTCCAACTGAAAGATCAAGCAGCTGACTGGTGGCAGCAGTATAAAGACTCAAGGCCGGGTCAAGTGATCTCGTGGGAGAACTTCTGCAGGGATTTCCGCTCGCATCACATTCCTACAAGTGTTATTGAGGGTATGCGTGAGCAATTCCGCAACCTCAAGCAGGGCTCCATGACAGTCTATCAGTATAATGTCAAGTTCCAAAACCTCGCTCGTTATGCAAAGCAAGACATACCTGATGCAAAGAGCAAAATCTATCAGTTCCGTGGAGGTCTCAAAGATGAACTTCAGCTTGCTCTCACTTTGTTCGAGCCAGACGAATTCGATAAGTTCTATAATATGGCTTTGAAACAAGAAGCAGCTCAGCTTAAGATGGAGGCTTCTAAGAAGAGAATTCGAGATGCTGTTCACTCTACCTCATCGTCTCAGTTGGCTGCGAAACAACAGAAATTCTGGCTTCCTCCTCCTCCAATGATTCGAGCTCCATTCAACAACTCCAGCAACTTCAACAACTCCAACAACAAGAACTCTAGTGGTCGTGGTTTCTCCCACCCACCCAACCCTAGCAACCAGTCGAAGAAGCAGTTTCAGTCTCAAGGCTCCAAGTCCAGTGGCTCTCAGTTCCGTCCTCTCTCAGAAGTGACTTGCAACAAATGCACTCAGAAAGGTCACTATGCCAACAGATGTCCGAATCCGAAGCGTCTTCCTCCTCCACCACCTATGAGTTCAGCTATTGTCAAGCATGATCCAAAGTCTGCAAGGGTTAATCTGATGAATGCAGCACAAGCAGAGGCTTCTTCTGATGTCATTCTGGGTAACCTTCCAGTGAACTCTTTTCCAGCTAAAGTGTTATTTGATTCAGGTGCTTCTTGCTCTTTTATGTCATATCCATTTGCATCCAAGCACAACATCGTCACCAGAAGTTTGCCAAGAGAATTGTCAGTTGTTTCTCCAGGCAAATTATTGCATTCAAAGATATTTGCTCCGGATATTTCTATTCGCATGGGTGATTATCGATTTTTGGCTTCTCCGGTGGTTCTTGGTCATTCTGATATTGACCTCATTCTCGGAATGGATTGGCTTTCTCAGCACGATGCTCACATTGATTGTGCTCAAAAAGAAGTCAAGTTGACTCATTCTGATGAAGATGTGATTATCTTCGCCTCCAGGGATAATACTATTCGGCTTTTCTCTCTTAATGATAAGGGTGAAATTAATGCCATAGAGCAAATTCCAGTGGTGAATGAATATCAAGACGTCTTTCCAGAAGAGCTTCCAGGCATGCCTCCACACCGTCAGGTGGAGTTTGTCATTGAACTCGAGCCGGGCACCGAACCTGTTTGTCGGCGTCCATACAAGCTCTCTTCAGATGAATTGAAGGAATTGAAGAGACAGTTGGATGAACAGGAGCGTATGGGTCTCATCAGACCGAGTACATCTCCGTGGGGCTGTGGTGTCTTATTTGTCAAGAAGAAAGATGGCACGGAGCGTCTCTGTGTTGACTACCGGCCACTGAACAAGAAGACGATTAAGAACAAGTATCCGCTCCCCAACATCAATGAACTCTTTGAGCAGCTCAAAGGAGCTAAAGTATTCTCTAAGCTTGACCTCCGAATGGGCTACCATCAAATTCGCATTCGCGAGGAAGACATTCCCAAGACGGCCTTCAGAACGAGCTACGGTTCATATGAGTATACCGTCATGTCCTTCGGTCTCGCCAATGCTCCTCCTACCTTTTCAAGGATGATGCATTACATCTTCAACCCCTATACAGGCGAATTTGTGCTAGTGTATCTGGATGATATTTTGGTGTTTTCCAAGAATGAAGAAGATCACGAAAAGCACTTGCGTCTGGTTCTTGATCGACTCCGAGAGCACAAATTCTATGCCAAGTTCTCAAAGTGCGAGTTTTGGCTCGATAAGGTTCTCTACCTGGGCCACATTATCTCAGCTGACGGTATTGCGGTTAATCCCGAGAAAGTTGAAGCAATTGTCAACTGGGAAGCTCCTCAGAACGTCAAGCAGCTCCGCAGTTTTCTGGGTCTTGCCAGCTATTGCAGAAGGTTTGTGGAGAACTTCTCCAAGATTGCCAAGCCTCTTTCCAACCTCCTCCAGAAGAATGTCAAATACTTTTGGTCTCCCGAGTGTGAAGTGGCTTTCAAAACACTCAAAGAGAAGCTTGTCTCAGCTCCAGTTCTGATTCCTCCAGATGAATCCAAGCCCTATGAAGTGTTCTGTGACGCTTCTCTTCAAGGCCTTGGTGGTGTGCTTATGCAAGAGAAGAGAATCGTGGCATACACTTCACGTCAGCTAAAGCCAGCTGAGAAGAACTATCCCACACATGATCTCGAGCTAGCAGCTGTGGTACATGCTCTGATTACGTGGAGACATCTGTTGTTGGGCAGAAAGGTCGACATCTTCACCGATCACAAGAGCTTGAAGTACATCTTCACGCAGCCGCATCTGAACCTCCGCCAGACTCGTTGGGTCGAGATGATCCAAGAGTACAACCCCAGCATTGAGTACACTCCAGGCAAGGCGAATGTGATTGCAGATGCTTTGAACAGAAAGGCATATTGCAACAGCCTTCTCATCAAGCCACACCAGCCTGAGCTTTGTGAAGCTTTCAGAAAGCTCAACCTTCAGGTTGTTCCGCAGGGTTTTCTTGCTAATCTCCAGATTGCTCCTACCTTGGAAGATCAAGTCCGTGAGGCTCAGCTCAGTGATACCATGGTGAAGAAGGTGAAACATGGGATTGCAAAGGGCACTCCAAAATATAAGTGCTTCCGTGTTGATGAGAGAGATACCTTGTTCTTCGAGGACAGACTCGTTGTTCCCAAAGGTGATCTCAGGAAGCTCATAATGGAAGAAGCTCATGACTCTCTCCTTTCCATTCATCCTGGCAGTTCCAAAATGTATCAAGACCTCAAGCAATCTTACTGGTGGACACGCATGAAAAGGGAAATTGCCCAATTCGTGAATGAATGTGATGTATGCAGAAGAGTGAAAGCAGAACATCAACGTCCAGCCGGTCTTCTCCAACCTCTTCCTATTCCTGAGTGGAAGTTCGACCACATTGAAATGGACTTCGTCACTGGTTTTCCTAAATCCAAGCGAGGCAATGATGCGATCTTTGTGGTGATTGACAAGCTTACCAAAGTCGCTCACTTTCTTCCAGTCAAAGAATCAATCAATGCAGCTCAACTTGCAGAGCTGTACACTTCCAGAATTGTGTCCCTACATGGCATTCCTCAAGTGATATCCTCAGACCGTGGCAGTTTGTTCACATCAAAGTTCTGGGACTCCTTTCAGTCCGCCATGGGCACGAAGATCAGGTTCAGCACTGCCTTTCACCCTCAGACTAGTGGTCAAGTCGAGCGTGTGAATCAGATCCTTGAAGATATGCTCAGAGCCTGTGTCATCTCCTTCGGCATGAAATGGGAGGACTGTCTTCCATTTGCAGAATTCTCTTACAACAACAGCTTTCAAGCAAGTGCAGGCAAAGCACCGTTTGAAATTCTCTATGGCAGAAAGTGTCGTACCCCTCTCAACTGGTCTGAAACAGGCGAACGCCAACTTCTTGGCAATGATTTGATCTCTGAAGCCGAAGAAATGTGCAAAGTCATACGTGAGAATCTCAAGGCCGCTCAGTCGCGTCAGAAGAGTTACTATGACGGAAAGCATCGTGATTTGGCTTTCGACATCGGTGATCATGTCTATCTCCGAGTTTCTCCGATGAAAGGAACCCAAAGGTTCGGTATCAAAGGAAAGCTTGCTCCTAGATACGTCGGTCCTTTCAGAATTCTTGGCAAAAGAGGCGATCTAGCCTATCAGCTCGAGCTCCCTTCCAACTTTGCAAATGTTCATGATGTCTTCCATGTGTCTCAGCTTCGCAAATGCTTCAAGGCACCTGAGCGTATGATTCCGTTTGAGGAGATTGATCTTCAACAAGACCTTTCCTACCGAGAGCATCCAGTTGCAATTCTCGAAGAAACCGAACGCAAGACTCGCAACAAGACAATCAAGTTTCTGAAAGTCAAGTGGTCACATCACACAGACCGAGAAGCTACCTGGGAACGAGAAGATCATCTTCGTTCCGAGTACCCTTCCTTTTTCCAGTCCTAGATCTCGGGACGAGATCTTTTTGTAGTAGAGGAGAGTTTGTAATGCCCCGGATGTAATACTTTCCCTTTTGGGCTTATAATATATCTCCGGCTTCATCTATTTCCATTTCGGGTTCTTGTCTTTCGGGCTTTCGTCGTTTTGTTGTGTGAGTGTGTGGCATTCATTCATATCATGTAGACATGTGCATTGCATTGCATCTGTGTTGTGGGTTGCATCCGGTTCGTGGCGTTTCTTCCCGTTGTCCGTTTCGTGTTCCGGAGCTCCCTCGCGTGTCCGTGACGTCCCGTAGGCCTTCTTTGTTGTTCGGGCGTTTTTCGTTACCGGTGTGCCGCGAGGTTGTGTTGTGTGTTGTTGTTTTGTTGTGTGCAACCCGCCTCTCAAATCTCGTCTCGTTTGGACTCCGTTGACTTTTCCCTCCGTTGTCCGTGTGGGTCCGAAGTGCCCTTACTTCGTGTCCCGGAAATACCCCTGTTGCATTCTTTTATCTCCGTCTAGTCCTTTTAAATCATCCCCGCGATCGGATCCGTTGGATCCAGATCGGAGGGCTCCTAACAACCCTAGTCCCCAAACCCTAGCAAACTGCTATATATAGACCCCTAGTCTATGTTGGCATCCCCTTCTCCTTCCTCCCCTCTCCTTTTCTTTTTTTTCCTTCTTCTTTCAGATCCATTCGCACTGTTCCAGATCTGGGATCCCGAAGGATCCCTGGGTTCGACCCAACGCCGCGCCGGGTTTCCTCGATCTGCTCCCGTCGAAGTCAACGCAGCCACTTCGCGCCAGCCAGCGCGCCGTTTCCTTCGATCGACCGGGCCTGCCTCATCGCTCGCATCGGCCGCAGCCGGGACCACATCGCCCGCTGGTTCCCGTCGCTGGGCCGGCCTGGTCCCCGCGTCGCCGTCGCCTCCGCTCGGGCCAGCCGCGCCGAGCCGGGCCGCCGCTCGCCTCCCAGGCTGCAGCTCCACCCCGGGCCGGCCCACGCCAGCCTCTGCGGCTCTCCGCGCCGCTCCGGTGGGCCGCCGCTCGCCCGGGTGGGCCGCCACCTCCCTCCGCAGTTCAGCCGCCGCACTCCGCGGGCCGCCTCCCAGGCCCGTTCGCCGCCCCGCGGGCTGCCTCTCCCTCCGGGCCGCCTCCGCAGCCAGGATCTGGGCCACCGCGTCACTGTAGATCCGAGGCCCAGTACTGTTCACTGTTCCAGATCTGAGGTCTATCTCTAACCCTAACTCCCCAGATCTGTTATCTGAGTATCCCTACTTTGACCATGCATAACTTTTACTGTGGTGCTCCGTTTTGTGCGTGTGATATGTCCAGATGTTCGTGGAGATGCCCTCTACGTTTTACCT
>LR738714.1:596371878-596471590 GCA_902687465.1 Secale cereale
CCTACCTATGCAAACCGTTGCTTGGCTAAGTACGCTTCGCTCAGCCCTTCTTATAGCGTTGCTAGTTGCAGGTGAAGTGAAGTTGCTTGCTCCATGTTGAAGTTTGGTTGGGTTATATCACACTATATAAATGCTTTAATCGAAATCATCTATATATTGGCAAGGGTGGAAGACTAAGCCTTTTGCTTGGTGTTTTGTTCCACTCATGCCGTTAGGATCCGTATAAGCCGGTTTTATGTTCCTTGATTATGCGTTCCTAACACGGTTGGGGTGTATGGGACCCCCTCGATAAACCGCTATGTGCTAAGTCTTTTCCAGCAAATCCCAACATTGGTACTATTTGCCTAACAACAAACTAAACTTGCATAAGGGAGTAATTAACCCTCTTTCTTAATCAACAACCCCGGGCCAGTGCTCCACATGAGTGTTGGTCCGAAACGAGCGGACTGCGGGGCCGCCTTGGGGCAACCTGAGGTATTTGGCATACACCTGTAGGACGTCTCATCCGGTCGTGTCCTGAGACCTAGATACGCGCGGCTACTATCAGGGTGTCGACACGCCGGGAGGATTTGCTGGATTAGCCTTACCTTAGTTCGGTTTAACTTGAGCACGGGATTCCGAGGATACTCGGGCCTTCCCACTTTGGAGTTGCGACTCCGCGGATCGTGGGCTTGTAATGGGTCAAGTTGGAACACCCCTGCAGGGTTTGAACTTTCGAAAGCCGTGCCCGCGGTTATGTGGCAGATGGGAGCTTGTTAATTCCGGTTGTAGAAAACTTGACACAATGATACTAATACACTACCAGCGTGTGTTCCGTGACTGTCAATTTCCGAATCGGGATTCGGGAGTTGAACACGGAGGGGTTATGTTTGTGGTGCTTGTAGCTAGGATCACTTAGTGATCACTTCTCGCCGATGCCTTTCTCTTCTCGCTCTCTCTTGCGTAAGTTAGTGCTAGTTGCTGCTGCAGACTCTTTGTTGTTCCTTCACCTCATTTCTTTCTTCAGCCTTTCCCTCACCTAAAGGCTTTGATAGTTCTGTTACCCGGGAACGGGATTGCTGAGTCCTCTGTGGCTCACAGTTACTTCACACACCAGATGCAGGTCCAGCCGTGAGCTATCCAGGTGATGGCACCGAGCTGGATTGGGAGTACGACGAGGAGCGTAGTCGTTACTACGTGCGCTACCCGGACGATCAGTAGTGGAGACTCTTACTAGGATTCGATCCGCCTGTGGTTGTTATTTATCTGAGTTTGGTACTTTGACATTTGGTTTTTGCCCTTAGAGGGTTGTAGTGATCTTATTGTATGATGTTTGAGACTTGTACTGTTATTCTGTGACGTGGCGATTGTAAGCCAACTATTTTAAGTTTACTATCCCCTCTTTTACATGAGTTGTGCAAAGTTTACCAGACTTGAGATCATTCTAGGATGGAATTATGCCTTTAAGTCGGGCCTCGACCCGTAGGAGGTATAACTCCATCCTGGGCATTACACTTGGGGATGCCCCCGTGCACCCCCAAGAAATATTCAAGGAGACTCAAGCGTCTAAGCTTGGGATGCCCCCGTGCATCCCCTTCTCCATCAACATTATTAGTTCGTCTTTCGTTCCGCTATATTTTTATCACTTCATGTGTTATGTGCTATGCTTGGAGCATCTTGCTTTTAGTTTTCTTTTTAGTTTTTCATAACGAGTCGGAACCCAGCATTCCTTTATGTGGGAGAGAAACACGCTCCACCTCTACCTAGAACATAACATAGAATTTTCATGTCTATTTATGTGGAAAAGAAAAAAATGGATCAAACAGGAGTTGGAATATATTGAAAATAAGGAAGAAAATGCCCCCCTTGACCCCGAGTCTTATGAGAAGAGAACTGTGCTATGTGCGGAGCTGACTGAAATTGTGGTAGATGAGGAACTTTTTTGGCTACAACACTCAAGTGCTCGGTGGCTCCTGAAGGGAGATCAAAACACAGCGTACTTCCATCGTATTGCCAATGGCAGGAAAAGAAAAAACACCATTCAATCCCTGTCCGCTGGTGAGTCGGTTATTGAGGGTACGAAAAACTTACTAGACCATGCTACAGCCTACTACAAAGACTTGTTCGGCCCTGCGAGGGGCAACCCGTTTCATTTATCTGCTGATGCATGGACTGACGAGGAGAAACTTACTGCCGAGGACAATATTCTTCTTACTAGTGCTTTCACTGTAGAAGAGGTGAGAAAAGCCTTGTTCGACATGGATAGTAATAGGGCCCCGGGTCCAGACAATATACCAGCAGAGTTTTATAAGCACTGCTGGGACTTTGTTAAAAGCAACATTATGCCGTTGTTCAAAGCATTTCATAATAATACCCTTGACGTGGCTCGTCTGAACTATGGGATTATTAACCTGATCCCTAAAGTTAATGGCGCAAAGAAAATTCAGCAATACCACCCCATTTGTCTCCTAAGATGCCCCTATAAGTTGATCACTAAGGTTTTGGATAATAGGGTGGCTGTATTTACTGACAAGTTGATTAGCAAATACCAAAATGCGTTCATTAAACATAGGAATATCATGGATGGCATCCTTACTCTTCATGAAGTTCTGCATCATACTCATCATAAAAAAAGAACTGGGGTTGTGCTCAAGTTAGATTTCGAAAAAGCGTACGATAAGATTAACTGGGATTTCCTACTTGAATGTCACCGTAATCGTGGCTTTGGAACAACCTGGTGTGGGTGGATAGAGAAGATTCTTCATGAGGGCACCCTGAGTATCAAGCTTAATAATGAGACAGGTCCCTACTTCCAGAGCCACAAAGGGGTGCGTCAGGGGGACCCGCATTCCCCTTTTCTCTTTAACCTTGCGGTGGAAGCCTTGTCGAAGATGATTACTAATGCTCAAAAAGAAAACCTGTAGACTGGCCTTGCACCTGACTTAATTGATGGGGGCGTAGCAATCCTTCAGTACACCGACGACACGGTAATCTGTTTCGAGCATGACAAACAAACGACTGTTAACCTGAAGCTGTTACTTTACATGTTTGAACTCATGTCGGGGTTAAATATCAATTTTGAGAAGAGTGAGATTCTCTGTGTGGGGGGGGGGGGTGATGACGATACAATATCCTTTTACGCTGATCTGTTCAACTGTAGCATTGGCCACTTCCCCATGAAATATTTGGGGGTGCCAGTCAGCTTTTCGAATCTGCGTAATGTGGACTGGGATTTTGTAGATGAAAGGTTCCTAAAATGTTGCGAATCCTGGATTGGTAATGCGGCTTCTTCGGGGGGTCGCCTCGTCCTCCTTATATCATCTCTTACTAGTATTGTATTCTACTATATGTCGATGTTTCTTCTTCCTAAGAGGGTGATTGCTAAGCTTGATAAGCATCGTAAGCGGTTTTTCTAGAAAGAGCATGAGGGGCGCAAACGGTACCATTTGGTGAAGTGGTCTAGAATTTGTCGCTCTAAAGACAAAGGAGTCTTGGGAGTGAAAGACTTACACAAACAGAATATCAGTTTGCTCACAAAATGGTGGTGGAAACTGGAAACCCAGCAAGGGTTGTGGCAAGAAGTGATTAGGGCTAAGTACTTTAAAAAGGACACGGTGACATTTGTTAAAACCAGATTTTGTGACTCTCCCATTTGGAAAGCCATTATGAAAGTTAGAGAGCATTATCTTGCTGGTAGGAAAGTTGTGTTGAACTCTGGAAACCTTGCCATAATGTGGTTAGACCCCTGTGGAGGCGATACGCCTCTTTGTATCCAATACCCGGAGCTTTATAATGTTTGCAATGATCAAGAGATCACTGTCGCGAGGTTTAGGGAGGGGGTGACGGGTGACTTCTTCAGGAGAAGGTTACGCCCCCGCTCCTTGAACAATGGGGCCAAATCCAGACTGGTATATGGAATTGGCCTTTGTCTAATGAGCCCGATCAAATCTCTTGGTCTTTGGGGGGGGGGGAAGCAAATTTACTACCAAGTCCATGTACAGTTACCTAGAAAGAAACCTGGCGGGTTGTAACTACAAGTGGATTTGGAGAGCCAAAATACCTCTCAAAATCCAAATTTTCCTTTGGCAGTTGTCTCAGGATGCTATCTTGACAAGAGACGTCATGAAAAAACGTGGGTGGCTGGGCAATCCTGTATGCTCCTTTTGCAATCATAGAGAAGACTCGCATCATCTCTTCTTTACTTGTCCTGTGGCTAAAGTGGTGTGGAGAACTGTCGGTTGTGTTCTGGGCACGGATCGATGTCCCAGTAACATGTGGCAATACTTCTCTTGGTGCTATACTTTCCTTCCTGAAGGGGAGAAGTTTTATACTTTTGGCCTAGCTGCTCTCTGCTGGGCTATATGAAATAGTCGCAATAGGAGAACATTTGAATCGAAAGCTTTGAGATCTCCGTTTGATGTTGTTTACTCTGCCTGTGGCTATCTTACATACTGGGCAGGAATGCTGATGGGCGCTGATCGGGAGGCGATGGAGCGGGGCTCTAAGATGCTAAAGATGAACGCGTCGAACCTGATGAGAATCTGCGCAGCTCCAAAAGGCCCCGTGCAGAACTGAAGTGCTGGCTGCGGCTACTCTTACATCTGCGTGGTTTCCTCGTCCAGCTGGCAACTGCCTGTTCATCGTCTAGTGATCTTTATGTTGTCTGTTCTTTGGGGTCCTGAGTTGAACTGTTAGATTCTTAGTTGTGTGCTTGCTCATGTGTGAGCTTGTGGTTGTGGCCTATCTGAGTGGGTCTGTATTGACTGGTATGCTGTAGTTTGATAGGGTCTAGTAGTTGTTCTGGGTGTCACTGGGTTTTCGCCCCATGGTGGACTGCCCGATGACGGGTGTCCATTGTGGGTTTCCCAGCGATGCGTTGAACTCGCTTTCCCCTTTCTAGGCTTCCTTTGTGTCAAGTTGAACTGCCTGTATTTCCGTTATGCGAGTAATGGAAAGGGGTTATGCCCGGTTAAAAAAAAAGCATCCACAGTTGGGCGCCTCAAACCCATCTCATACGCTCGGGTGGGCCGCCCGATCACTGATCGACCACGAAATTTAGACCCACACGAGCGCCTCAAACGGGTCTCAAACGCCCAGGCTGACCGGCATCCCTCATATACAACCCAAACATGGAGCGGATATGGGGGCGCCCGGGCGCGTCTGCCGACCCCTCTCAGGTTCTAGCGGCCCCACCCGCATCGACATAATCTCCTTGCTCTCTCAAATTTTAATCCCACATTGTCGCGCGAGGTGGACGCCGACCGACTTAAATAGCCGCGCCGACAGATGGCGGCAAGCTTCTCTGTTGTTGTGTAGGTATATTAATTCTCATTGTGTGAACGAGATAACTTGGCACTAGACTGCATTTCAACAACTGATGATTGTTCGTCGAATGTTAAGTTTGACTCATTCATATACGTTGATACCCCTACTACAATGACAATAGATCTTTATTATTTTTATCAACACATTTTGATTCATAAAATACAAGACTGAAATGAATGTTTCCCTTTTCCATTTATATCGACACATTGTCATTAATAGGAAACAAATGTTTCCCTTGTGAATGAGATACACCGTTACTATAAATCTTCTATGTGATCAACATAGAAGATTCATAGTGACAGTCTATTTTTTAACAAAGGATGCAATAATGTCAGAAGTTTACCGCTTCTGGACGACCCGGCTATCTAAGCCGGTCGACTCGCTCGTCAGGCGGTGAGGTGAGACTAATACGGGTAAGTATGAGCAATTTTTGATGTGTTTTGACAGCCCGGTCGTCCCAAGACGGAGCGGATGATCGTCGTGTATGGCCCTAGATGTAATAGATGTTTTGGAAATAAGATATATGGTTGCAAATGGTAAAATTTAAGGCTCATTCGGTCTCCGCGAACGTACCCGGGCACGTCCACAGATGTTTAAGGGCTCAAATTTGCAACCCACTGTAGACGCTCTTACTCTAGAAACATGATCTCACTTTACTTTACGTTAATAATAAGTCACACGCGTTGAATGATACAATGCATTGAGGAGGTCCTCGTAAGCTGATAATGATACAAACAAGACAAAATTAGCCAAGAACGTTAAAAACACACAACATGCAAAAGTAAAAGCCTCAAGCAAGTCACCGAGAAGAAGCACAGAAACACGCACGCCACGTCCGAGGGACCCCCACAATCATTGATGACGCCCCCAAAAGGTACATGACACGAAGCGTTGGCTCGTCAACTAAAGCAGACAAAAGTTTCCATCCTTGGTGTCGAAGGTAGGAAGAGGGTCACGGTGGCACCCCAACAGCGACACCTACAAGCATCACAGCCTCATGCACTGAGGCGCAATGCCTTCACTAGACCTCCCCCGCATACGATGTTGCTGGGAAGGCACGGGCCCACTACGTTGGTGATCCCACCACAATGCACCGGGGATTCAAGATCCAGGTCATGGCTTGGCCGCCACCGCCGCCGATAGCTTCACCAAGACGACTCACCTCAACACACCTCACCACCCACATGACCGAAGCGCACCGCCAACGCCTGCTGCAACATTGCTTGTCGTAGAGCCAATTCGTGGAACCTGCCATCCAGAGTCGCGGCCTGACATTCTTAACTCTGAGAGCACACCCACACCAAGCCTAACACCACCGACCACCGCAAAAGAGGGTAGAAAGGCCACTCCTTCCCACCCCTGGACAACATGCTACGACCGACGAGAGCAGATGTTGTGACCGGTGAGATGACATGCTGCAACCAGCAATGACGGACGCTGCAACCGGTAGGATAACATGGGTGCAAAAATTCAACGGTTGAGCAGTCGACTCATACTTGGTTAAATCTCAGTCGAGCGAGTTTATTAAGCCCCATTTCGAAAGAAAAACAAAACAGAGCCCCGAACACGCAGGGCGGACCAAGCCTTTGCGGCACAGGAAGCAGGGGAAGTCGCTGTTTGGAAATAACCGAACCGAACCGACGCACGCACGCGTCCCGTCGATTCGGCGTCCATAGCTGTCAGATGGTCCATCGCGTCGCAGCATATTCACATCACACGAGACATGTCACCTCCACCCCACCACCACGCCATTGTCATGCAAGCCGACCACACAAGCTAAGCTAGCACACGTACACAACAGACCGACGTCGACGTCGCTAACCCCGATCGCTCGCTAGCTCGTTCGAGCTGTCAATCATGGCGACGCAAAAAGGCACGGCCGAACTTAACATCCCGGACGAAGAGCGACCAGCACACATCCCTCCATGCCCGCTCGACACGCACGCGGCGCCTCCGTCGTCCCGATCGACGCGTCATCCATCCCGTTCTCACGGCCGATGGAGCGTACCACGTCAAGCCACCCGATCAGCGCGCCACCGGCCGCCCATCCCGTGAAAGAGAGGCGCGGGGCCGGCCTCATCGAGCCGTCGATGGGCAGGCAGCTGGCCAGCCGCGTACTGCTAGCTATGCCGCTATCGTGCAAGGCAGAGAAGCATCGAGCACGTTGGCTAACGGCGCGTACGTACGTAGAGCTAGCCCTAGCCCTAGCCCGGAGCGCGCGGGTCGCTGTCGCCGTTGCCGGAAAAGAGGCGCTGCCCCCTTCCGTTTCCGGCATGGGTTAGGCCGATGGATCGATCCGTCGAGGCGCCGACGGGTCGACTCATACTCTCTTCTCTGACGCGCGCCTAACTCCTTTCGCCGGACGGCTAGGCATCGCACGCCGCAAGTACGTCCGGGCCCGTAGCCCCCGCTTGCGTCCTGGCATGAACTGGGCCGAGCTAGCTAGCTAGCTCAACGGGTGCGTGTTGGGCGCGGCCAAGCAAAGCCAGCGGCACGATATAAGCCAGCCACTGTTCCTGCCCGCTTATGTACCTAATAGGAGTAGCCGTCACCAGCATTCTGCTTGCTCGCTCGCTCGCTCTGATCACTTCTGCCCATACGCCCTTGATCTGCTCGGCCCGCCGCTTCTCCGCGACGACCCGATCCGCCCGTCCGCTCCGCTAGCTGCGTGCTCCTCGGACCTCGGTTGGCCGCGCGGTCCGAATCGGCGATGATGCATGCGCCGGCGGGGAGGAGACGGGGCTCGCAGCCTCGCGACGAGGTACGTAATAATCTCCTTCGCTTAATCCGCTTCTTTAATTTAGCTTTGCCGGCATGGGGAGGGGGCATGCACATCCTCTCGTCGAGCTTCGTCTAATCGAGGCCAGGCCGATCGCTCCTTCTTCTTCCAGGTCACTCACTTTATTATGAGCGATTTTGCGCTAAGCAACGGCCACGCCATGCTGCTCCATGGCCGCGACGAACCGAAGATCGCCTGCCTGGGCCACCCGGCCGTGTTCTCGGCAGATCCGAGGCCCGTACACGGAGGCGGCGTCAACGAACCACCGCGCCAAACGAGGAACTTCTGTGCGCAGATGACTCGGAAGAACGACGCTGCTGTCCTCCCGATGAGTATGCCACCATGCCTTGGACCCTCGTTTGTACATCTCCTTGTGAAGTTGTGGTAGATCGCAAGCCGATGTGTATTACGATCGACTAGTACTGCGTTTCTAGGTTTAGGATGATCTCACGTTTCAAATGCGTGCAGGTGCGGAAGCCAAACTGTTCTCCGCCGACGGATACGCTGGAATCCGCAACGTTTCAGACGTTATCTGCTCGCCAGAAGGTGATCAGCACAAGAGCAAAGAAAGTGATCTGCTTCTCTTCGACTGGCCTGAGCTGGATGACTTGGAGGATCTGGAGACAGACCTGAGGTAATAATATTGCCCTTTGCTGCCTTGAGCAAGTGGTTGCTGCTATCTGCGCCTTTTCTCTGAAGTCCTGTTTTTGTTTCCTCGTCTGATCTGAAGAAAATTCGATCCGGCGTTTGAGATAGGGAGCGATTGTTTCGATGAGCCAGTGTGGCCTTCGATTTGCTCGCCGGACGTTCAGCTTGTGCCAAGCAGCCACTTTGGCAACCCCCATCCGTCAAATGTTGCCAACGAGAGCGCGACTGATCATACACTAAAGCCAGCCGTTTCAGTTCCTGACGCTAACGATCAGGTACTTTAAAAACTCTTGTCTTCCTGATTGTTTCCCCCCCGAATTTTGAAGGTTTGGATGATGCAGAAGATCTCTGCGTTCTTCCATATGGGGAATCTTTGGTTCATGGTTTTTGACAAGCCTCTTGGTTCCACTCCATCTAGGGATCGTGCTAAATTTTCTCTTCGCCTTGTGCAGCAGCCATCCAGGAAGAAAGGAAAGGAGACGCCACTGAACTCTTCTTCTTCTTCCTCCGTGGGGATCGAGCTTTTCCCACGGCTGCCAGACGCTGATCTCTTCTGCCCCTTCGACTACCATGACATGGTCGTCCCGACATCGTCCAGCGTCATGTGCAGCGACGAGACCATGCCTTCCTCCGCCGCTCGCTCCGGGGCTTACGTTTCGACGAAGAAAAATCAGCCGCATGGGGCGACTCCGGATATGATCCTGGACGAGATGGCCGGGAACCCACTGGACATGTACTTTCCTCCGCTGGCCACGTACGAGCAGTCTCAGGCGCCGATGAGTGGCGCCGCCTCGACGCTCCCTGCTGAAAGCTTCGCCTCGACGCTCCCTGCTGAAAGCTTCGCCGGCGACGGTGCTCTGAACGGTGCGGCCATGCAGTCCGGGTCCAAGGGGAGGAGGAGCTCGGGAGGGGTGCGCGAGAACGCTCGCCCGTCGTCGATTCCGGAAGCCGCGCCGGCGCCGGTGAGACATCTCGGGTTCCAGAAGCTTCAGGAAGGCATGAATCAGGTCACTGAAACCCACTCTAACCTGCATGCCATCTCCATCTTGTCATCCTATGGCCTGATTACCTTCAGTACCTGATACCATCTCCATCTTTGTAATGTGGTTTTGCAGCTGGACGTGGGAACCAAGGCGTGCATAAGGGACGCGCTGTACCGGCTGGCCAACACCGTGGAGCAGAGACATTGTGCAGACCAGAACGTGGGCTCCTCTGCTGCAAACAGGCAAGTGCCATGAGACATGCTACATGTCAACTTCTGAAACTTGTCTTCTGATTGTGCTACCATCCTCCTGTGTTACTACGATTGGAACACATGCATGGCTGGTCACTTGATCCAGGTGCTGACATCTCTGGCGCTTTTGGCAGGGTCAAGGCATCAGGCGTGTGGGCGGAGACGGAGAGGAGCCCTATGGATCGCTCGGTGGCGCAGCTGCTTCTGCAGAAGCCGCTGCACGGGAAGACGACTGCAAACCGTGCCGCGTAGTGATCATCCTCCGACCCGGCAAGATCCCAGGCCTGGCGTAGTGATTCCACTGCAAAGTATGTGTATGTACGTGCGCGTAAACGTGGTATGATGCACTATATATGTAGCCTTTGACAGCCTGAGCTCCCATGTGTGTTCGTCCGATCGACCTAGCTCCATGCGTTCTTATTCGTAGTGCAAGATGCTCATACACACTCAACTCTGTGAGCCCACGTGCGCACATCCTATCCATATGAGTACCTTCAAGGTATTGAGCCGGCACAATATCCTGAGATTGATAAAGTCGTCATAAACTTCTTCGTAGTCGACCAAAACGCCTTCTCCCATAAACGCATGTCGTCGGACGGTCTGCAATAAATTTAGAAAAATACGATCACTAGTGTCAAATCTAGAAGTTTGACCCTGATGGGTTGGTTCCAACACAAGGAACCTAACTATCTGAGTTACGCTCAGTTCGCCGTGTTAGAGTAAGTACAATAGAGCTGAGTCAGCAGGATATAAGGAATAAATTAGTATATTTCTGCTTAGTTGGAGAAAAGAGAAGAGAAGAGAGAAGGTAAGCAGGCTCTTCGTGAAGAGACAACTCTAGCACGTGCTCCTAGGCACTTTGTGAGAATGAAAGGTGGGCCATATAATAAAAAAGGTAATACACTCTTTTGATCTACTATTGTACATGTTGACTATAAGATGGGCTGTAGATGACATTACACGGGGTTATAGCCAGCAGCTGGCTATACTATTAACCATGCTCTTAGTGTGTTAGTATAAACTTTAAGGCTTGACATCACTGCGTCCTGATAATGTCTTGTTTTCTTGATAAATGATGATGGATTTTATTGGCTCAAGATGGAGCATCCAACGGATAGAAACACAATATGCATACATGTGACATTGCCTAAGTAGAATTACAACCATCAACAGCGATAGAAAGGCCGCTCCCTAGGCTATGCCACGTCCGAAAGGCACGGTGCGAAAGAGGGATAGAAAGGTCATAGGTGACGAAAAGAGTCAGAAAAAAAAGAGGGAGAGAGATCCGTTCTTTTCCTCCCACGCAACTTCCTCTCTTGCGGCTCTCTGGGTTCCCGACGCCACAACCACAATCGCCATCCCTCCTTGCTCCTCTAGCGCTCTTTGGGGTTCTCTTCGGGTTTCCGACACTGTGGATTGGGCGGTCGCCTCGCGGCAAGATGGGCGCCGGGAGAAGTGGCGCCGGCGTGAAGGCTCGGAGGTGCCGCCGGTGATGCATCCGCTACGCCGCCGTGGAGCTGGCGTCACTCTATCCCTCCTTCGCCGCCTTCATCACCGTGTCCGGGGGAGGCCGCCCGTCCGTCGACTTCGCTGCCACGCGGAAGCTCACGCGCGTCGTCCTCCTCCACGACCACAGCCTCAACAGGTGCGTGCAACCCTAAGATGCATTTTGTGCCGCACCATTCATGACGGTTCTACAGAATTCAACTAACTGTGCCATCAAACTCACATGTAACTGACACACTTACAGTTTTATGAATTGCTGATACTACCCTCAGAAGTGTTGAAATGACTTCATAATTCGGGAGGTTCACAATTTTGTGTACATGTTCACAATTCAAATAACTGTAGCGCAACCGAACAGCTAAAGGCAGAGAAAGTCAACCTAGTTAAAAGATGAGACTTTTGATGCTACATTGCACCGATTATTGAACAGTATGGCAGTCTTAAGCTTGCGTCACACCCAGATCTTTTATTCAGGCCGTTGCTTTGGCCTGAAGCAATAGCATTTTTATACATAGGATCCTTTGGCCGATCCTCTAAATCCGCATAATATACATAAAGCGTTCTTAATAAACATCCAAAACCCTGCTGACCAAAATTCATAACTGGAATTGTGGAGAGAACTAATGAACTACTGGACTGTTTTAAGCAAAAAAGAATAAATGGGAGCAAACTTGTAGCCAAACTGAATCTGTTGGTACTCCCTTCATTTTTTTAGTTTGCATATAAAATTTGGTCAAAGTCAAACTTAATTTTATTAAAAATATCAAATTTGAAATCAATATTAGTAGATGCATCATGAAATTAATTTTCATACTACATAGTTTTATTATGAGTTAAATGCACTGGAGGTCCTAAAAGTTTTGTCGATGTGTCATTTTAGTCCTAATTCTTTCAAAATGCACCTTTAGTTCCTAATTCTTCAGTAAGTGGTTCATCCGAGGTTCTTTCTTTCACAAGCGCTCGCTGGCGTGCCCGCGTGGCGCGTTGACCCATGCGCCACTGGCAGAGCTTAGGCAAGGCCGAATAGGCCATGGCCCGCCCAGCTTTGGAGCTTCTCCTACTATTATAGTCAGCTCATGGGTCACAAAATGTCAGCTAGTAGCGATTCTTACAGCCCGGCCCGCCCAACCATTTTGTGCAAGCTCCGCCACTGCCATGCGCGTCAACAAATGGCCCAACCGCCAGGCAAGAAAAATACACTGGAGGTCCTAAAAATTTCTAGATAGTGTCACTTTAGTCATATTTCTTTCAAAATGCACGTTTAGATCCTAATTCTATAGTGAGTGGTTCACCCGAGGTCCTTTTTTGCACGATCACTCACTGACCTGCTCGGTTGCACGTTGACCCATGCCACGTCGACTTAGGGTCACTACCAGATGAGGAACATTGCAAAAAAAAAGAAACTATTTTTTCGCCGTTATCATCCCATAGCATCATGATTTCCTCTACTTTGCGACAATCACTAGGTGTAGGCATTGATTTAGTTCAATTTGCACTATTTCATTAAGTTTCTCAAACCGCTTGCTCTGATTTGAGGTTAGGTGGTAAGACATTGTTGAGGAGGCGGTGCCGATGCTGCAGCTGTAATGCTCCTCTTTGTCACCTGCTTCCCTGCTAAGGAGGTTGTTGTCCCAGCCATGGTGCGCTGTGGGCAAGAGAGAGAGAGAGAGTCTTTATGTAAAAAATAGAGCAACCGCAACGGACTCTAAGTTGACGTGGTGTGGCTCAACGCGTCACGCGAGCAGGTCAGCAACCGCTCGTGCAAAAAAAGACCTCTCGTGAACCAGTTACTATACAATTAGAACCTAAACATGCATTTTGAAAGAGGTGGGACTAAAGTGACACTACCAATAAACTTTTAGGAGGATTCTCGCCTGGCGGTTGGGCCCTCTGTCGATGTGACATGGGTCAACGCGTCACCCAGTCAGGTCAATGAGTGCTCGTGAAAAAAGAACCTTGGGTGAACCACTTACTAAAAAATTCGGACCTAAATGTGCATTTTGGAAGAATTAGGACTAAAGTGACACCTCGACAAAATGTTTTGGACCACCAGTGCATTTAACTCTTTTATTATTGTAGATGTTGGTTTTTTTAATATAAATTTGGTATTCAGTCAGTACAATATTCCGAGGTTGTCGAAGTCATCACAAGCGCCTTCGTAGTCGATGAGAAACGTCTTCTCTCACTGAACGCACATTGCTGGACGGTCTGAAATAAATTTAGAAAAATGAGATCACTAGTGCAAGTCTAGAACTAGGACCCTCATGGGTTTGTTTCAGCACAAGCAACCTAACTATTTGAGTTACGCTGAGTTCGCCGTCTTAGTGTAAACTTTAAGGCTTGACATCAGTGTGTCCTAATCATGTTTTTTCTCAATAATGGGTGGATTTATTGGCTCAAGATGGAGCATCTAACGGATACAAACACAATATGCATACACTTGACTTTGCATAAGTAGAATTCACACACAAACACCAGCACATGCGCACACACAAAAAAACGCATTGTATAAGACCAAAGTCATGCGCAAACGAGACAAAAGAGAAAAAACAAAGCTATCAAATCCACCTAGCATCCTAATCTTGCACTAGAAAACTTAGCTAATTTAGGGGAAGTTTAAGAATAAGTATGGAGGTAATTCCTTTTTACCTCCATGACTTACCCTTTTGACCGACTTTACTCAATTTTGAAAAAAATACCTCAATTTATACCCACATTGATTGACTTTGTGCCACATTTTACATTACAATTGATAAAAATGCCCTATTTTTGCTCCACCTCTAGACGAAATGCTACACACTTAACTTGATGATGTATCTTAAAATATGATGAAATGAGAGGGTCAAAAAGACCGAAACACCCGTGAACAAAAAACAAAATGTCCAGAGCGACCATTGGGGGATCGATACAGGGCCATGCGTCTGGGTTGAATCGTAACATAGAAAACTGCCATGTCCTACTCTTTAGCGATTATTTCAATCACAGAAACCCACTATTCAACGCCAAGTTTTTCTTGCAGCACTTTCGGATGGGGAGACCATTGTTCAACCGTACCCAGGAGGGAGTGATGGGTTATGATGATTACTTTGAAGACAAGTATGAAGCTATTGGTAAGGTTGACTTCTCCTCTTACTAGAAATGTGTTGAAGCTGTTCGGATGCTTGCATGTGGAGTTCCAGGTAATCTAGTTGATGAGTACATACGCATGAGTGAGTCCATATGCCTTGAGTCATAGTACATGTTCTACAAAACTATGGTTAATACGGTTGGCCCAGAGTACTTGAGAGAACCAAATGTTGAGGATACAACCTGGTTTTTAACGATCAATGCTCCAAGTGGCATTTCAAGGATACTTGGAAGCATAGATTGTATGCACTGGGAGTGGAAGAACTGTCCATTTGCTTGGCAGGGGCAATATAAGGGACATGTGGATGGTTGCACAATCATACTTGAAACTGTGGCATCACAAGGTCTCTTAACTTAACACTCTTTGTTCGGCATTGCAGGTTCTCACAATGACATCAACATACTTCAATGCTCTTCAGTATTTGGAAGGCTCTCTAGAAGGCAATTCCCCAACTATGAGATCAATGACCACCATACATCAAGGAATACTACCTAACTGATGGCATCTAGCCTCAACGGTCTACGTTTGTGTAAACAATCTCCGAGTACGTAGGAGAGAAGAAAGCTATGTTTGCCAAAAACAAGAGTGTAAGGGCATATTTATCCCGACGGTGTTTTGGTGATTGATGACAATGCTTTTGCGGACTAATCATGTACACTAAGTTTTTCAGAGATTCATTCTTTGGCACGAGACGATTATCTCCCCTCGGTGTTCGATTCAAGACGGTGTAGCTCTTTTCGTTTCTTTGTTGGTGGACTAGTTTCGTAGGGGTCACCATACAATCAAGAGGGGATCCGCTTTGGTAAGGTTAGGGTGGAATCAACACGCACACTTCCTTGTCGTACCCACCATACCTTTCTGCCTCAATGGAGTTCTACTTTCCCCCTTCTCTGCCTTTTCCTGGTCCCAGCGGTAGTACCGCGGGCCACAGCGGTAGTACCGCCGAAATGCATCAAGCGGCAGTACCGCTCCACTGAGCGGTAGTACCGCTTGGAGCACTCTGCCGCAGTACCGCTGCAGCTCCATATTACTACCTCCTCGACTCGAGAGCGCACTTTCTCGTGTCGGTTTTTGCGGCACTAGAAGCGGTAGTAGTGGCGGTAGTACCACCCTGCCTCCACGGTAGTACCGCTCTGGGTCCCAGCCCCTTTGCGCGGCAGTACCGCTAGGGCGGAATGGCAGTACCGCTTGCTAAGCGGTAGTATCGCCCACCCAAGCGGCAGTACCGCTCTCTGCGGGGCTGAGTGAGGGGGTAACGGTTGGATTGTTCCCCCCACTATATAAAGGCATCTTCTTCTTCATTGTTGACCTACCTCTTCCCCCAAATACTCCATTGTTGCTCCAAGCTCCATTTTCGCCCGATCTCTCTCCCTAGCCTATCAAACTTGTTGATTTGCTCGGGATTGCTTGAGAAGGCATCGATCTACACTTCCACCAAGAGATATTTGATTCCCCCCCACTAATCCCTAGCGGATCTTGTTACTCTTGGGTGTTTGAGCACCCTAGACGGTTGAGGTCACCTCGAAGCCATATTCCATTGTGGTGAAGCTTCGTGGTGTCGTTGGGAGCCTCCAATTCGGTTGTGGAGATAGTCCCAACCTTGTTTGTAAAGGTTCGGTTGCCTCCTTCAAGGGCACCACTAGTGGATTCACGACACCTTGCATTGTGTGAGGGCGTGAGGAGAATACGGTGGCCCTAGTGGCTTCTTGGGGAGCATTGTGCCTCCACACCGCTCCAACGGAGACGTACTTCCCCTCAAAGGGAAGGAATTTCGGTAACACATCCTCGTCTTCACCGGCTCCACTTGTTGTTATTTCTTCCCTTTACTTGTGCAAGCTTTCCTTGTTTATCTTATCTAGCTCGCTTGTAAGGTGGTTATCTTTGCTTCCTATAAGTTGTCATCATAGTAGCATATCTAGACAACTTACTTTGTTACTTAATTTAAATTGGTTAAGAAAAGCTAAAAATTGTTAGTTGCCTATTCGCCCCCCCTCTAGTCAACCATATCGATCCTTTCAATTGGTATCAGAGCCTCGTCTCTTTTTAAGGACTTTACCGTCCAAAGAATATGGTTGACAACGTAGTCGAGACGGAGGTCCATTCCGGTGGAACTCCGTCCTTTCCTACGTCCGATGGGGGAGCCTCGGTCTCTCGTTAGGAGTTCAATGTGGCTATGGACACATTGAAAGAATCACTAATGATCGAGGTCAAAAGCATGTTTAAAGATTTGATAGAGGGACTCAAATTATCCACCACACCGTTGGAAGTGGTTCGTCCCGCTACCAACGTGTCGGAGGCTATTCCCGACAAGGGAGAAGCTAGTAGTGAGCAAGTCCCGGTTACTAAAAATGGGAGTGGGATTTTTGCCCACTCCGCTCCTCCTATCCACTATAGAGGACCCGTTCCTACTCCGCATTTAAATTTCGTTGGTCCTCCTCCTAAGTTTATAAAAAATTCTGATTTTGCTACTTGGATGTTTCGCTTTAAACGTCATTTAAATCATTGCTATACTAATATTTGGAGAATCATTGAGCAAGGTTTATATCCACGTGATCCCGATAACTTAACTCCAAGAGAAGCTGCGAATCATCAATTCAACGAGTCCGTTATTTGCATACTTCAAGATGCTATCCCTCCCGAAGACATTGCACATCTTCGACCCTTCACCGTGGCCAAGGAATCTTGGGAGCATGTTGGCACCATGTACAAGGGGAGCGCACGCATTCAACGCTCTAACTATGAAGTTGTGCAAGATGAAGCGGACGAGTTTGCTATGATCGAAGATGAAGATCCTCGTGAACTTTATCGGAGATTAACCACTCTCGTGGTTTCTCTTCGAGATCATGGGAGCAAGGACACGAATGACAATTGGATCAAGCGCAAGTTTCTCAAGGCCATGATGCCCTACCATAAGGCCATGTCCTCCGTCATTTGCTAAAGACCAGACTTCCACCATTTGTCACCAAATGAAGTGTTGGATGAGTTCGTTGCTATGAGGATCTTGAACAAGACCGCCGACAATGCGGTTTTAAGAGCTCAACGATCAAAGAAGCCTAACCTTGCCTTAAAGGCCAAGGCTTGTGTGGAAGAAGAGGAGGAGGAGGATGACGATGAGTGCTGCCCCGAGGACACCAAATATGCCTATCATGAGCACATGGCTCTTGCTTCACGACAATTTTGGGGCAACAAGAAGAACTCAAGGCCCAACTTCAACAAGAACAACTCAAGTGGGAAAAAGGGCAAGCAACGAGTGAGGACATGCTTCAACTATGGAAATGTCAGCCACTTCGTTGCGGATTGCCCATATGAGAAAAGAGAAGACTTTGGAGGCAAGCTTATCCGGAAGGACAAGGCCAAGTCTTATCCCAACAAGAAGACTCTTCCCAAAGGGTTGGTGGCACAAGAAGAATATGTTGAGGATGATGATAATGATGAAGATGATGAGATGGTCACCATGGCCACAATTGCTATTGCTACTACTCCACCCACATCTCTCTTCGACTCTCCAAATGAGAACATCACCGCCAAGTGTCTCATGGCTAAGGCCACCAACAAGGTAACTCCAAACATCAACACTACCATCATCTCTAATCCTTCATTAACGGATTGTATTGATGAGAGTGAGGGAGTTAAGGAGGAAGAGAGTGAGTTTGAGTTGTTTATGAGCAAACTCAAGGGCAAACCCAAGAAACATCTTGTTGCTCTCTTGGAACAACTCGGTGAGGCCAATGACATGATCGAGGCTCACGAGGAAATCATTGCTAAAATGGAAGGACATAGTCGAGACTATGCCGATGAAATATCGAATCTCTCTAATGCTCTAGAGGAAGAGTGTGGTCTTCATTTGGCTCTTGAGGAGTCACACAATAATGATCATGCTAAATTAAAGAAAGATCTCTATCATGCTTTAGTTGTCTCTCGTATGCTTAACTCCGAGAAGGCAAAACTTGGGGTTGACCATGCTAGACTCAAGGAGGAGTTTGTTACACTTGACAAGGCTCACAAGGCCTTGAAAGGTATGCATGCTTCTCTCAAGGAGTCTCATGATCAACTCCAAGTTTCGCTAACCAAGGAAAAGGCTATCTTTCCTCGCATGGTGTTGATTGATAATGCAAATGCTACTAACCCATGTTGCGAGCATGTGCATCTTGTTGAAGAAAATGCCAATTTGAAGAAGCAACTTGAGAAAGGCCTTGTGACATGTATACAAGGTGAGAAGAACCTCAACAATCTTTTGAGTAATCAAAAGGAGATTGTGGCATAGGAAGAAATTGGGTTTGTTCCCAAGCCCAAGAAGAAGAAGAATGACAAGACCAAGCTACCTCCCCCTCTCCAAAAACCTTTGTGAAAGAGGGAGAGGGCGCCTCTAAGAAGAAGAACAATGTGAAGGGTGGTGGAGTCAAGAAAAACCCCACCATACCATCAAACATGGCCGGCAACTTTAATCCTTCATATGTTTTATGTCGTGCTAGTGATGGTCATGTCTTTGCTAAATTTGTTGGTTCTTCTTATGAGTACATTGAATGGTCTATTTGGGTTCCTAAGACCCTTGTTACTAACCTCAACGGACCCATTACCAAATGGGTACCTAAATCCAAGCATTGATCTCTTGTAGGAGTTTGCTTCCAGTGGGGGATCATGGTTGCTCGATAGTGGAGCCACACATCATATGACCGGAAGCAAATACTTGGTGGTGGACGTGCATCTAGGTTCATCTATGGCCACCAACGTCGAATGGGGTGATGCTTCATCTTCTAAGGTATTGGGGCTTGGCAAGGTTGTTGTTTCTCATGATCTCACGATCGAGAAAGTTATGCTTGTTGAGTCCCTTGCATATAATTTACTTTCGTTTCGCCAACTTGCACTCATGGGCTTTGCTACATTCTTTGATATTGATACCGTGGCCCTCTTGTGGAGCAAGACTCTTAAAGTAGCCTATGTTGGACATGTCGAGAACGGTCTTTATGTGGTTAACTTCTCGAAGCAACCCACTAAGACCGCGACATGCCTAATGGCTAAAGTTGATGTGGGATGGCTTTGGCATCGCCGGTTAGCCCATGTCAATATGAGATCTTTGCAAAGTCTTCTCAAGGGGGACCATGTTCGTGGACTAACAAATGCTAGCTTTGCCAAAGATCGTGCTTGCAGGGCTTGCGTTGAAGGAAAGTTACATGAGATGGCTCACCCTCCCACTACTATCATCTACTCAAAAAGACCCCTAGAGCTCCTTCACATGGATCTCTTTGGGCCTCCATCTTTTGATAGTCTCGGGGGTAGAAAGTATTGCTTGGTGATTGTGGATGATTATTCAAGATACACCCGGGTATACTTCTTCAAGAAGAAGAGTGAGACCCAACAAACCGTCATCAACTTTGCAAATGAAGCTCAACGACAACATGAAGCAAAGATTTTGATGATCCGAAGTGACAATGGCACCGAGTTCAAGAACTACACCTTGGATGAGTTTCTTAGTGATGAGGGGATCAAACACCAATATGCAGCTCCTTATACCCCTCAACAAAACAGTGTATCAGAGAGAAAGAACCGAACGTTGATGGATGCGGCAAGGACCATGATGGCAGAATTCAAATCTCCATACAACTTTTGGGCCGAAGCCATCAACACCGCATGTCATGCATCCAATCGGCTCTATCTCCGCAAAGGCTTGAACAAAACTCCATATGAGATTGTTACCGGTAACAAGCCCAATCTCAAGTACTTCAGGGTGTTCGGGTGTAAGTGTTTCATCCTCAAGAAAGGTGCTCGTTTGTCTAAATTTGAATCTAGAGCTCATGAGGGCATATTTGTTGGTTATGCTACAAACTCTCATGCTTACCGTGTCCTCAACAAGTCCAATGGACTCATTGAGGAGACGAGTAACATAGAGTTTGATGAGAATAACGGCTCCCAAGTGGAGCAAAGTGATACTTCTGATGTAGGTGATGAAATTCCTCCTCAAGCCATAAGAAGAATGGGTGTGGGATATATCCTACCCATTGAGGAACCCCTTGTGGCAAAAGGAGAAGGACAATGTTCCACACAAGTGGAACCATCATCAACCCAAGACCCACACGCTTCCGAAGAACAAAGTGAAGGCTCTCAACCGGACGAACAAGGCCAAGTGCAAGATCAGTCACAAGATGGTGGGGAGCCACCAAATGATGCACAAGGCCAAGTTCTACCCTCTGAGCAAGCTCAAGATCAAGAGGAAGCTCATGATCAAGATCAAGCTCCCGACGTCGCTCAAGATGATCAACTCAGTGCTCCTCAATTATCACTTGAAGAGCAATTGGAGCGTCGTGCTGCAAAAATTGCCTCCAGGCTTGCTTCCAGAGAACATCACATGGAGAATATTCTTGGAAGCATCAAAAGGGGGGTAAGCACTCGTAGACAATTAGCAAACTATTATGCTCATCAAGCTTTTGTCTCCTGTGTTGAACCTCAAAAGGTCTATGAGGCGCTCGAAGACCTTGATTGGCTTAATGCCATGCATGAAGAACTCCACAACTTCGAGCGCAACAAAGTGTGGCATCTGGTACCAAGGCCAAAGGAGAACCATAATGTCATTGGAACCAAGTGGATCTTTAAGAACAAGCAAGATGCTCATGGCATTGTCATCCGCAACAAGGCGCGTCTGGTGTCTCAAGGCTACTCCCAAGTCGAGGGTATCGACTACGGTGAAACCTTTGCCCCCGTTGCTCGCCTTGAATCTATACGTTTGTTGCTTGCCTATGCTTCCCATCATAATTTTAAGTTACAACAAATGGATGTGAAAAGTGCATTTCTTAATGGTCCTATTAATGAGTTGGTGTAGGTCAAACAACCCCCGGGGTTTGAGGATCCCAAGTTCCCCAATCACGTGTATCAACTCGATAAGGCACTTTATGGCCTTAAACAAGCCCCACGTGCGTGGTATGAGCATCTTACCGAGTTGTTACAAGATCGTGGGTTTGAAATTGGGAAAATCGACCCCACTCTTTTTACTAAGAAGGTCAAAGGGGAGTTGTTTGTCTGCCAACTATATTTTGATGGTATTATATTTGGTTCTCCTAACCAAGCTTTCAATGATGAGTTCGCCGCACTCATGACCACACATTTTGAGATGTCCGTGATGGGAGAGTTGAAGTACTTCCTTGGGTTTGAGATCAAGCAAAGAAGAGAAGGAATCTTCATCAAACAATCCAAGTATACTCAAGACATGCTCAAGAGGTTTAATCTAAGTGATGTCAAGCCGGCTACTTGTAAGGGCATATTTCTCCCTAAGTAGTTTTGGTGATGGATGACAATGCATTTGCGGACTAATCGTGTGCTCTAAGCTCTTTCAGATATATCTCACCTAGGCACAAGACGATTGTGTTCCCCTCGGAATCTTTGGAAGATGGTGTTTCCTTTTTGCTCTCTTTCGGTGGTTTTGAGTAATAGGAAAGCCGTACTATTAAGAGGGGGTCCGCTTCGGAAAGGTTTGGGTGGAATCAACACGTACACATCTATACTATAGCACTACCTTTCCTTTGCTTCTCTGGAGCTCCGACCGTTTTCCTCGTAAGTACAAACCATGGCTTCCTACTAGTACAGCTGCCTGGCAGGCGGTAGTACTGCTCATGTAAGCGGTAGTACCGCACAGCCACACGGTAGTACCACCTCTGGACGCGGTAGTACCGCACCAGCGGTAGTACCGCATCACGAGGATGGTAGTACCGTGTATCTGGCCCGGCACTGCACCAAGTACGATAGTAGGTGCGGAAGTAATTTTTTACTTCCGCATCCTACGCGGTAGTACCACTTGAGGCAAGCGGTAGTACCGTGCCGTGTTTTGCTACTACCGTATTTCTATGGATGTAGCTACTGATATATTTTATTTCATCCGTGCTTGTCCTCAGCCTGCTTGTCTCTGCCTTGCGGTAGTACCGCAGGGACGAGCGGTAGTACCGCTCAGGCAGTACTACTTCCCGTGTGTCTTCGCAACAGAGTGCATCCTAGGCTAGTACTGCTCCAGCGGTAGTACCGCACAGGGTGCGGTAGTACCGCGCTCTGCGGGCAGAAATGTGGGATAACGGTTGGATTTGTTCTCCCACTATATATAGGGAGTCTTCTTCTCCAAGAAGACTCACCTCTTCCACCCCAAAGCTCCATTGTTGCTCAAAGCTCCATTTCCGCCCGATCTCTCTCCCTAGCCAATCAAACTTGTTGATTTCCTCGGGATTGCTTGAGAAGGCATCGATCTACACTTCCACCAAGAGATATTTGATTCCCCCCACTAATCCTTGCGGATCTTGTTACTCTTGGGTGTTTGAGCACCCTAGACGGTTGAGGTCACCTCGAAGACATACTCCATTGTGGTGAAGCTTCGTGGTGTCGTTGGGAGCCTCCAATTCGGTTGTGGAGATAGCCCCAACCTTGTTTGTAAAGGTTCGGTTGCCGCCTTCAAGAGCACCACTAGTGGAATCATGGCACCTTGCATTGTGTGAGGGCGTGAGGAGAATACGGTGGCCCTAGTGGCTTCTTGGGGAGCATTGTGCCTCCACACCGCTCCAACGGAGACGTACTTCCCCTCAAAGGGAAGGAACTTCGGCAACACATCCTCGTCTTCACCGGTTCCACTTGTGGTTATTTCTTCCCTTTAATTGTGCAAGCTTTACTTGTTTATCTTATATAGCTTGCTTGTGAGGTTGTTGTCTTTACTTCCTATTAGTTGTCATCTTAGTAGCTTATCTAGACAACTTACTTTGAAGCTTAATTTAAAGTGGTTAAGAAAAGCTAAAAATTGTTAGTTGCCTATTCACCCCCCTCTAGTCAACCATATCGATCCTTTCAATTGGTATCAGAGCCTCGTCTCTTTTTAAGGACTTTACCGTCCAAAGAGTATGGGTGACAACGTAGTCGAGACGACGAACATTCCGGTGGAACTCCATCCTTGCCTACGTCCGATGGGGGAGCCTCGATCTCTCGTGAGGAGTTCAATGTGGCTATGACCATATTGAAAGAATCACTAGCGACCGAGGTCAAAGGCATGTTTAAAGATTTAATTGAGGGGCTTAAATTATCCACCACACCGTTGGAGGTGGTTCGTCCCGCCACCATCGTGTCGGAGGCTACTCCCGACAAGGGAGAAGCTAGTAGTGGACAAGCCCCGGTTACTAAGAATGGGAATGGCGTCTTTGCCCACTCCGCTCCTCCTACTCACTATGGAGGACCCGTTCCCACACCGCATTTAAATTCCGTTGGGACTCCTTCTAAGTTTATAAAAGAAATCTGATTTTGCTACTTGGATGTTTCGCTTTAAACGTCATTTAAATCATTGCTCTACTAACCTTTGGAGAATCATTGAGCAAGGTTTTTATCCACGTGATCCCGACAACATGACTCCGAGAGCAACAGCGGATCATCAATTCAACGAGTCCGTTCTTTGCATACTTCAAGATGCAATCCCTCCCAAAGACATTGCACATCTTCGACCCTTCACTGTGGCCAAGGAAGCTTGGGAGCATGTTGGCACTATGTACAAGGGGAGCGCTAGCATTCAACACTCAAACTATGAATTTGTGCAAGATGAAGCCGATGAGTTTGCTATGATCGAAGAAGAAGATCCTCATGAACTTTATCGGAGATTAACCACTCTTGCGGTTTCTCTTCGAGATCATGGGAGCAAGGACACGGATGACAATTGGATCAAGCGCAAGTTTTTCAAGGCCATGATGCCCTATCATAAGGCCATGTCCTCTGTCATCCGTCAAAGACCGGACTTCCACCACTTGTCATCAAACGAAGTGTTGGATGAGTTCGTTGCTATGAGGATCTTGGACAAGACCGCCGACAATGCGGTTCTAAGAGCTCAACGATCAAAGAAGCCTAACCTCTCCTTGAAGGCCAAGGCTTGTGTGGAAGAAGAGGAGGAGGATGATGATGAGAGTAGCCCCGAGGACACCAAATATGCCTATCATGAGCACATGGCTCTTGCTTCACGGCAATTTTGGGGCAACAAGAAGAACACAAGACCCAACTTCAACAAGAACAACTCAAGTGGCAACAAGGGCAAGCAACGAGTGAGGACTTGCTTCAATTGTGGGAATGTGAGCCACTTTGTTGTTGATTTCCCATATGAGACAAGAGAAGACTTTGGAGGCAAGCTTATCCGGAAGGACAAGGCCAAGTCTTATCCCAACAAGAACAACTTCAACAAGAAGACCCCTCCTAAAGTGTTGGTGGACCAAGAAGAATATGTTGAGGATGATGATAATGATGAAGATGATGAGGTGGTTACCATGGCCACAATCGCTATTGCTACTACTCCGCGCTCATCTCTCTTCGACTCGCCTAATGAGAACATCACCGCCAAGTGTCTCAGGGCCAAGGCCACCAACAAGGTAACCCCAAACATTAATACTACCATCCCTTCTAATCCTTCATTGACGGATTGTATTGTTGAGAGTGAGGGAACTAAGGAGGGAGAGAATGAATTTGAGTTGTTCATGAGCAAACTTAAGGGCAAACCCAAGAAGCACTTTGTTGCTCTCTTGGAACAACTCGGTGAGGCCAATGACATGATCGAGGCTCACGAGGAGACCATTGCTAAAATGGAAGGACATAGTCGAGACTATGTCGATGAGATATCGGATCTCTCTAACGCCCTAGAGGAAGAGCGTGGTCTTCGTTTGGCTCTTGAGGAGTCACACAACGATGATCATGCTAAATTAAAGAAAGATCTCGATCATGCTTTAGTTGTCTCTCGTATGCTTAATTCCGAGAGGGCAAAACTTGAGGTTGACCATGCTAAACTCAAGGAGGAGTTTGTTATACTCAACAAGGCTCACAAGGCCTTGAAAGGTATGCATGCTTCTCTCAAGGAGTCTCATGATCAACTCCAAGTTTCGCTAACCAAGGAAAAGGCTATCTTTCCTCGCATGGTGTTAATTGATAATGCAAATGCTACTAACCCATGTTACGAGCATGTGCATCTTGTTGAAGAAAATGCCAAGTTGAAGAAGCAACTTGAGAAAGGCCTTGTGACATGCATACAAGGTGAGAAGAACCTCAACAACCTTTTGAGCAATCAAAAGGAGGTTGTGGCAAAGGAAGGAATTGGGTTTATTCCTAAGCCCAAGAAGAAGAAGAATGACAAGACCAAGCTACCTCCCCCTCTCCGACAAACTTTTGTGAATGAGGGAGAGGGCGCCTCTAAGAAGAAGAAAACTGTGAAAGGTGGTGGTGTCAAGAAAAACTCCACCATACCATCAAACATGGTCGGCGACTTTAATCCTTCATATGTTTTATGTCGTGCTAGTGATGGTCATGTGTTTGCTAAATTTGTATGTTCTTCTTATGAGTACATTGAATGGTCTATTTGGGTTCCTAAGACCCTTGTTACTAACCTCAAAGGACCCATTACCAAATGGGTACCTAAATCCAAGCATTGTTCTCTTGTAGGAGTTTGCTTCCGGTGGGGGATCATGGTTGCTCGATAGTGGAGCCACAAATCATATGACCGGAAGCAAAGACTTGGTGGTGGACGTGCATCCAGGTTCATCTATGGCCACCAACGTCGAATGGGGTGATGCTTCATCTTCTAAGGTATTGGGGCTTGGCAAGGTTGTTGTCTCTCATGATCTCGCGATCGAGAAAGTCATGCTTGTTGAGTCCCTTGCATACAATTTACTTCCTGTTCGCCAACTTGCACTCATGGGCTTTGCTACATTCTTTGATATTGATACCGTGGCCCTCTTGTGGAGCAAGACTCTTAAAAGTAGCCTATGTTGGGCATGTCGAGAACAGACTTTATGTGGTTAACTTCTCGAAGCAACCCACTAAGATCGCGACATGCCTAATGGCTAAAGTTGATGTGGGATGGCTTTCGCATCGCCGTTTGGCCCATGTCAATATGAGATCTTTGCAAAGTCTTCTCAAGGGGGACCATGTCCGTGGACTAACAAATGTTAGCTTTGCCAAAGATTGTGCTTGCAGGGCTTGCATTGAAGGAAAGTTAAATGAGACGGCTCAGCCTCCCACGACTATCGTCTATTCAAAAAGACCCCTAGAGCTCCTTCACATGGACCTCTTTGGGCCTCCATCTTTTGATAGTCTTGGGGGTAGAAAGTATTGCTTGGTGATTGTGGATGATTATTCAAGATGCACCTGGGTATACTTCTTCAAGAAGAAGAGTGAGACCCAACAAACTGTCATCAACTTTGCAAATGAAGCTCAACGACAACATGAAGCAAAGATTTTGATGATCCGAAGTGACAACGGCACCGAGTTCAAGAACTACACCTTGGATGAGTTTCTTACTGATGAGGGGATCAAACATCAATATGCAGCACCCTATACCCCTCAAAAAAATGGTGTAGCGGAGAGAAAGAACCGGACTCTGATGGATGCGGCAAGGACCATGATGGCGGAATTCAAATCTCCATACAACTTTTGGGCCGAAGCCATCAACACCGCGTGTCATGCATCAAATCGGCTCTATCTCCGCAAAGGCTTGAACAAAACTCCATATGAGATACTTACTGGTAACAAGCTCAATCTCAAGTACTTCCGGGTGTTTGGGTGTAAGTGTTTCATCCTCAAGAAAGGTGTTCGCTTGTCTAAATTTGAATCTAGAGCTCATGAGGGCATATTTGTTGGTTATGCTACAAACTCTCATGCTTACCGTGTCCTCAACAAGTCCAATGGACTCATTGAGAAGACGAGTAACGTAGAGTTTGATGAAAATAACGGCTCCCAAGTGGAGCAAAGTGGTACTTGTGATGTAGGTGATGAAATTCCTCCTCAAGCCATAAGAAGAATGGGTGTTGGATATATCCTACCCATTGAGGACCCCTTGTGGCCGAAGGAGAAGGACAATGTTCCACTCAAGTGGAACCATCACCAACCCAAGACCCACACGCTTCCGAAGAACAAAGTGAAGGCCCTCAACCGGACGAACAAGGCCAAGTGCAAGATCAATCACAAGATGGTGGGGAGCCACAAAATGATGCACAAGGCCAAGTTCTTTCCTCCGAGCAAGATCAAGGTCAAGAGGAAGCTCAAGATCAAGATCTAGCTCCTGACGTCGCTCAAGATGATCAACTCAGTGCTCCTCAGCTATCTCTTGAAGAGCAATTGGAGTGTCGTGCTGCAAAAGTTGCCTCCAGGCTTGCTTCCAGAGAACATCACATGGATAATATTCTAGGAATCATCAAAAGGGGGGTAAGCACTCTTAGACAATTAGCAAACTATTGTGCTCATCAAGCTTTTGTCTCCTGTGTTGAACCTCAGAAGGTATATGAGGCGCTCGAAGACCCTGATTGGCTTAATGCCATGCATGAAGAACTCCATAACTTCGAGCGCAACAAAGTGTGGCGTCTGGTGCCAAGGCCAAAGGAGAACCATAATGTCATTGGAACCAAGTGGGTCTTTAAGAACAAGCAAGATGCTCATGGCATTCTCATCCGCAACAAGGCGCGCCTGGTGGCTCAAGGCTACTCCCAAGTCGAGGGTATCGACTACGGTGAAACCTTTGCCCCCGTTGCTCGCCTTGAATCTATTCGGTTGTTGCTTGCCTATGCTTCTCATCATAACTTTAAGCTACAACAAATGGATGTGAAAAGTGCATTTCTTAATGGTCCTATTAATGAGTTGGTATATGTCAAACAACCCCCGGGGTTTGAGGATCCCAAGTTCCCCAATCACGTGTACCAACTCGATAAGGCTCTCTATGGCCTTAAACAAGCCCCACGTGCGTGGTATGAGCATCTTACCGAGTTGTTACAAGATCTTGGGTTTGAAATTGGGAAAATTGACCCCACTCTTTTTACTAAGAAGGTCAAAGGGGAGTTGTTTGTCTGCCAACTATATGTTGATGATATTATCTTTGGTTCTCCTAACAAAGCTTTCAATGATGAGTTCTCCGCACTCATGACCACACATTTTGAGATGTCCATGATGGGAGAGTTGAAGTACTTCCTTGGGTTTGAGATCAAGCAAAGAAGAGAAGGAATCTTCATCAAACAAACCAAGTATACTCAAGACATGCTCAAGAGGTTCAATCTAAGTGATGTCAAGCCGGCTACTACTCCAATGCCAACCAAGTGCCAACTTGACATTGATCCCAATGGTAAAGCAGTGGATCAAAAGGTGGTGGCTCCGGTTCCGATGTTCATCACACCAATCCCGTCCGTGACACCGGGTCCAAGCGTCTGTGCACCCCCAGTGATGTGCCAGATGGCTTCAATCCCCAACGCAAGTTCAAGACCGCCGCCAACAAGCACAAGGAATCATCTATGACCATGGAAGAAATGCCACCTAATGAGTTCATGGCAAGGAGGAAGATCAATCCTTATGGAGAACCCCGGGCCCAGTTTCATGGTGATGAACTCTTTTGGACCAAGCAGCAGTATCGCATCTACACAGAGGAGCTCAAGAGCAAGCACAACCTGTATGTGGATGCTTGATGGCTTCTCGCCCCTCGTTGGTTACCCCAAGTGGAAGGTTTGAGATGCAGTGTAGCGGTAGTTTTCCCTTGGCAAGATACCAAGGATCGAATTCCCCTGAGACTCCAAGGTTCAACAAGAAGGTGTCAACTGCTAACGGCGCCAGATATTTAGCAATTGACTGGACCTGCACACAGATACAAATAACTTTGCTCCCAACGAGTACAGAGAGGTTGTCAATCCCTCCGGCCTTGTCGTTTACAAAGGATCAAACGCAAGAGATAATAGTGATAGGTATAACTGCAACTAGTAAGTAAGAACAGAAAGTAAATAGCGGATGTGATCAGTGATGGTAATATGGACCGGGGTCCCATGATGTTCACTAGTAATGTCTCTCTCCCAAAAGACGATAAAACAGCTAAGCGAGGTAAACAAATTACAGCTGGGCAATTGACAGGATTATGTGCGCAAACCAATGCTAACTATGCTGCAAGAAAGGTGGAGGTTCAAAGCATGGGCGGTACGCCAAGGCAAGTAGACCGAAATCCATCTGCATCTACTACTAATCATCCACCTTGAGATATCTATCCAGAACATCTCGCTGGTATTAAGTTGTGAGTCCCACCCATAGTGTAAACTCAAAGCAACAGACAACTGCATTAAAAGAACTTTGCGTAAAGTAAACAATCCTTGCACCCGCAAGTACAAGCACCGTTGTTTCCCCCCTTGTGGCAACAACACATCCCCTAGACTCATGTTTCTGTCACTCAAGCTAGTCATCGAGGGGCATGAACCCACAATCAAGCATAACGTTCCCTCTTGGAGTTACTACCTACTACTTGGCCAAAGCAATAAATAGCAACGGAGAACATGCAAGAATTACTCAAGAACATAAATATAAAAGAGGTAAATCAAATATATTACTCAAACACAATCTGAACATACTCTCATAATCCATCGGATCCCAGCAAACTCATCATAGCAACAGCATAAGGATTACATATGTGCCTCGATCATGTAGGGAAGCTCACGAGGTCTAATCGGTGAAGAACAAAGAGGGGAGGAGAACATCACATAGCTACTGGTCATGGACCCATGGTCCAAGGGAGACTACTCACAACTCATCCGGGAGGCGTCCATGGTGGTGGAGAAGCTCCCGGTGGTGATCCTCCCCTCCGGCAGGGTGCCGGGAAGAGTTCTCCTGGTGCTCCCGATCTTGGAAGCGCAGCGGCGGCGGAACAGAGATGAGATCGCGAAAAAGGGTTCCGTCCTCGAGGGTTTTGGGACGCGGTGTAAATATATGCCAAAGGGGGGCATCAGCGGAGGCCTGGGGGGCCCAGGCGCCCCCAGGCGCGGCCAGGAGGGGGGCCGCGCCCCCAGGGCACCTGGAGCCCTTGCCCCCCTCTGGCCCTACTTTGGCCGCACGGAAGCTTCTGGAGCGCTGATTTTTTATATATTTTTCCCGGAATTTTTCTGGCAATTTAAGTAATGGGAAAACCTGAAATACAAAAACAGCAGAAAACAGAAACTGGCACTGGGGTGCACTGAGTTAATAGGTTAGTCCAAATATGATCAAAAGTGTATGGAAGTGCATAAATATCATAGCAATATCACACAAAAGAGGCATGGAGCAAGCAGAAATTATAGATACGTTTTGGACGTATCAACATCCCCAAGCTTAATTCCTGCTCGTCCTCGAGTAGGTAAATGATAACAAGCATAATTTCTGTGGTGACATGCTATCGACCATAAAAGATATTTTAAGTAAAGCAATCAAGGCATGTAATCCAATTCAAGTCATAACAAGCAAGAGTCTATATTAGCATTGTAACAAGTAACATAAGAACATAAAGGTGCAAGAGCTCTCGCTGTCCGTGACTCGAATGTCTCCAAATGGTGTTTGCGTGCAAGAAAGGGGATAGGGATATATGAGAGTAAAACATAGTTTTTATATTGTTGAGAACTTAATCTACTAAAGTTTCACACTTGGTCTTCTTTGGAATCTTATCTTGACTCATCCCCAGACCGTCAGCCAGGTACAAGTCAAAATGATCCACTCCCTTTCGATATTTTGAGCACTCATGCAATGGATGAGTGTAAGCAAGAAAGTCGACACTTAGGATGGCAAAGAGAGAAAATGATAGAGGGGGAAGACAAAAAAGGTGTGAAAGGCTCACATCAATGAGGACAATCATCGGCGAGGGAAAGCCAAATGATAGATATGATGCGAGGAGTAGGGATTGCCATGCAACAGATGCACATATGAGCTAAGGTAAGCTCTCCAATGGAACTAGTGGGGGTGCATCCAACTTGCTTGCTCAAGAAGACCTAGAGCTCTTTTGAGGAGGCTCATCATTGGAATATACAAGCCAAGTTCTATAGTGTAAAGGTCCCCACATAGCTATATGCATAAATGATAATCTCTATGGAGTACAAAGTATAAGATGGAGTACGAGTGTGGATCTCTCAAAAGAAATAGTAGTGTGCCCCCTTCTCTCTTTTTATTTCTTTTTATTTTTTTTATTTTTTTTGTGGCCTCAATGGCTCTTTCTATTTATCTCTCATTTGTCCTCTTTGGGATCTTTTGATTTTGTCCTCTTTGGGATCTTTTGATTTGTCCTCTTTGGGATCTTTTCCTCACTTTAGAGGCAACACTCTATGTATTACAAGAAGTATAGAAGATCTTTCACACTTTAAAAAAGTACTCAACATAAAGAAAATGAAACTATCATGATGTATGCAAATGTATGCCTCTGCTAGTGTAGCAGGATATGCAATGATACTAGCGCGTCATGTAGCAATGATTAGGGCAAGGCCTGATAACCCTCAACCGTAAGGGATCGAGATAGTCTTCGCGGGTAAGAATAACTCAATTTATTGATTCGACACACGGGGAGCCAAAGAGTATTTATAAGCTTTAACAGTTGAGTTGTCAATTCAACCGCACCTGAAATATACTTACTTGCAACAAAAGATAAGTGGTAACAGTGATATGATAGTGATGATAGTAATAGTAAAAGTAAACAGCAAAAGTAAATAGCAGTAGTAAATGGCAAAAGTAGCAACTAGTGACAAGCAAGGTTTAAAATACTGTAGGCTAGGGAGATGGATGGTTGGGCGCTGCATGGATGAGATAGATTCTAACTTGGGGCACGGCACACGGAAAAGTAATGATCATCTAGGCAAATATCAAGCATTAGGCCTGTATCCCGTAGGTAGTTGTACATGCTTGCAATAAGAACTTGCACAACATCTTTTGTCCTACCATCCCGCTACGAACGGGGCCAAAAGGAACTAATGGATATTAAGGTGCTCCTGTCAAAGAGCACCGGAACAAAGCAATGAACTCAATGGATACATGTAATCCTCAAACTACGGACCATCCCCTTTGGTGTCCCAAGCTGTCACTTTTGGGATCGCCGGTTCCGAACCGTAACAGGTGCATACAACTCATAGATAGGATCAAGAACACAAATATATTCATGCAAACACATATGGTTCAGATCTGAAATCATGGCACTCGGGCCCTAAGTGTCAAGCATTAAGAATAACAAGTTGTAGCAAAGATGATAAACACCATAGTAGATGATAGGCAACATGCCCCAACAATCTGACGAACTATTACATGATCTAACTCATCCAATCCCTACCATCCCCTTCGCCTACAGCAGGGGAATTACTCGCACATGAAAGGGGAAGTCATGGAGGGATGATGGAGTGGTGATGATGATGACGATGGCGACGATCTCCCCTCTCCGGAGGCCAATTCAGCCTCCAGATTAGCCCTCCCGAAGAAGAACAGAGGGTGGCGGCGGCTCCACGACGAAAAACTGCGAAAGAACTTCCGATCTGGGGTTTCTGCGTCGGGAGGAAAAATACGGGCTAAAGTAGGGCACCAGGGGGTGTGGGGCCCACCCAGGCGCCCCCCCGGCGTGGCCCAGGGGGGCGCGCCCACAGGGCGCCTGGGCACCCCCTGGCCCCCCTCTGGCCCCACTTCTGGTATTTGGTTCCTTCGGGTGCGTGGATTTTCTCTGATTTTTCGTGGATTTTTCTGAGGTACTTAAAAATCCGTTTTCCTGCACACAAATAAACCATACAGGCAGCTCTGCTGAAAACAGCGTCAGTCCGGGTTAGTTTAGTCCAAATCATGCAAGAATGAGGTCAAAACAATATCAAAAGTGTTTGGAAAAGTAGATACGTTTGAGACGTATCAAGGCCCAACTAGCATGCGGCTCATCGATCAAGCAAAAAGCATGTATGACATGAAGATCAAGTCATGAGAGGATGGATGTTGCATGGCAATGTATCTCGGAAAGGCTATGGAAATGCCTTAATATGTAGGTATGGTGGCTGTTTTGAGGAAGGATATAATGAGGCTTATGATGACAAAGCGTATCGTGCCAAGGATTTGGATGCACCGGCGAAGTATGCGCCAACTCTCGAGGTGAGAAAGGGCAATGCACGGTACCGAAGAGGCTAGAAAAATATGGATAGGTGGAAGTGTCAACCTTCGAATACTCACATTAGTCCGAAGAACTCATGCACTTATTATCGGTAACTCTCAATCTAATTAGGAGGTTCACAAAGAGACAAGTACCCCGAGGAGGTGTGTATGGGGGTTTGGTTACCCTTGCTCATCCTCGACCCATGGTACGTGAGTGTACTCTAATATTCGATCCCTCCAAAGATTAGTGATCCATTTAGTAGCTAAAGTTCTCAACTATTTTGTAGGTTTTCGAAAATAAACACGGATTGCCCAAAATACGACATCTATCACTAATAGGCTAAAGCTCTTGACACCAAAAGTTCAAACATTACTCATGGCAATACCTCAAAACTATTGCAAGTTACTACTAAAATTAAATAGCAACCTCAATTACCTACTTTAAGTCAAGACACACAACTCAGTGCAACAGACAAACTCTCTCAAGAAGATAAACATGAAAACTCAAGAGAGTTCAGCAACCAACTAAACAAAAGCTCTTTAAAAAGAAAAGCATGAAAACTAAGAGCTAAACATGACAGTAGCTATGGAAAGACAAAGAACATACACAGCAAAGATAAGCATGAAAATCCTATGTTGTGTTCTAGGTTGAAGTGGAGCGTGTTTCTCTCCCACACAAAGAAATCTGGGTTCTAACTCGTTATGAACAGCAAGCAAAGCTAAAGAAAACTAAAAAGGAAACTAAAAGCAAGACGCTTCAAGCATAGCACATAACGCATGAAGTGATTAAAATATAGTGGAACGAAAGACGAACTGATAATTGTTGATGGAGAAGGGGATGCACGGGGGCATCCCCAAGCTTAGACGCTTGAGTCTTCTTGAATATTTCTTGGGGGTGCACGGGGGCATCCCCAAGCTTGAGCGTTTGACCCTCCTGAATCTTTTTATCATCTTCCCTCGCACACTTGAAAACTCCCTTCATACATAACTCATCATAATCTGATTAGCGAGGTTAGTACCCATAATAAAATACTTTTTCCTTGCTGGAAATAAGGATAATCTTGAAGGGCTACTGTTTCTCAAGATTGCCAAAAGGTTTTTGCAAAGAAAAAGCAAGCTCAAGGTTTGCAAAACGAAGAAAAGGCAAAACAGGACAGAATCTGTGAAAAACAGACCAGCAGGTAGTAAATAATTTTTTCGGGGAACTTCTGCAACTCAAATCAAAAAACTCAGAACAGACGCCCGAAAGCCAATTGTATAGTGCACGCTGTCGAACAAATTCAGACCAAAAAGATGATCTGGTGATTTTATACGAATTTTTCTGTCCAAGGACAGAATCTGTTTCCTGGACAGCACGTCACAACTTTTGAACTTTCTTGCAATTAGAGGCTAAACTTGGCACAAAGCTGAAAAATAAAGATACAATGATGTTGCTACAGTAGTAACAAACATCAAGACCACTAAAACTGAAAGAACAAACTGAAAGCAAAGATAACAAGGGTTGTCTCCCTAGAGCTATTTCTTTATAGCCATAAAGATAGGCTTAAGACTTTAATGATGCTCTCGTAGGAATAAGAGTTGAAGAACAAAAGAGAGCATCAAGAAGCAAATACCAAACACATTTAAGCCTAACATGCTTCCTATGCATAGGAATATTGCAATGCAATAATTCATTGAAGCACAAAGCAATAAGCATAGGAAGACAAAACAAGTGCAGCTTCAAAACCTTCAACATAAAGAGAGGGAACTTGATATTATTGAAATATCTATAAGCATATGTTCCCTTCTCATAATAATTTTCAGTGGGATCACGAATAAACTCAACAATATAAGCATCACATAAAGCATTGTTACCATGATCCACATGCAAAAAGGTATCATTACTCTTCATATAAGCAAAATCTTTCTTATTAGGAATAGTGAGAGTAAAGCAATCATAACCATCATGGTAATCATTGTATTTAGGAGGCATATCATAATCATAATAAATATTATCCTCAATAGTAGGTGGACTGAAAACATCATATTCATCATTGTAATCATATATAGGAAGCAAAGTATCATCAAAGTAAATTTTCTCTTCAAAAGTTGGGGGACTAAAAATATCATGTTCATCAAACGTGTCATCCCCAAGCTTAGAGCTTTCCATGTCATTAGCAATATTGATATTCAAAGAAAGCATACTAATAACATCACCACCATCATGATTGTTATGCAAATAATAAAGTTCCATAGGTTTTTTAATTTTCTCTTCAAACACATCATGTCCCAAAGCAAGGTAGAGCTTATAAAGCTCTCTCATATTTTTGTTGTTTTCCATTAAGCAAAACTAGTGAAAAGACATAAAGAAAACTGAAAGGTAAACTAACAAGACTAAAAAGCAAAGGTAAAAGATAGTGTGCAACTCCCCTATATTGAAGAGTGGAGTCCCCGGCAACGGCGCCAGAAAACTTTGCTTGATGGCTTCTCGCCCCTCGTTGGTTACCCCAAGTGGAAGGTTTGAGATGCAGTGTAGCGGTAGTTTTCCCATGGCAAGATACCAAGGATCGAATTCCCCTGAGACTCCAAGGTTCAACAAGAAGGTGTCAACTGCTAACGACGCCAGATATTTAGCAATTGACTGGACCTGCACACAGATACAAATAACTTTGCTCCCAACGAGTACAGAGAGGTTGTCAATCCCTCCGGCCTTGTCGTTTACAAAGGATCAAACGCAAGAGATAATAGTGATAGGTATAACTGCAACTAGTAAGTAAGAATAGAAAGTAAATAGCGGATGTGATCAGTGATGGTAATATGGACCGGGGTCCCATGATGTTCACTAGTGATGTCTCTCTCCCAAAAGACGATAAAACAGCTCAGCGAGGTAAACAAATTACAGCTGGGCAATTGACAGGATTATGTGCGCAAACCAATGCTAACTATGCTGCAAGAAAGGTGGAGGTTCAAAGCATGGGCGGTACGCCAAGGCAAGTAGACCGAAATCCATCTGCATCTACTACTAATCATCCACCTTGAGATATCTATCCAGAACATCTCGCTGGTATTAAGTTGCGAGTCCCACCCATAGTGTAAACTCAAAGCAACAGACAACTGCATTAAAAGAACTATGCGTAAAGTAAACAATCCTTGCACCCGCAAGTACAAGCACCGTTGTTTTCCCCCTTGTGGCAACATCACATCCCCTAGACTCATGTTTCTGTCACTCAAGCTAGTCATCGAGGGGCATGAACCCACAATCAAGCATAACGTTCCCTCTTGGAGTTACTACCTACTACTTGGCCAAAGCAATAAATAGCAACGGAGAACATGCAAGAATTACTCAAGAACATAAATATAAAAGAGGTAAATCAAATATATTACTCAAACACAATCTGAACATAATCTCATAATCCATCGGATCCCAGCAAACTCATCATAGCAACATCATAAGGATTACATATGTGCCTCGATCATGTAGGGCAGCTCACGAGGTCTAATCGGTGAAGAACAAAGAGGGGAGGAGAACATCACATAGCTACTGGTCATGGACCCATGGTCCAAGGGAGACTACTCACAACTCATCCGGGAGGCGTCCATGGTGGTGGAGAAGCTCCCGGTGGTGATCCTCCCCTCCGGCAGGGTGCCGGGAAGAGTTCTCCTGGTGCTCCCGATCTTGGAAGCGCGGCGGCGGCGGAACAGAGATGAGATCGGGAAAAAGGGTTCCGTCCTCGAGGGTTTCGGGACGCGGTGTAAATATATGCCAAAGGGGGGCATCAGCGGAGGCCTGGGGGGCCCAGGCGCCCCCCCCGACGCGGCCAGGAGGGGGGCCGCGCCCCCAGGGCGCCTGGAGCCCTGGTGGCCCCCCTCTGGCCCTACCTTGGCTGCACGGAAGCTTCCGGAGCGCTGATTTTTTATATATTTTTACCGGAATTTTTCTGGCAATTTAAGTAATGGGAAAACCTGAAATACAAAAATAGCAGAAAATAGAAACTGGCACTGGGGTAGCAGAAAACAGAAACTGGCACTGGGGTGCACTGAGTTAATAGGTTAGTCCAAATATGATCAATAGTGTATGGAAGTGCATAAATATCATAGCAATATCACACAAAAGAGGCATGGAGCAAGCAGAAATTATAGATACGTTTTGGACGTATCAATGCTCATTGGGTGGACATGGTCCACATGCGGAGGGCTGATAACCTCGCCTACTTTGCCGAGGCTCTAGATCTGGTAGAGTAGTTTGGGATTGAGAACTTCATGAACTTTCAGAATGATTTTGACCCAGAAATCATTGCTCAGTTTTATGCTTCAGTGCACTTTCATACCAAGGAAGATCGGCCAATGACTTGGATGACAAATGTTCACAAGATGACTGCGACTTGGAAGGATATCATGGATCTTATTTAGGTTGTTGACGAGGGACTCCACAACCCAATTGGAGCTCAGCCTCATGCGTGTTGGGGAACGTAGTATTTTCAAAATTTTCCTACGATCACGCAAGATCTATCTACTAGATGCATAGCAACGAGGGGAAGAGTGTGTCTACGTACCCTCGTAGACCAGGAGCGGAAGTGTCAAGTGACGCGGTTGATGTAGTCGAACTTCTTCGCGATCCAACCGATCAAGCACCGAACGTACGGCACCTCCGTGTTCAGCACACGTTCAGCTTGATGACGTCCCACGAGCTCTTGATCCAGTTGAGCTTCACGGGAGAGTTTCGTCAGCACGACGGCGTGGTGACGGATATGATGTGTCTACCGGCGCAAGACTTCGCCTAAGCATTGCAACGGTATAATCGAGGTGTGTTTCTGTGGAGGGGGGCACCGCACACGGTTGGGAGAGATCAACTGATCAACTTGTGTGTCCTAGGGTGCCCCCCTGCCCCCGTATATAAAGGAGCAAGGGGAGGGGCCGGCCAGCCCTTCTATGGCGCGCTAGGGAGGCAATCCTACTAGGAATAGGATTGCAATCCAATTCCTAGTAGGAGTCCACCAAGAAGGAAGAGAGGGAAAGGAAGGAGAGGGAGAGGTGGCACCCCCCAATACTAGCCCAACTAGGATTCCCTGGTGGGGTGCCGGCCAGCCTCTATCGGCTGCCTCTCTTCTTTCCTCAAGGCCCACTATGGACCATCCCCCCTCGTGGGGGGTTCCGGTAACCCCCTCCGGCAATCCGGTTAAATCCGAAACTTTTCCGGAACACTTCCGGTGTCCGAATATAGTCGTCCAATATATCAATGTTTATGTCTCGGACATTCCGAGACTCCTCGTCATGTCCGTGATCTCATCCGGGACTCCGAACTTCCTTCGGTACATCAAAACTCATAAACTCATAATACCGATCGTCATCAAACGTTAAGCGTGCGGACCCTACGGGTTCAAGAACTATGTAGACATGACCGAGACTCATCTTCGGTCAATAACCAATAGCGGAACCTAGAATGTCATATTGGTTCCTACATATTCTACGAAGATCTTTATCGGTCAAACCGCATAACAACATACGTTGTTCCTTTTGTCATCGGTATGTTACTTGCCCGAGATTCGATCGTCGGTATCTCTATACCTAGTTCAATCTCATTACCGGCAAGTCTCTTTACTCGTTCCGTAATACATCATCTCGTGACTAACTCATTAGTCTTTTGCTTGCAAGGCTTATTATGATGTGCATTACCGAGAGGGCCCAGAGATACCTCTCCGACACTCGGAGTGACAAATCCTAGTCTTGATCTATGCCAACACCACGAACACTTTCGGAGACACCTGTAGAGCATCTTTATGATCACCCAGTTACGTTGTGAAGTTTGATAGCACACAAGGTGTTCCTACGGTATTCGGGAGTTGCATAATCTCATAGTCATAGGAACATGTATAAGTCATGAAGAAAGCAATAGCAGTAAAACTAAACGATCATAGTGCTAAGCTAACGGATGGGTCTTGTCCATCACATCATTCTCCTAATGATGTGATCCCGTTGATCAAATGACAACTCATGTCTATGGTTAGGAAACATAACCATCTTTGATCAATGATCTTGTCTAGTAGAGGCATACTAGGGACACTCTGTTTTGTCTATGTATTCACACATGTACTAAGTTTCTGGTTAATACAATTCTAGCATGAATAATAAACATTTATCATGATATAAGGAAATATAAATAACAACTTTATTATTGCCTCTAGGGCATATTTCCTTCAGTCTCCCACTTGCACTAGAGTCAATAATCTAGCTCACATCGCCATGTGATTTAATACCGATAGTTCACATCGTTATGTGAATAACACCCATAGTTCACATCGCCATGTGACCAACACCCAAAGGGTTTACTAGAGTCAATAATCTAGTTCACATCGCTATGTGATTAATACCCAAGAGTAATAAGGTGTGATCATGTTTTGCTTGTGAGAGAAGTTTAGTCAATGGGTCTGTTACATTCAGATCCGTATCTATTTCGCAAATTTCTATGTCTACAATGCTTTGCATAGAGCTACTCTAGCTAATTGCTCCCACTTTCAATACGCATCCAGATTGATACTTAGAGTCATCTAGATTTAGTGTCAAAGCTTGCATCGGCATAACCCGTTACGACGAACTCTTTATCACCTCCATAATCGAGAAACATTTCCTTAGTCATCCAGTTACTAAGGATAATTTTGACCGCTATACAGTGATCTACTCCTGGATCACTATTGTACCCCCTTGACAAACTCATGGCAAGGTACACAACATGTTTGGTACAGAGCATGGCATACTTTATAGAACCTATGGCTGAGGCATAGGGAATGACTTTCATTCTCTCTATATTTTTCTGCCGTGGTCTGGCTTTGAGTCTTACTCAACTTCACACCTTACAAGTCAGGCAAGAACTCCTTCTTTGACTAATCCATTTTGAACTACTTCAAAATCTTATCAAGGTATGTACTCATCGAAAGTCTTATCAAGCGTCTTGATCTATCTCTATAGATCTTGATGCCCAATATGTAAGCAGCTTCACCAAGGTCTTTCTTTGAAAAACTCCTTTCAAACACTCCTTTATGCTTTCCAGAAAATTCTACATCATTTCCGATCGACAGTATGTCATTCACATATACTTATCAGAAAGGTTGTAGTGCTCCCACTCACTTCTTGTAAATACAGGCTTCACCGCAAGTGTGTATAAATCTATATGCTTTGATCAACTTATCAAAGCGTATATTCCAACTCCGAGATGCTTGCACCAGTCCATAGATGGATCGCTGGAGCTTGCACATTTTTTTAGCACCTTTAGGATTGACAAAACCTTCTGGTTGCATCATATACAAGTATTCTTTAATAAATCCATTAAAGAATGCAGTTTTGTTATCCATTTGCCAGATTTCATAAAATGCGGTAATTGCTAACATGATTTGGACAGACTTAAGCATCGCTACGGGTGAGAAAGTCTCATCGTAGTCAACTCCTTGAACTTGTTGAAAAACTTTTGCAACAAGTCGAGCTTTGTAAACAGTAACATTACCGTCAGCGTCAGTCTTCCTCTTGAAGATCCATTTATTTTCGATGGCTTGCCGATCATCGGGCAAGTCAACCAAAGTCCACACTTTGTCCTCATACATGGATCCCATCTCAGATTTCATGGCCTCAAGCCATTTTGCGGAATCTGGGCTCATCATCGCTTCCTCATAGTTCGTAGGTTCATCATGGTCCAGTAACATGACTTCCAGAACCGGGTTACCGTACCACTCTGATGCGGAACGAACTCTGGTTGATCTACGAAGTTCAGCTGAAATTTGATCTGAAGTTTCATGATCATCATCATTAGCTTCCTCACTAATTGGTGTAGGAATCACTGGAACTAGTTTCTGTGACGTTCCACTTTCCAATTCGGGAGAAGGTACAATTACCTCATCAAGTTCTACTTTCCTCCCACTCACTTCTTTCGAGAGAAACTCCTTCTCTAGAAAGGATCCACTCTTAGCAACAAAGACCTTGCCTTAGGATCTGTGATAGAAGGTGTACCCAACAGTTTCTTTTGGGTATCCTATGGATATTTACTTCTCCGATTTGGGTTCGAGCTTATCATGTTGAAACGTTTTCACATAAGCATCGCAGTCCCAAACTTAAAGAAATGACAGCTTAGGTTTCTCGTCAAACCACAGTTCATACGATGTCATCTCCACGAATTTAGATGGTGCCCTATTTAACGTGAATGTAGTTGTCTCTAATGCATAACCCCAAAAGCGATAGTGGTAGATAGGTAAGAGACATCATCGATCGCACCATATCTAATAAAGTACGGTTATGACGTTCGGACACACCATAACACTGTGGTGTTCTAGGTGGCGTGAGTAGTGAAACTATTTCACATTGTTTTTACTGAAGGCCAAACTCGCTAACTCAAATATTTTACCTCTACGATCATATCGTAGAAACTCTTATTTTCTTGTTACGATGATTCTCCACTTCACTCTGAAATTCTTTGAACTTTTCAAATGTTTCAGACTTGTGCTTCATTAAGTAGATGTACCCATATCTGCTCAAATCATCAGTGAAGGTCAGAAAATAACGATACCCGCCGCGAGCTTCAACACTCATTGGTCCACATACATCTGTATGTATGATCTCCAACAAATCTGTTGCTCGCTCCATTGTTCCGGAGAACGAAGTTTTAGTCATCTTGCCCATGAGGCATGGTTCGCAAGCACCAAGTGATTCATAATCAAGTGATTCCAAAAGTCCATCACTATGGAGTTTCTTCATGCGCTTTACACCATTATGACCTAAACGGCAGTGCCACAAATAAGTTGCACTATCATTATTAACCTTGCATCATTTGGCTTCAATATTATGAATATGTGTATCACCATGATCGAGATCCAACGAACTATTTTCATTGGATGTATGACCATCGAAGGTTTTATTCATGTAAATAGAATAACAATTATTCTATGACTTTAAATGAATAACCGTATTGCAACAAATATGATCAAATCATATTCATGCTCAACGCAAATGCCAAATAACATTTATTTAGGTTTTACACTAATCCCGAAAGTATAGGGAGTGTGCGATGATGATCATATCAATCTTGGAACCACTTCCAACACACATCGTCACTTCACCTTTAACTAGTCTCTGTTCATTCTGCAATTCTCGTTTCAAGTTACTAATTTTAGCAACTGAACCGGTATCAAATACCCAGGGGTTGCTATGAACACTAGTAAAGTACACATCAATAATCTGTATATAAAAATATACCTTTGTTCACTTTGCCATCCTTCTTATCCGCCAAGTATCTAGGGCAGTTCCACTTCCAGTGACCATTTCCTTTGCAGTAGAAGCACTTAGTTTCAGGCTTGAGTTTTAGCTTTGGGTTTCTTCACGGGAGTGACAACTTGCTTGTCATTCTTCTTGAAGTTCCCCTTCTATCCCTTTGCCCTTTACTTGAAACAAGTGGTCTTGTTAACTATCAACACTTGATGCTTTTTCATGATTTCTACCTTCGCCGACTTCAGCATCGCGAAGAGCTCGGGAATTCCTTTCGTCATCCCTTGCATATCATAGTTCATCACGAAGTTCTACTAACTTGGTGATAGTGACTAGAGAACTTTGTCAATTACTATCTTATCTGGAAGATTAAATCCCACTCGATTCAAGTAATTGTAGTACCCAGACAATCTGAGCACATGCTCACTGGTTGAGCTATTCTCCTCCATCTTGTAGGCAAAGTACTGCAGAAGTATTATACCTCTCGACACGGGCATGAGTATGAAATACTAATTTCAACTCTTGGAACATCTTATATGCTCTGTGGCGTTCAAAACGTTTTTTAAGTCCCGGTTCTAAGCCGTAAAGCATGGTGCACTTAAACTATCAAGTAGTCATCATACCGAGCTTTTGTCAAAACGTTCATAACGTCTACATCTGCTCCTGCAATAGGTCTGTCACCTAGCGGTGCATCAAGGACATAATTCTTTGTGCAGCAATGAGGATAATCCTCAGATCACGAAACAATTCCGCATCATTGCTACTAACATCTTTCAACTTGGTTTTCTCTAGGAACATATCAAAAATAAACGGGGAGCAACATCGTGAGCTATTGATCCACAACATAGATATGCTAATACTACGAGGACTAAGTTCATGATAAATTAAAGTTCAATTTAATCATATTACTTAAGAACTCCCACTTAGATAGACATCCCTCTAGTCATCTAAATGATCACGTGATCCAAATCAACTAAACCATGTCCGATCATCACGTGAGATGGAGTAGTTTCAATGGTGAACATCTTATGTTGATCATATCTACTATATGATTCACGCTCGACCTTTCGGTCTCCAGCGTTCCGAGGCCATATCTGCATATGCTAGGCTCGTTAAGTTTAACCCGAGTATTATGCGTGTGCAAAACTATCTTACACCCATTGTATTTGAACGTAGAGCCTATCACACCCGATCATCACGTGGTGTCTTAGCACGAAGAGCTTTCGCAACGGTGCATACTCAGGGAGAACACTTGTACCTTGAAATTTTGTAAGGGATCATCTTATAATGCTACCGTCGTTCTAAGTAAAATAAGAAGCATAAGAAGATAAACATCACATGCAAATCAAAATATGTGACATGATATGGCCATCATCATCTTGTGATTTTGATCTCCATCTCCAAAGCACCTACATGATCACCTTCGTCACCGGCGCGATACCTTGATCTCCATCGTAGCATCGTTGTCGTCTCGCCAACTATTGCTTCTACGACTATCGCTACTGCTTAGTGATAAAGTAAAGCAATTACATGGCGATTGCATTTCATACAATAAAGCGACAACCATATGGCTCCTGCCAGTTGCCGATAACTTTACAAAACATGATCATCTCATACAAAAAACGTATAACTCATCATGTTTTGACCATATCACATCACAGCATGCCCTGCAAAAACAAGTTAGACGTCCTCTACTTTGTTGTTGCAAGTTTTACGTGGCTGCTACGGGCTTAGCAAGAACCGTTCTTACCTACGCATACAAAACCACAACGATGTTTCGTCAAGTATGTGCTGTTTTAACCTTCACAAGGACCGGGGCGTAGCCACACTTGATTCAGCTAAAGTGAGAGAGACAGACACCCGCCAGTCACCTTTAAGCAACGAGTGCTCATAACGGTGAAACCAGTCTCGCGTAAGCGTACGCGTAATGTCGGTCCGGGCCGCTTCATCTCACAATACCGCCGAAGCAAAGTATGACATGCTGGTAAGCAGTATGACTAGTATCGCCCACAACTCATTGTGTTCTACTCGTGCATATCATCTACGCATAAACTTGGCTCTGATACCACTGTTGGGGAACGTAGTATTTTCAAAATTTTCCTACGATCACGCAAGATCTATCTACTAGGTGCATAGCAACGAGGGGAAGAGTGTGTCTACGTACCCTCGTAGACCAAGAGCGGAAGCGTCAAGTGACGCGGTTGATGTAGTCGAACTTCTTCGCGATCCAACCGATCAAGCACCGAACGTACGGCACCTCCGCGTTCAACACACGTTCAGCTTGATGACGTCCCACGAGCTCTTGATCCAGTTGAGCTTCACGGGAGAGTTTCGTCAGCACGACGGCGTGGTGACGGATATGATGTGTCTACCGGCGCAGGACTTCGCCTAAGCACTGCAACGGTATAATCGAGGTGTGTTTCTGTGGAGGGGGGGCACCGCACACGGTTGGGAGAGATCAACTGATCAACTTGTGTGTCCTAGGGTGCCCCCCTGCCCCCGTATATAAAGGAGCAAGGGGAGGGGCCGGCCATCCCTTCTATGGCGCGCCAGGGAGGCAATCCTACTAGGAATAGGATTGCAATCCTATTCCTAGTAGGAGTCCACCAAGAAGGAAGAGAGGGAGAGGAAGGAGAGGGAGAGGTGGTGATGGCTTATCGCCCCTCATTGGTTACCCCAAGTGGAAGGTGTGAGATGCAGTGTAGCGGTAGTTTTCCCTTGGCAAGATACCAAGGATCGAATTCCCCTGAGACTCCAAGGTTCAACAAGAAGGTGTCAACTGCTAACGGCGCCAGATATTTAGCAATTGACTGGACCTGCACACAGATACAAATAACTTTGCTCCCAACGAGTACAGAGAGGTTGTCAATCCCTCCGGCCTTGTCGTTTACAAAGGATCAAACGCAAGAGATAATAGTGATAGGTATAACTGCAACTAGTAAGTAAGAACATAAAGTAAATAGCGGATATGATCAGTGATGGTAATATGGACCGGGGTCCCATGATGTTCACTAGTGATGTCTCTCTCCCAAAAGACGATAAAACAGCTCAGCGAGGTAAACAAATTACAGCTGGGCAATTGACAGGATTATGTGCGCAAACCAATGCTAACTATGCTGCAAGAAAGGTAGAGGTTCAAAGCATGGGCGGTACGCCAAGGCAAGTAGACCGAATTCCATCTGCATCTACTACTAATCATCCACCTTGAGATATCTATCCAGAACATCTCGCTGGTATTAACTTGCGAGTCCCACCCATAGTGTAAACTCAAAGCAACAGACAACTGCATTAAAAGAACTTTGCGTAAAGTAAACAATCCTGCACCCGCAAGTACAAGCACCGTTGTTTTCCCCCTTGTGGCAACATCACATCCCCTAGACTCATGTTTCTGTCACTCAAGCTAGTCATCGAGGGGCATGAACCCACAATCAAGCATAACGTTCCCTCTTGGAGTTACTACCTACTACTTGGCCAAAGCAATAAATAGCAATGGAGAACATGCAAGAATTACTCAAGAACATAAATATAAAAGAGGTAAATCAAATATATTACTCAAACACAATCTGAACATAATCTCATAATCCATCGGATCCCAGCAAACTCATCATAGCAACAGCATAAGGATTACATATGTGCCTCGATCATGTAGGGCAGCTCACGAGGTCTAATCGGTGAAGAACAAAGAGGGGAGGAGAACATCACATAGCTACTGGTCATGGACCCATGGTCCAAGGGAGACTACTCACAACTCATTCGGGAGGCGTCCATGGTGGTGGAGAAGCTCCCGGTGGTGATCCTCCCCTCCGGCAGGGTGCCGGGAAGAGTTCTCCTGGTGCTCCCGATCTTGGAAGTGGGGCGGCGGCGGAACATAGATGAGATCGCGAAAAAGGGTTCCGTCCTCGAGGGTTTCGGGATGCGGTGTAAATATATGCCAAAGGGGGCATCAGCGGAGGCCTGGGGGGCCCAGGCGCCCCCCCGGCGCGGCCAGGAGGGGGCCGCGCCCCCAGGGCGCCTGGAGCCCGGGTGGCCCCCCTCCGGCCCTACTTTGGCCGCATGGAAGCTTCAGGAACGCTGATTTTTTATATATTTTTCCCGGAATTTTTCTGGTAGTTTACGTAATGGGAAAACCTGAAATACAAAAACAGCAGAAAACAGAAACTGGCACTGGGGTGCACTGAGTTAATAGGTTAGTCCAAATATGATCAAAAGTGTATGGAAGTGTATAAATATCATAGCAATATCACACAAAAGAGGCATGGAGCAAGCAGAAATTATAGATACGTTTTGGACGTATCAACATCCCCAAGCTTAATTCCTGCTCGTCCTCGAGTAGGTAAATGATAACAAGCATAATTTCTGTGGTGACATGCTATTAACCATATAAGGACTTTTCACAGTCACATGACAAAAGCTTACTGAGATAATGAATCTGTAGTAATTAAGTTGCCTCATGAGAAAATCACAAAGAACTGAAAGTTTTACAATATGATACTGAAACATCAAGTAGATTTGTAGTGAGCATGGTGTGCAAATATGATAAAGTGGTACCTCGCTTGCCCCCTTTAGTGAAGCAAAACATAAATGCAGGGGCACCTCCAAGGTTTAAGTGACGACTAGATACAATGATTTCAGAATAAACGATATCATAATCATGCAAAAGACAATGGTACTTTGGGACAATGCACATTACACTCAGAATGACAATCATGCTCTCAATAGTTGGTGCTTTAAAGAAGGTGGAGACTCTCGAATCGTGGCTTTTGTTGGAAAGGTTGAAAACCCGTGGTCGGAAACAAAAACTAATCATGTACCAGAGCTCTTGGTTTTTAAAAACAGAGGTAAAATTATTATTTTTTAGAGATGCATATTTCGTCAACGAATGCTAGTAGATAACTCAGTTACTTCTCGAGCTGGACAAGTTTCGAGGAATGGCTCCCGAATGAGGACGATCACATCCTCTTAATCTCCTTTGTTTATCACTGCCAAAGTTTTCTGATTTCTCATGAACAAAGCGTGAAGGAGGGTTTGTTTGTTTGTATATTTTTTTAATGAGCCAGGCGCACTCTATGCCAGTTCCTTCTCGTATTAAGGGTTTGCACATTAGACATGCAATCCCGGGGTGAAGCTTGTCCAACCTAAAAAGATCATGAATTAACTACTACTTCCTCATGAGCTAAAACAGAGGCACAAAAGAGAAATGCTTTTTTGAATAATTTCGAGATGGTACATAAAAGTCTTCGTTAGGAATGGCAGGTAAATACCATGTATAGGAAGGTATGGTGGACTCATATGGCATAACTGGTTTAAAGGATTTTGGATGCACAAGCAGTCAGTCCGCTTAGTACAGGTGGAGGTTAGCAAAAGACCGTGAGCGACCAACTAAGAGAACAATGACGGTCATAATCATGCAGAGCGACAAAGCAACATTGAATCGGGCATGGAAGTTATATCGCTACTCAGAAATTATAGATCATCAAGGCTTGATAGACTTTCTTTACAGTCTTAAATATGCGTGAGCATATGCCAAGTCAATCAAAATAAATTCTCGGAGGAAGATATCACTAAACCATACCACATCATAGGCAAACAAATCATGTTGGTACTCCGATAACACATTGAGAACCCCCCCCCCCCAGCTATTTGAGACAAACCATAAGAAAACATGAACTACTAAGCACCATTATGCATATAGCATTTTTATCATAGACATATCAACCAGTGCAACAGAAGCCAACTCTCTTAACAAGATAAGCATGATAACTAAAAGAGAGTTCCAGCGACCAACTAAACAAAAGCTCTTTAAAAAGAAAAGCGTGAAAACTAAGAGCTAAGCATGACAGTAGCTATTGAAAGACCAAGAACATACACAGCAAAGATAAACATGAAAATTCTATGTTGTGTTCTAGGTTGAAGTGGAGCGTGTTTCTCTCCCACACAAAGAAAGGTTGAGTTCCAACTCGTTATGAAAAGCAAGCAAAGCTAAAGAAAACTAAAAGCAAGACGCTCCAAGCATAGCACATAACACATGAAGTGATTAAAATATAGCGGAACGAAAGACGAACTGATAATGTTGACGGAGAAGGGGATGCACGGGGGCATCCCCAAGCTTAGACGCTTGAGTCTTCTTGAATATTTCTTGGGGGTGAATAGGGGCATCCCCAAGCTTGAGCGTTTGACACTCCTGAATCTTTTTATCATCTTCCCTCGCACACTTGAAAACTCCCTTCATACATAACTCATCATAATCTGATTAGCGAGGTTAGTACCCATAATAAAATAATTTTTCCTTGCTGGAAATAAGGATATTCTTGAAGGTCTACTGTTTCTCAAGATTGCCAAAAGGGTTTTGCAAAGAAAAAGCAAGCTCAAGGTTTGCAAAACGAAGGAAAGGCAAAACAGGACAGAATCTGTGAAAAACAGACCAGCAGAGAGTAAATAGTTTTTTCGGGGCACTTCTGCAACTCAAATCAAAAAACTCAGAACAGACGCCCGAAAGCCAATTGTATAGAGCATGCTGTCGAAAAAATTCAGACCAAAAATATGATCTAGTGATTTTATACGAATTTTTCTATCCAAGGACAGAATCTGTTTCCTCGACAGCACGTCACAACTTTTGAACTTTCTTGCAATCAGAGGCTAAACTTGGCACAAAGCTGAAAAGTAAAGATACAATGATGATGCTACTGTAGTAACAACATCAAGACACAATAAAAGCAAAATAAAAATTTATTCATTGTGGGCTGCCTCCCAAAAGCGCTTTCTTTTATGCCTTTAAGCTAGGCATAATGCAAAGAGATCAAGTTTTATCAAGAGTAAAAGAATAGCTAGCCCGTATAACGGACTCAAAAGGTAACTTAATCTTCTTCCTAGGGAAGTGTTCCATCCCTTTCTTGAGAGGAAATTGGAATCTTATATTCCCCTCTTTCATGTCAATGATGGCACCAACGGTGCGAAGAAAAGGACGTCCCAAAATAATTGGACAAGAAGGTTCACATTCAATATCCATAATAGTAAAATCAACGGGAACATAATTGTCATTGACAATGATAAGAACATCGTCGATCCTCCCCAAAGGTTTCTTTATGGAAGAATCAACAAAACGAACACCAAAAGAACAAGAATCAAAAGGTTTCAATTTAAGCATATCATATATTCTTTTGGGCATAACGGAGGTACTAGCTCCAACATCACATAAAGCATAGCAAGAGAAGTTATTCAACTTAATTTTAATCATAGGATCCCAACCATCTTCTAGCTTTCTAGGTATGGAGGCTTCTACCCTAAGTTTCTCCTCCCTAGCTTTGATGAGAGCATTAGTGATATGCTCTGTGAAGGCAAGGTTAAGCGTGCTAGTGCGGGGATCTCTAGACATCTTGTGAAGGAAATCAATAACTTCGGTGAGGGTGCAATTATCAAAATCAAGGTCACTACTATCAAGTAAAGTGGTAGTGGTGTCCTTTAGGCTCACTTGTTTGGTAGTTTCTATGGTCATAGCATCACCATTAATAGGTCCAATGGGACCAGGAGTGCATTGGGTGCTAAGAGTTTGGATATCCTCAACAACTTGGATAGTAGCAACAGTGTGGTGGGTAGGAAGGTTCATAATTCTATCTTCTTCCTCCTTTTCTCTAGCCCATCTCTCTTTAAGTTTAGCCAACATCCTAATGTTTTCATTAATTTGCACTTGAATAGCATTCATAGGAGTGGTCTTCCTCTCCTCAAGAGGGGAAGTTCTAACTTTAAGCAACTCTACCTCATGGGCTAAATTGTCTACCTTCGAAGAGAGATCATCTAGTTTGGCTAGTTTTTCTTCTACACTCTTATTGAAGGCTTTTTGAGTAGTGATGAAATCTTTAAGCATAATCTCTAGTTCAGAAGTGGAGTTCTTGGTGTTAGGATAAGCATTGTTCTTCCCACAGGAATTAGAGGGAAACGGTCTAGGATTGCTACCAAAATTACTCCTATAAGCATTGTTGTTCCCACAGGAATTAGAGGGAAACGGTCTAGGATTGCTACCAAAATTACTCCTATAAGCATTGTTATTGAAATTGTTTCTAGAGATAAAGTTCACATCTACTTGTTCTTGAGAAACCAAAGAAATTAAAGGAACATCACGAGGATCAATAGGAGATTGCTTGGAAAGTAGAGACATGATCAAGTCTACTTTTTCATTTAGGGAGGAAATCTCCTCGATAGAGTTTACCTTCCTACCTGTTGGAGCGCGTTCGTTGTGCCATTGGGAATAATTGGTCATCATCTCATCGAGAAGCTTTGTGGCAGCACCAAGTGTAGTTGACATAAAGGTTCCTCCCGCGGCCGAATCTAACAAGTTCCGCGAGGTAAAGTTCAAGCCTGCATAAAAAGTTTGGATAACCATCCAAGTAGTCAAACCATGAGTAGGGCAGTTCTTGACAAGAGATTTCATGCGTTCCCAAGCTTGGGCAACGTGTTCATTATCCAATTGTTTGAAATTCATTATGTTACTCCTTAGTTGGATAATTTTAGTAGGTGGATAGTACTTTCCAATAAAAGCATCTTTGCACTTGTCCCAAGAATCTATGCTATTTCTAGGCAAAGATTGAAACCAAATTTTAGATCCTCCTCTCAAGGAGAAAGGAAAAAGCTTAAGCTTAACAATATTACCATCTATTTCTTGGTACTTTTGCATATCACAGAGTTCAACAAAAAATTTTAAGTGTAAAGCAGCATCATCTCTAGCACCGAAGAATTGATCTTTCATAACCAGATTCAGTAAAGCGGGTTTAATTTCATAAGAAGGTGCTGAAGTAGCAGGTGTAGTAATGGGTGTGCAAATAAAGTCATCGTTGTTATGACTAGTGAAGTCACACAACTTGGTGTTCTCGGTGGAGCCCATAGCAGCGAGCAAGCAAGATAACTATTTTTGTGATTTTCGATAGAAGACACTAAAGCAAAAACTGAAAGGTAAACTAACAAGACTAAAAAGCAAAGGTAAAAGATAGCGTGCAACTCCCCTATCTTGAAGAGTGGAGTCCCCGGCGACGGCGCCAGAAAACTTTGCTTCATGGCTTCTCGCCCCTCGTTGGTTACCCCAAGTGGAAGGTGTGAGATGCAGTGTAGCGGTAGTTTTCCCTTGGCAAGATACCAAGGATCAAATTCCCCTGAGACTCCAAGGTTCAACAAGAAGGTGTCAACTGCTAACGGCGCCAGATATTTAGCAATTGACTGGACCTGCACACAGATACAAATAACTTTGCTCCCAACGAGTACAGAGAGGTTGTCAATCCCTCCGGCCTTGTCGTTTACAAAGGATCAAACGCAAGAGATAATAGTGATAGGTATAACTGCAACTAGTAAGTAAGAACAGAAAGTAAATAGCGGATGTGATCAGTGATGGTAATATGGACCGGGGTCCCATGATGTTCACTAGTGATGTCTCTCTCCCAAAAGACAATAAAACAGCTAAGCGAGGTAAACAAATTACAGCTGGGCAATTGACAGGATTATGTGCGCAAACCAATGCTAACTATGCTGCAAGAAAGGTAGAGGTTCAAAGCATGGGCGGTACGCCAAGGCAAGTAGACCGAAATCCATCTGCATCTACTACTAATCATCCACCTTGAGATATCTATCCAGAACATCTCGCTGGTATTAAGTTGCGAGTCCCACCCATAGTGTAAACTCAAAGCAACAGCCAACTGCATTAAAAGAACTTTGCGTAAAGTAAACAATCCTTGCACCCGCAAGTACAAGCACCGTTGTTTTCCCCCTTGTGGCAACAACACATCCCCTAGACTCATGTTTCTGTCACTCAAGCTAGTCATCGAGGGGCATGAACCCACAATCAAGCATAACGTTCCCTCTTGGAGTTACTACCTACTACTTGGCCAAAGCAATAAATAGCAACGGAGAACATGCAAGAATTACTCAAGAACATAAATATAAAAGAGGTAAATCAAATATATTACTCAAACACAATCTGAACATAATCTCATAATCCATCGGATCCCAGCAAACTCATCATAGCAACAGCATAAGGATTACATATGTGCCTCGATCATGTAGGGCAGCTCACGAGATCTAATCGGTGAAGAACAAAGAGGGGAGGAGAACATCACATAGCTACTGGTCATGGACCCATGGTCCAAGGGAGACTACTCACAACTCATCCGGGAGGTGTCCATGGTGGTGGAGAAGCTCCCGGTGGTGATCCTCCCCTCCGGCAGGGTGCCGGGAAGAGTTCTCCTGGTGCTCCCGATCTTGGAAGCGCGGCGGCGGCGGAACAGAGATGAGATCGCGAAAAGGGGTTCTGTCCTCGAGGGTTTCGGGACGCGGTGTAAATATATGCCAAAGGGGGGCATCAGCGGAGGCCTGGGGGGCCCAGGCGCCCCCCGGCGCGGCCAGAAGGGGGGCCGCGCCCCTAGGGCGCCTGGAGCCCTGGTGGCCCCCCTCCGGCCCTACTTTGGCCGCATGGAAGCTTCCGGAACGCTGATTTTTTATATATTTTTCCCGGAATTTTTCTGGTAGTTTACGTAATGGGAAAACCTGAAATACAAAAACAACAGAAAACAGAAACTGGCACTGGGGTGCACTGAGTTAATAGGTTAGTCCAAATATGATCAAAAGTGTATGGAAGTGTATAAATATCATAGCAATATCACACAAAAGAGGCATGGAGCAAGCATAAATTATAGATACGTTTTGGACGTATCAGGTGGTGCCCCCCAATCCTAGTCCAACTAGGATTCCCTGGTGGGGCGCTGGCCAGCCTCTATGGGCTGCCTCTCTTCTTTCCTCAAGGCCCACTATGGACCATCCCCCCTCGTGGGGGATTCCGGTAACCCCCTCCAGCAATCCGGTTAAATCCGAAACTTTTCCGGAACACTTCCGGTGTCCGAATATAGTCGTCCAATATATCAATCTTTATGTCTCGGACATTCCGAGACTCCTCGTCATGTCCGTGATCTCATCCGGGACTCCGAACTTCCTTCAGTACATCAAAACTCATAAACTCATAATACCGATCGTCATCAAACGTTAAGCGTGCGGACCCTACGGGTTCGAGAACTATGTAGACATGACCGAGACTCATCTCCGGTCAATAACCAATAGCGGAACATGGATGCTCATATTGGTTCCTACATATTCTACGAAGATCTTTATCGGTCAAACCGCATAACTACATACGTTTTTCCTTTTGTCATCGGTATGTTACTTGCCCGAGATTCGATTGTCGGTATCTCTATACCTAGTTCAATCTCGTTACCGGCAAGTCTCTTTACTCGTTCCGTAATACATCATCTCGTGACTAACTCATTAGTCTTTTGCTTGCAAGGCTTATTATGATGTGCATTACTGAGAGGGCCCAGAGATACCTCTCCGACACTCGGAGTGACAAATCCTAGTCTTGATCTATGCCAACACCATGAACACTTTCGGAGACACTTGTAGAGCATCTTTATGATCACCCCGTTACGTTGTGATGTTTGATAGCACGCAAGGTGTTCCTACGATATTCGGGAGTTGCATAATCTCATAGTCATAGGAACATGTATAAGTCATGAAGAAAGCAATAGCAGTAAAACTAAACGATCATAGTGCTAAGCTAACGGATGGGTCTTGTCCATCACATCATTCTCCTAATGATGTGATCCCGTTGATAAAATGACAACTCATGTCTATGGTTAGGAAACATAACCATCTTTGATCAATGAGCTAGTCTAGTAGAGGCATACTAGGGACACTCTGTTGTGTCTATGTATTCACACATGTACTAAGTTTCCGGTTAATACAATTCTAGCATGAATAATAAACATTTATCATAATATAAGGAAATATAAATAACAACTTTATTATTGCCTCTAGGGCATATTTCCTTCAATGCCAACCCAGAAGCTGCAAACAAAGACCGTCTGTTACAGTTTTATGTGGAGAAGACACTTGCGAGTGGCAAGAAGACATGGGTGTTGAACCCCTTTTTGGACATCATGCATCGGATCTTCCGCAACACCTTGTTTCCTCGAGTTGGGGACAAGGACAAGATTCATGCATACCTCATCGACATGCTGCTGATGTGTGGGGCGGCTCGCACAGCTCAGTCTCCACCACTTGACATTTCCCATATCATGTGGTGTGAGCTTCGCTTTGCGATCTACACTCGCAAGGTGCCCATCTATGGTCCGTTTCTATTTCTGCTCATCTCCAAGACTTGGGAGAAACTTTACCATGATGAGGAGTTCGAGGCAGAGTGTGTTCGTCATGACCCCATCCGTCTTCGCATCAAGACTCGTTGGGCCAACACGGCCACTCGTGCACAAGCTGCTGCAGCACAGATGGGTACTGACGAGGAGCCTGTGGAGGAGGAGCCAGCTGAGGATAGTTCTGGAGGATATGCTCCTCCCTCATCTGAGCCCTCTTGGGCTAAGAAGCTGAAGAAGAAGATGAAGGCCCTTTTCTGCATGCAAGCTCAAGGTCAGTACAGGGCACACGTCACTCACAAGCAGTCTCTCCAGCGTGACAAGAAGATCATAAGGATCTTCGGTGAGAATGTGTCCAATGGATCCGAGGAGAACGTCACCCCTGAGGCAGCATGGATGGCCCAATAGGGGTACAAGTGGTCCGAGTCTGACGAGGAGCAGCAGGAGGAGCAGCAGGAGTCCGATGGAGAGCATGACGACTGAGTCTTCTGCCAGAGCTACCACCTCTCTTAGTTGTCCTCTTTCCCTTTGTGGTGTCTCGATGCCAAAGGGGGAGAGAGTGATTTGCGTCTTGTGTCGTTCTCTTTGGCTTTTCGTTGGTCGAACTCTATTTGCTTGTTTGCTTTTGTGTCGTGTGCGTAAGACTATCGTATGGTGTAAGACATATGCTCCTCTACCATTAAACTCGTTGTTATGTCTCTACTATATTATGTCGTGAGCAGTTAGTTTACTTTCCCTTGTTTATGTGCTCACCTTATCCTCCTTACTACTGTGCGTAAACTCTTATTCTTTATATGCAAGGAGTATATTATCTGTAGAATATAGGGGGAGCATTGATCCTAGTATGTGTGTTGTGTAGTCCAAAGCACTCTCTCTTGTATGCACACATCTAGGGGGAGCTTGCCTATATTCTAGCGTTTATTAGGATTGCATACTTTCTTATATATCCTTGTGCAAATCCCGTATTGTCATCAGTCCACCAAAAAGGGGGAGATTGTAAGGGCATATTTCTCCCTAAGTAGTTTTGGTGATTGATGACAATGCATTTGCGGACTAATCGTGTGCTCTAAGCTCTTTCAGATATATCTCACCTAGGCACAAGATGATTGTGTGCCCCTCGGAATCTATGGAAGACGGTGTTTCCTTTTTGCTCTCTTTCGGTGGTTTTGAGTAATAGGAAAGCCATACTATTAAGAGGGGGTCCGCATCGGAAAGGTTTGGGTGGAATCAACACGTACACATCTATACTATCGCACCACCTTTCCTTTGCTTCTCTGGAGCTCCGGCCGTTTTCCTCGTAAGTAAAAACCATGGCTTCCTACTAGTACACCTGCCTGGCAGGCGGTAGTACCGCTCATGTAAGCGGTAGTACCGCACATCCACACGGTAGTACCGCCTCTGGACACGGTAGTACCGCACCAGCGGTAGTACCGCATCACGAGGACGGTAGTACCATGTATCTGGCCCGGCACTTCACCAAGTACGATAGTAGGTGCGGAAGTAATTTTTTACTTCCGCATCCTACACGGTAGTACCGCTTGAGGCAAGCGGTAGTACCATGTCGTGTCTTGCTACTACCGTATTTCTGCGGATGTAGCTACTGATGTATTTTATTTCATCCGTGCTTGTCCTCAGCCTGCTTGTCTCTGCCTTGCTGTAGTACCGCAGGGACGAGCGGTAGTACCGCTCAGGTAGTACTACCGCCCGTGTGTCTTCGCATAGAGTGCATCCTAGGCTAGTACTGCTCCAGCGGTAGTACCGCACCCAGAGCGGTAGTACCGCTGGCCAAGCGGTAGTACCGCAACTGACGTGTGGTAGTACCGTGCTCTGCGGACAGAAATGTGGGATAACAGTTGGATTTGTTCTCCCACTATATATAGGGAGTCTTCTTCTCCAAGAAGACTCACCTCTTCCACCCCAAAGCTCCATTGTTGCTCAAAGCTCCATTTCCGCCCGATCTCTCTCCCTAGCCAATCAAACTTGTTGATTTCCTCGGGATTGCTTGAGAAAGCATCGATCTACACTTCCACCAAGAGATATTTGATTCCCCCCACTAATCCTTGCGGATCTTGTTACTCTTGGGTGTTTGAGCACCCTAGACGGTTGAGGTCACCTCGAAGCCATACTCCATTGTGGTGAAGCTTCGTGGTGTCGTTGGGAGCCTCCAATTCGGTTGTGGAGATAGCCCCAACCTTGTTTGTAAAGGTTCGGTTGCCGCCTTCAAGGGCACCACTAGTGGAATCACGGCACCTTGCATTGTGTGAGGGCGTGAGGAGAATACGGTGGCCCTAGTGGCTTCTTGGGGAGCATTGTGCCTCCACACCGCTCCAACGGAGACGTACTTCCCCTCAAAGGGAAGGAACTTCGGCAACACATCCTCGTCTTCACCGGTTCCACTTGTGGTTATTTCTTCCCTTTACTTGTGCAAGCTTTACTTGTTTATCTTATATAGCTTGCTTGTGAGGTTGTTATCTTTACTTCCTATTAGTTTTCATCTTAGTAGCTTATCTAGACAACTTACTTTGACTCTTAATTTAAAGTGGTTAAGAAAAGCTAAAAATTGTTAGTTGCCTATTCACCCCCCTCTAGTCAACCATATCGATCCTTTCACTACTACTCCAATGCCAACCAAGTGCCAACTTGACATTGATCCCAATGGTAAAGCGGTGGATCAAAAGGTATATCATTCTATGATTGGATCCTTGCTTCACCTTTGTGCATCTAAACCGGATATTATGCTGAGTGTGGGAATCTGCACGGTTTCAAGCCTCACCTAAGGAAAGTCACTTTGTGGCAGTCAAGCGAATCTTTCGATATTTGGCTCATACCCCAAACTTTGGCTTATGGTACCCAAGAGGAGAAAACTTCAACCTTGTAGGTTTCTCTGATTCGGACTGGGCGAGAGACAAAGTGGATAGGGAGTCCACTTCCGGAGGGTGCCAATTCCTTGGTTGCTCTCTGGTAAGTTGGTCGTCCAAAAAGCAAAGTTGTGTGTCTCTCTCGTCCACCGAAGCAGAGTATGTGGCAGCTGGCAGTTGTTGTGCTCAACTCATATGGATGAGGCAAACTTTAAAGGATTACGGTGTCACTTGTGACAAAGTGCCTCTTTGGTGTGACAATGAAAGTGCCATCAAGATTTCTCTTAACCCGGTGCAACATTTCAAGACGAAGCATATTGAGATTCGGTATCACTTCATCCAGGATCATATTCGGCAAGGAGAAATCGAGCTTCACTATGTCAACACTCATGATAACCTTGCAGATATCTTCACAAAGCCTTTGGATGAAGCAAGATTTCGCGAGTTAAGGCATGAGCTAAATATCATTGATTTGAGCAATGTGGCTTGAGTACGTGCACACCCCACCATACTCTTCGTATTGTCTAATTTAGGTGTAGGCATGGACATAGGGGGAGTGTTGTTCTCTCAATGAACTCTTCCTCCCCCATTATGCATAAATTGATCAAGTCTTTCAGATTAACCATCTTTGACGGTACTTGTGCTTCAAGGACGAGTTGTGGTCATGGGCCCAAGGTTAAAATCTTCGTGGCGCCATACCTCTTGACTCAAACATAGGTGGCTTCGGCCACCGCCCTCTCTTGAAGAGGGGTTTCTTGACTCTTGCTGGTGTGTGTTCATTTTGTCTTTGTTTTCCTTGCCTTTGTGTATTCTTTTTGAGCTAAAGCCATGTGGTATAGTTGTTGTGGCATGCTGGGCGGTACTACCGCTGGTGGTGTGCGGTACTACCGCTGCGGGGCAGAACCAAGGGGTTATATCGAGGCAGGGGGAGGTTTCTCTCCCCCATACCCATTCGCTCGCCCCCTTGTTCCTCTTCCTCTCTCCAGTAGCGCATCGCCGCGGGAGGGCTCCGGCGGATCTCCTCCTCCGGGGCGTTCCTCCCCATTTCCTTTGGTGGAGTCGATCCCCACCTCGTTCTCTTGCCATGGATGCCGATATTGCCCCCGTTCCTTCTCTCCTTTTGTATCTTTTTCAGATCTTGTGTTTTAGGGGCAATAGTGGTTGCATCTCTAGATTTTTCACTAAATCTAGGCTTGAGTAGGTTGGAGAAGGCAACTAGACTGTCTAGATTAGAGTTTGGTAGGAATATTTTTGAATTTGACAGGCCGGTAGTGCCGGATCTGACCACGGTAGTAGGGAACTGCTGTTCCCCCGCCTCGAGCGGTACACCGCTCTCCTTGAAGCGGTACTACCGCTTGGGCAGTACTACCACTTGCAGGTCACGGTACTACCGCTGCCTGCCAAGTTCAAACATGTTCCTTCCATTCCTTGATCCCTTTTGTTCTACTTGTTGGCTTATGCTCGTTCTTTCTGGTTGTTTCGCGTGTTTTTGTGTTTGGTTCCAGGTGATGAACATCCTGAGCCTCAAGCTCTCCGTATCAACCCCAATCGTGCCACCTCAAAGCGCTACCACACGTATGAGTCAGGAGGAGGTTCATCTAGTGCTCCACCTCCACCTCAACTCAAGAAGAAGTCCACGTCGAAGCCAAAGGGCAAAGTTGTGCCCCAAATGAGTGCCAAGGAATTCTGGGCAAGGCATCGCCGCAATCCCTATGAAGAAGATCAAGAACCCAATTTGGTCAACCGTCCGTTCTGGAACCGCTTTCAGTTTGCCATCTACTTTGATGTACTCAAGGCCAAGAAGAATCTTTATGTTAGTGTGCGCTCCATCGACACAGATTACATGGAGAAGGATCCTGTGTACTTTGGCGAGGCTCTTCTGATGTGCACTCAGCTCAACATTCTCCAGATCATCCAGTTCAACAAGGACTTTGATGCAGATCTTGTGGCTCAATTCTATGCCACTGTCCATCTAGGGACTGATGAGGACATGACTCTGACATGGATGACCAATGGCAAGTTGCTTTCTGTCAAGTGGAAGGCTTTCATGGAGTTACTTGGGGTGGAAGATCATGGGCTTGATACTCCTGTCGGCTTTCGTCCTCGTCGCAACACTACCTCCACCCACAAGCAAGCTCTCTGGCCCTACTGCTCTGTGATGGTCAACCCTGAAACTAAGAAGGAAACATATGAGCTGTCTGCCTATCTGGATATCCTTCACCGCATCTTTCGTGAGACCCTCTTCCCTCGAGTTGGGAATCTGGATATGGTTCACTCCTATCTTGTGGACATGCTTCTCTTCTGCCAGCATAAGCAGGAAAAGAACACTGGTGAGTCCCTGGATATTTCTCATGTGATGTGGTCTGAACTCTTATCTGCTATCTCTGAGTGCAAGTGCCTGATCTATGGATCATTCATCATGCTGCTAATTGAGAAGGCTTGGGATCATGTCTATCCCAACATTATGCTTGAGACTGTGGAGTTGGTGTCTCATGAGATCAAGCGTCTGAGGAGGAAGGACAACTGGGGCACTCAGGCACCCAAATCTGGGGGTTCATCCTCTGCTGCTGCTATGGAGACTAAGGAGGCTGAGGCTGAGGCTGATGATGACGATGACTATGAGCCATCAGGTGCAGAGCCCTTGTGGGCAAAGTAGCTCAAGCTAAAGATGAAGAAGCTGTTTTGCATGGAGTCTCACGGTCAGTACATGACTCATGTGCCAGAGAAGAAGGCCAGGGGACGTCACAAGGAGCTCATGCGTCAGTTGGGTGCGACTGTGGCCAGTGGTTCGTAGGGACAGATCACCGAGGAGGAGGAGTGGATTCAGCAGCACTGCCCGTGGACAGATTCCGACGCCGAGCAGTTTCCGATCGACATCGACGGTGCAGATGACCCCACTGGGGTTTGATGGTTGAGATCCTCAATTGCTCTCACCTGGAGCCGTAGCTTAGCTATCTGCCCTTTTGGTGTCTCGATGCCAAAGGGGGAGAGAGTTTAGGGATTTGTGTCGTTGCCTTTGTGTTTTTGTCGATGTGCTTTCTCGTCTTTTGCTTTGTTTGGTTTTGTGAGACCTAAGTTCCCAACATATGGTGTGAGACATATGCTACCTTCCTTTATCTTATCTATGTACCTTGGTACCCTATAGCATGCATGCTTATCCTGTTATATACTATGCTCTCATATATCATGCTTAGGTTGTTGGTCTCTAAAATATAGGGGGAGCGTTGATCCTAGTATGTGTGTCGTGCAGTTCAAAGCACTTATCTAGATAGCACACATCTAGGGGGAGCCCGTATATATTTTAGGGGTGTGGATTTTTGCGCTTATTCTATGTCATTACTCATTTTGTGCAAATCCCATATTGTCATCAATCCACCAAAAAGGGGGAGATTGTATGGGCATATTTATCCCGACGGTGTTTTGGTGATTGATGACAATGCTTTTGCGGACTAATTGTGTACACTAAGTTTTTTAGAGATTCATTCTTTGGCACGAGACGATTATCTCCCCTCGGTGTTCGATTCAAGATGGTGTAGCTCTTTTCGTTTCTTTGTTGGTGGACTAGTTTCGTAGGGGTCACCGTACTATCAAGAGGGGATCCACTTTGGTAAGGTTAGGGTGGAATCAACACGCACACTTCCTTGTCGCACCCACCATACCTTTCCGCCTCAATCGAGTTCTACTTCCCCCCTTCTCTGCCTTTTCCTGGTCCCAGCGGTAGTACCGCGGGCCACAGCGGTAGTACCGTCAAAATGCATCAAGCGGCAGTACCGCTCCACTGAGCGGTAGTACCACTTGGAGCACTCTGTTGCAGTACCGCTGCGGCTCCGTATTACTACCGCCTCGACTCGAGAGCACACTTTCTTGTGTCGGGTTTTGCGGCACTAGAAGCGGTAGTAGTGGCGGTAGTACCGCCCTGCCTCCACGGTAGTACCGCTCTGGGTCCCAGCCCCTTTGCGCGGCAGTACCGCTAGGGCGGAACGGCAGTACCGCTTGCTAAGCGGTAGTACCGCCCACCCAAGCGGTAGTACCGCTCTCTGCGGGGCTGAGTGAGGGGGTAACGGTTGGATTGTTCCCCCCACTATATAAAGGCATCTTCTTCTTCATTGTTGACCTACCTCTTCCCCCAAATACTCCATTGTTGCTCCAAGCTCCATTTTCGCCCGATCTCTCTCCCTAGCCTATCAAACTTGTTGATTTGCTCGGGATTGCTTGAGAAGGCATCGATCTACACTTCCACCAAGAGATATTTGATTCCCTCCACTAATCCCTAGCGGATCTTGTTACTCTTGGGTGTTTGAGCACCCTAGACGGTTGAGGTCACCTCGAAGCCATATTCCATTGTGGTGAAGCTTCGTGGTGTCGTTGGGAGCCTCTAATTCGGTTGTGGAGACAGCCCCAAACTTGTTTGTAAAGGTTCGGTTGCCGCCTTCAAGGGCACCACTAGTGGATTCACAGCTCCTTGCATTGTGTGAGGGCGTGAGGAGAATACGATGGCCCTAGTGGCTTCTTGGGGAGCATTGTGCCTCCACACCACTCCAACGGAGACGTACTTCCCCTCAAAGGGAAGGAACTTCAGTAACACATCCTCGTCTTCACCGGCTCCACTTGTGGTTATTTCTTCCCTTTACTTGTGCAAGCTTTCCTTGTTTATCTTATCTAGCTTGCTTGTAAGGTGGTTATATTTGCTTCCTATAAGTTGTCATCATAGTAGCATATCTATACAACTTACTTTGTTGCTTAATTTAAATTGGTTAAGAAAAGCTAAAAATTGTTAGTTGCCTATTCACCCCCCCTCTAGTCAACCATATCGATCCTTTCAAAGAGAGTGCTAGGCAGGATGTGACGCGGACTTTTTGGTGTGCTCCAATCTTGCCGGGCTATTTTCGGGCACCCTGCTAGCTAGAACATGGAGCGTTGACATTACGTTGGAGGTAATGACTACTTGTGTGATCATGCACAACATGATCATAGGGACGAGTGTGATGACAACATTTACGACCAAGGATGATATTATAGGGTGATTTGGTTGAGCCCGAGGGTGGAGCGGCAATGTTTGCATAGTTAATCCAATTTTCATCATGAAATGCGTGATAGGACAACTCACATTCAACTTGAAGATGTTTGATTGAGCATATGTGGACTCACATAGGAAACCAATAGTTCTATCTTCTCATGATTTTTATTGTATTTGACATATTTGGATGTAAACTAATGACTTATATTTGTTTATTTCAATCAAGATTGTTCAGCCAAAATGGTAAATTTATCAAAAGGGCAAAAACCGGACATATTTTGCGTCTATTTGGGTCGGCCAGTTGGAGTTGCCCTACACAGGAATGCAAATAGACACAGTATTCATCTGTTTGGGTCGGCCAGACGGACACCAACGTCTATTTTTTACCTATAGGGCCATATGTGTCCCCTGAAGGAAATATGCCCTAGAGGCAATAACAAAGTTGTTATTTATATTTCCTTATATCTCATGATAAATGTCATTTATTCATGCTAGAATTGTATTAACTAGAAACTTGATACATGTGTGAATACATAGACAAAACAAGTGTCCCTAGTATGCCTCTACTAGACTAGCTCGTTAATCAAAGATGGTTAAGTTTCCTAATCATAGACTGTTGGGGAACGTAGTATTTTAAAATTTTCCTACGATCACGCAAGATCTATCTACCAGATGCATAGCAACGAGAGGGAAGAGTGTGTCTACGTACCCTCGTAGACCGGAAGCGGAAGCGTCAAGTGACGCGGTTGATGTAGTCGAACTTCTTCGCGATTCAATCGATCAAGCACCGAACGTACGACACCTCCGCGTTCAGCACACGTTCAGCTTGATGACGTCCCACGAGCTCTTGATCCAGTTGAGCTTCACGGGAGAGTTTCGTCAGCACGACGGTGTGGTGACGGATATGATGTATCTACCGGCGCAGGGCTTCGCCTTAGCACTGCAACGGTATGACCGAGGTGTGTTTCTGTGGAGGGGGCACCGCACACGGCTAGAACAATTCAACTTGTGTGTCTTTGGGTGCCCCCCTGCCCCCGTATATAAAGGAGCAAGGACATAACGTCTACATCTGCTCCTGCAATAGGTCTGTCACCTAGCGGTGCATCAAGGACATAATTCTCTGTGCAGCAATGAGGATAATCCTCAAATCACGAAACAATTCCGCGTCATTGCTACTAACATCTTTCAACTTAGTTTTCTCTAGGAACATATCAAAAATAAACGGGGAGCAACATCGTGAGCTATTGATCCACAACATAGATATGCTAATACTACGAGGACTAAGTTCATGATAAATTAAAGTTCAATTTAATCATATTACTTAAGAACTCCCACTTAGATAGACATCCCTCTAGTCATCTAAATGATCACGTGATCCAAATCAACTAAACCATGTCCGATCATCACGTGAGATGGAGTAGTTTCAATGGTGAACATCTTATGTTGATCATATCTACTATATGATTCACGCTCGACCTTTCGGTCTCCAGCGTTCCGAGGCCATATCTGCATATGCTAGGCTCGTTAAGTTTAACCCGAGTATTCTGCGTGTGCAAAACTATCTTACACCCATTGTATTTGAACGTAGAGCCTATCACACCCGATCATCACGTGGTGTCTTAGCACGAAGAGCTTTCGCAACGGTGCATACTCAGGGAGAACACCTGTACCTTGAAATTTTGTAAGGGATCATCTTATAATGCTACCGTCGTTCTAAGTAAAATAAGAAGCATAAGAAGATAAACATCACATGCAAATCAAAATATGTGACATGATATGGCCATCATCATCTTGTGATTTTGATCTCCATCTCCAAAGCACCTACATGATCACCTTCGTCACCGGCGCGATACCTTGATCTCCATCGTAGCATCGTTGTCGTCTCGCCAACTATTGCTTCTACGACTATCGCTACTGCTTAGTGATAAAGTAAAGCAATTACATGGCGATTGCATTTCATACAATAAAGCGACAACCATATGGCTCCTGTCAGTTGCCGATAACTTTACAAAACATGATCATCTCATACAAAAAACGTATAACTCATCATGTCTTGACCATATCACATCACAGCATGCCCTGCAAAAACAAGTTAGACGTCCTCTACTTTGTTGTTGCAAGTTTTACGTGGCTGCTACGGGCTTAGCAAGAACCGTTCTTACCTACGCATACAAAACCACAACGATGTTTCGTCAAGTATGTGATGTTTTAACCTTCACAAGGACCGGGCGTAGCCACACTTGATTCAGCTAAAGTGAGAGAGACAGACACCCGCCAGTCACCTTTAAGCAACGAGTGCTCATAACGGTGAAACCAGTCTCGCGTAAGCGTACGCGTAATGTCGGTCCGGGCCGCTTCATCTCACAATACCGCCGAAGCAAAGTATGACATGCTGGTAAGCAGTATGACTAGTATCGCCCACAACTCATTGTGTTCTACTCGTGCATATCATCTACGCATAAACTTGGCTCTGATACCACTGTTGGGGAACGTAGTATTTTCAAAATTTTCCTACGATCACTAAAGATCTATCTACTAGATGCATAGCAACAGGTGAGAAAGTCTCATCGTAGTCAACTCCTTGAACTTGTCGAAACCCTTTCGCAACAAGTCGAGCTTTGTAAACAGTAACATTATCGTCTGCGTCGGTCTTCCTCTTGAAGATCCATTTATTTTCGATGGCTTGCCGATCATCGGGCAAGTCAACCAAAGTCCACACTTTGTTCTCATACATGGATCCCATCTCAGATTTCATGGCCTCAAGCCATTTTGCGAAATCTGGGCTCATCATCGCTTCCTCATAGTTCGTAGGTTCATCATGGTCTAGTAACATGATTTCCAGAACTGGGTTACCATACCACTCTGGTGCGGAACGTACTCTGGTTCATCTACGACGTTCAGCAGAAACTTGATCTGAAGTTTCATGATCATCATCATTAACTTCCTCACTGATTGGTGTAGGAATCACTAGAACAATTTTCTGTGATGCACTACTTTCCAATTCGGGAGAAGGTACAATTACCTCATCAAGTTCTACTTTCCTCCCACTCACTTCTTTCGAGAGAAACTCCTTCTCTAGAAAGGATCCATTCTTAGCAACGAATATCTTGCCTTCGGATCTGTGATAGAAGGTGTACCCAACAGTCTCTTTTGGGTATCCTATGAAGACACATTTCTCCGACTTGGGTTCGAGCTTATCAGGTTGAAGCTTTTTCACATAAGCATCGCAGCCCCAAACTTGAAGAAACGACAACTTTGGTTTCTTGCCAAACCATAGTTCATAAGGTGTCGTATCAACGGATTTAGATGGTGCCCTATTTAACGTGAATGCAGCTGTCTCTAAAGCATAACCCCAAAACGATAGTGGTAAATCGGTAAGAGACATCATAGATCGCACCATATCCAATAAAGTACGGTTACGACGTTCGGACACACCATTACGCTGTGGTGTTCCAGGTGGCGTGAGCAGTGAAACTATTTCACATTGTTTTTACTAAAGGCCAAACTCGCTAACTCAAATATTTTACCTCTACGATCATATCGTAGAAACTCTTATTTTCTTGTTACGATGATTCTCCACTTCACTCTGAAATTATTTGAACTTTTCAAATGTTTCAGACTTGTGCTTCATTAAGTAGATATACCCATATCTGCTCAAATCATCAGTGAAGGTCAGAAAATAACGATACCCGCCGCGAGCTTCAACACTCATTGGTCCACATACATCTGTATGTATGATCTCCAACAAATCTGTTGCTCGCTCCATTGTTCCGGAGAACGGAGTTTTAGTCATCTTGCCCATGAGGCATGGTTCGCAAGCACCAAGTGATTCATAATCAAGTGATTCCAAAAGTCCATCACTATGGAGTTTCTTCATGCGCTTTACACCAATATGACCTAAACGGCAGTGCCACAAATAAGTTGCACTATTATTATTAACCTTGCATCTTTTGCCTTCAATATTATGAATATGTGTATCACACAATCGAGATCCAACAAACCATTTTCATTGGGTGTATGACCATAGAAGGTTTTATTCATGTAAACAGAACAACAATTATTCTCTAACTTACATGAATAACCGTATTGCAATAAACATGATCAAATCATATTCATGCTCAACACAAACACCAAATAACACTTATTTAGGTTCAATACTAATCCCGAAAGTATAGGGAGTGTGCGATGATGATCATATCAATCTTGGAACCTGTAACACCCCAAAATTTTAATCTTGTTTTATTAATTAGAATTTTGTCAGAAAGATTTATTTTCTATTTTCTGGCTTTTCTATTAATTTCAGAGCTACTTCTTTTCTCTGGATTTTAATTTTTTCCCTCTTATCTGAAACTTTTGGATAATATTGAGGGGCTTGAATGCTTTCTTAAAACATTTGATTTTTGTTGGGTATGCAAGTGGAAGCATTTTTATAATACTTTTGCCAAGCATCAATTCTTTTAAAATGACTTTTCCATTCTTTTAAGGGCCCCCATTGCACTGCAACCTATTTAAATATTTCTTTAAAAATTCCACCAAAATTTGGAGATGACAGTAGATGCATATAACTCATTTTTATGCAAAAATCCAGCTTTGTGTTTTATAAATTTTGAGCAAAACATCCTCTTTTTCATTCTGGACCAGTTTGGTACTTTGCAGTGCAACCCTATTTTAAATTCCTCTAGTGATCTTGGGATCTTTCCTGCTATTAGTACTTGCTACCAAACCCTTAAGTCCAGGATATTGGACCCATTTGAATAATTTTGGTCCATGCAATAATAGCCTACATTTTCTGTCCAGATTTGGTTTTCTCAAAAACTTGCACTAACAAGTTTCTGGTTTTGCCAAACTAACCTTGCCACCATCACCTACACCTAAAGAGACCCCAACCTGGAGTTTTTGGCCACCAGAAGAGATGCCTAGATGCCCTTGGCATTTTATCAAGCAGTTTAGGAGCATGGCCAGATTTGGCATGCTTTTAGACTTGCATTACGTAGTTGCTCTAATGACCTTGCCAGCTTGTCATATAGATTAGTCTTGCCCTAAAACCCACCCCTGCTAAACCTCGTGTGCATTATAATCCCTGGGAGTGCCCTGGCATTTCACCGAGCACCTGCCGTGCATGCCCGGAGCGCGAGCAGAGCGCGCGTTTTGCACGTGCTCGCGTCCGAGCCGACACGCCCCTGGATAAGCCTCCCCGAGCTCGTCCTAATCCTCTCCCTCTCGCCGCGTCACGCCAGAAGCCTCGTCCACCTCTGGCACCCCTCAGCGCCGCCGCAGCGAGCCCCCTTGGCGGCTAGCCTTCGGCTACAGCTCGCCGTACCATGGCCGGCGCCGCCCAAACCATCCCCGCTCGCCAGCTGCCTCCTTGTGCAGTGCCTCGTCCGTCCACTAGCTCCTGACGCCGTCCCCGACCTCGACGTGCCACCCTGCAAGCTACAGAGCAGCAGTTCACCGAGCTTATCCGCCGCCACCGTCGAGCTTATCCTCTGGCAACCGACGAACCGACCTCCCCCGCCTATAAAAGGAGCCCCCGAGCTCGTCCAGACCCTCAGGCGACCTCAGGCCATCCCCCCTAGAGCCCCCGTAGCCAGCAATCGTTGGAGGGAGGCCGTCTCCCTCGTCTCCGGTAGCTTCGGCCGCCGCCGCATTCTAGTGTCGTACGTCGCAGGCAGAGCCTCCCCCGCCCATCCAGTACCACCATACGCCTCCCCTAGACCACGCGGAGCTTCCCAACACCTCAAACACGACCAAGAACCGCCGCAGCTCGAGTCCCCAAATCCTCCCGGGACGCCGTCCGCCGCAGAGCTCGCCGCCGGCGAACCCCTTCGCCCCCGAGACCCTTTCGACCACCGAGAGGATCACCCTGGAGCGGCGGATCCTTTCCCACCCTCGGATGGATCCTAGGAGCCGTCGTCCGCCGGCGAGGATCGTCGGACCTCCGCCTCGGCTCGGCCGCGGGAGGAAGGAGAAAGGCGACTGGTCAAATATGACCAGTGGACCCAAGGGCCCCACCCGTCTGTGACTCCAGGCTCGGCTGAGCGTTTTAAGTGAAAGCGTAAACCCTGCAGTACGTCTTTCTTTTCCCAAAAGCGTATTCTATTTCGAACCGTTTTCCTTTTCTGTTTTATTTAAAACCAGATTTTGACCAGGACTTTGACTGGGCATATCTTTTTAAATAAAACTCCAAATGAGTTGATTCTTTTTCCTACCTCTCTCAAATTTCACCTAGTTTATTTTAAGATTTATTTCAAAAATAATTAGGATAACTTTTTGTACTGTTTTTAAAGTATGTGTTAATTTGAATATTTTCAAAAATAGGAATTTGGAGGGAAGATCAAAACTTTCAAAAGTTTTGGAGTGCACCTCACCTCTCTGCCCCTTGAAGGCAAGCATCTTGAACTCCATTATGACATAAGCTGTGTGTTGTTTGCTAGAACATATGAACTCCATCAATATGCTAAAATGGAGTAGCATTATTTCATGTAGAAGTCATACTCTTGCATATCCGCATATGGTGAAAGTCTTTTCTGTTATATGTGTGATATTGGTGACAGTAGCCACTTCTCATGCCACATATGCCTGGTGACAGTTCGGATGGAGTCCGAAGGAAGATTGTGTTCCGGTGAACACAACCGCGTGACGGACATCTCGTTGTGGCGAGGATGTGCCGTGAGGCATGATGGGGCATGATGAGTGGTGACCCTGTCAGGAAAACCGTGGAAAGTATCTGCTGTGCCATGCAGGGAACACATAAGCCTCCTGAGTCGACCATAGATCGAGTCTTGTTCCAGTAACCCCCATGCTTGTTTTCGTACTACCACTTGTCCCTGCCGCGGGCAGGGTACGGTTCAGTAAGTTGTCAACCCCTTTCTTGGCACACACCGTACAGAGAGGCCATGGTGGAAGATACCGGGTGCATCCGGTAGGCATGCCACATGGTCCGGGGGCATGGGTGTTTCCGGTTGGGGCCGAGAGGGGGGCACCCCTTAGTAGCGCGCGATATAAATTTGATCCCATGCTAATCGAGGTTGTAGCCTCCCCGCTTAGAGTTTTGCTTAATGAGTGTCATGGGTGATTCCAGGCACTGGTAAGTTAAGCTGGTGTGTGCTGGTTGGGTGTGTTTTCAATTCAAAGACCGTAAGCGGAATTAGTCCCGGTGGACTAAAGGAATCCGTTACTCGTGGGTAAAGAGTACACCCTCTGCAGAGTTTATATCTATTCGAATAGCCGTATCCGCGGTTAAGGACTACAGTCTGGGATGGGTCAAGTGTCGGTCTTAGCGTCGGTCTTCGGAGGAAAACTTCTAAACCAGAATATTGATTATGACGTGTGACGAATGATGATTGTGATTATTATTATTGTGGACTAACTATTTATATTGTTGTTGAATGGTTGAGTATCCCTAGGATGGTTCTACCTCCAGAATACTCATTGTGATTATTATTATATAAGCCCTTTATGTGGTGTCGCTGAGACGCCCGACTGTGGCATACTTGTTATTTATTTTCTTTATAAGCCCTTTATGTGGTGTCGCTCAGACGCCCGACTGTGGCATGCTTGTTATTTAAATTTCCTTATAAGCCCTTTATGTGGCATCGCTCAGACACCCGACTGTGGCATGTTGATTATTTATTCTCCTTATAAGCCCTTTAGGTGGCGTCGCTCCGACGCCCGACTGTGGCACGCATGTGATTTATTTTTCTTATAAGCCCTTTATGTGGCGTCGCTCAGACGCCCGACTGAGGCATGCTTTATATCATTATCCTTTCGAGGCGTCGCTTCAGACACCCGATCGGTTTATTTTATCTTCATTCTCTGATTGCTTATGCCTGTTTAGTACAAATGACCTGCTCATGTGCATCATGAATTTTATTTTGGGACTGACTAAGTGATCGTGGATTATTTCAGTGCATGATTATCACCTGCTATGTTTTACCTGTTTTCATGATGTTTGCGAGTACATTCAAAGTACTCACTGGCTTGTCCCTGGCTATTGTCTTGGCCAGATCTCTTGCTTGGAAAGGAGCACAACGACGACAGCCCCGGAACCTAGGCAATGGAGATAGCAGACGCACGAAGATAGGAGTATTCCAGGTCAGCTGTTCCTGTGGGAAATGGAGTCCCATAGACACTGATGATCCGCAAACCGCTTCCGCCGTCAACCATTAGAAACCTTTTGTTGTACTCATGGACCAGAATGGTCTTGTACTACATATTTTGTATTTAGCTTGGAATTTCTGTATCAAGTTTGTGTCTCATCAGCTAACAGTAATCCTGGGGCTGGTGAGCATAAGGGCCATTTACTGGGAAATTAATATCCCGGAAAACCGGTCCTGACAGAACCACTTCCAATACACATCGTCACTTCATCCTTTAACTAGTTTCTGTTCATTATGCAACTCCCATTTCGAGTTACTACTCTTTAGCTACTGAACCAGTATCAAATACCGAGGGGTTTCTATGAACACTAGTAAAATACACATCAATAATCTGTATATCAAATATACCTTTGTTCACTTTGCCATCCTTCTTATCCGCCAAATATCTAGGGCAGTTCCACTTCCAGTGACCATTTCCTTTGCAGTAAAAGCACTTAGTTTCAGGCTTGAGTTTAGCTTTGGGTTTCTTCACGGGAGTGACAACTTGCTTGTCATTCTTCTTGAAGTTCCCCTTCTATCCCTTTTCCCTTTACTTAAAACAAGTGGTCTTGTTAACCATCAACACTTGATGCTCTTTCTTGATTTCTACCTTCGCCGATTTCAGTATCGCGAAGAGCTCGGGAATTACTTTTGTCATCCCTTGCACATTATAGTTCATCACGAAGTTCTACTAACTCGGTGATAGTGTCTAGAGAACTTTGTCAATTGCCATCTTATCTGGAAGATTAACTCCCACTTGATTCAAGCAATTGTAGTACCCAGACAATCTGAGCACATGCTCACTGGTTGAGCTATTCTCCTCCATCTTGTAGGCAAAGTACTGTCAGAGGTCTCATACCTCTCGACACGGGCATGAGTATGAAATACTAATTTCAACTCTTGGAACATCTTATATGCTCCGTGGCATTCAAAACGTTTTTGAATTCCCGGTTCTAAGCCGTAAAGCATGGTGCACTTAAACTATCAAGTAGTCATCATACCGAGCTTTTGTCAAAACGTTCATAACGTCTACATCTGCTCCTGCAATAGGTCTGTCACCTAGCGGTGCATCAAGGACATAATTCTTCTGTGCAGCAATGAGGATAATCCTCAGATCACGGACCTAGTCCGCATCATTGCTACTAAAATCTTTCAACTTATATTTCTCTAGGAACATATAAAAAATAAACGTGGAGCAACATCGCGAGCTATTGATCTACAACATAGATATGCTAATACTACCAGGACTAAGTTCATGATAAATTAAAGTTCAATTTAATCATATTAATCAAAGAACTCCCACTTAGATAGACATCCCTCCGGTCATCTAAATGATCACGTGATCCAAATCAACTAAACCATGTCCGATCATCACGTGAGATGGAGTAGTTTCAATGGTGAACATCTTATGTTTATCATATCTACTATATGATTCACGCTCGACCTTTCGGTCTCCAGTGTTCCGAGGCCATATCTGCATATGCTAGGCTCGTCAAGTTTAACCTGAGTATTCTGCGTGTGCAAAACTGGCTTACACCCGTTGTATTTGAACGTAGAGCTTATCACACCCGATCATCACGTGGTGTCTCAGCACGACGAACTTTCGCAACGGTGCATACTCAGGGAGAACACTTATACCTTGAAATTTAGTAAGGGATCATCTTATAATGCTACCATCGTTCTAAGCAAAATAAGAAGCATAATAAGATAAACATCACATGCAATCAAAATATGTGACATGATATGGCCATCATCATCTTATGCTTTTGATCTCCATCTCCAAAGCACCGTCATGATCACCTTCGTCACCGGCGCGACACCTTGATCTCCATCGCAGCATCGTTGTCGTCTCGCCAACTATTGCTTCTACGACTATCGCTACCGCTTAGTGATAAAGTAAAGCAATTACATGGCGATTGCATTTCATACAATAAAGCGACAACCATATGGCTCCTGCCAGTTGCCGATAACATTACAAAACATGATCATCTCATACAAAACCGTATAACTCATCATGTCTTGACCATATCACATCACAACATGCCCTGCAAAAACAAGTTAGACGTCCTCTACTTTGTTGTTGCAAGTTTTACGTGGCTGCTACGTGCTTAGCTAGAACCGTTCTTACCTACGCATACAAAACCACAACGATGTTTCGTCAAGTATGTGCTGTTTTAACCTTCACAAGGACCGGGCGTAGCCACACTTAATTCAGCTAAAGTGAGAGAGACAGACACCCGCCAGTCACCTTTAAGCATCGAGTGCTCGTAACGGTGAAACCAGTCTCGCGTAAGCGTACGCGTAATGTCGGTCCGGGCCGCTTCATCTCACAATACCGCCGAAGCAAAGTATGACATGCTGGTAAGCAGTATGACTAGTATCACCCACAACTCATTGTGTTCTACTCGTGCATATCATCTACGCATAGACCTGGCTCTGATGCCACTGTTGGGGAACGTAGTATTTTAAAATTTTCCTACGATCACGCAAGATCTATCTACCAGATGCATAGCAACAAGAGGGAAGAGTGTGTCTACGTACCCTCGTAGACCGGAAGCGGAAGCGTCAAGTGACGCGGTTGATGTAGTCGAACTTCTTCGCGATTCAATCGATCAAGCACCGAACGTACGACACCTCCGCGTTCAGCACACGTTCAGCTTGATGACGTCCCACGAGCTCTTGATCCAGTTGAGCTTCACGGGAGAGTTTCGTCAGCACGTCGGCGCGGTGACGGATATGATGTATCTACCGGCGCAGGGCTTCTCCTAAGCACTGCAACGGTATGACCGAGGTGTGTTTCTGTGGAGGGGGCACCGCACACAACTAGAACAATTCAACTTGTGTGTCTTTGGGTGCCCCCCTGCCCCCGTATATAAAGGAGCAAGAGGGGAGGGCCGGCCGGCCTCCTATGGTGCGGCTAGGGCAATCCTACTAGGAATAGGATTGCAATCCTATTCCTAGTAGGAGTCCACCAAGAAGGAAGAGAGGGAAAGGAAAAGAGGGAGAGGTGGCGCCCCCCCCAATCCTAGTCCAACTAGGATCCCTAGGTGGGGCACCGGCCAGCCTCTATGGGCTGCCTCTCTCCTTTCCTCAAGGCCCACTATGGACCATCCCCCTTCGTAGGGGGTTCCGGTAACCCCCTCCGGCAATCCAGTTAAATCCGAAACTTTTCCGGAACACTTCCGGTGTCAGAATATAGTCGTCCAATATATCAATCTTTATGTCTCGGACATTCCGAGACTCCTCGTCATGTCCGTGATCTCATCCGGGACTCCAAACTACCTTCGGTACATCAAAACTCATAAACTCATAATACCGATCGTCATCAAACATTAAGCGTGCGGACCCTACGGGTTCGAGAACTATGTAGACATGACCGAGACTCATCTCCGGTCAATAACCAATAGCGGAACCTGGATGTTCATATTGGCTTCTACATATTCTACGAAGATCTTTATCGGTCAAACCGCATAACAACATACGTTGTTCCTTTTGTCATCGGTATGTTACTTGCCCGAGATTCGATCGTCGGTATCTCCATACCTAGTTCAATCTCGTTACCGGCAAGTCTCTTTACTCGTTCCGTAACACATCATCTCGTGACTAACTCATTAGTCTTTTGCTTGCAAGGCTTATTGTGATGTGTGTTACCGAGAGGGCCCAGAGATACCTCTCCGACATTCGGAGTGAAAAATTCTAATCTTGATCTATGCCAACACCACGAATACTTTCGAAGACACCTGTAGAGCATCTTTATGATCACCCAGTTACGTTGTGACGTTTGATGGCACACAAGGTGTTCCTACGGTATTCGGGAGTTGCATAATCTCATAGTCATAGGAACATGTATAAGTCATGAAGAAAGCAATAGCAGTAAAACTAAACGATCATAGTGCTATGCTAACGGATGGGTCTAGTCCATCACATCATTCTCCTAATGATGTGATCTCGTTTATCAAATGACAACTCATGTCTATGGCTAGGAAACATAACCATCTTTGATCAATGAGCTAGTCTAGTAGAGGCATACTAGGGACATACTGTTTTGTCTATGTATCCGCACATGTACTAAGTTTCCGGTTAATACAATTCTAGCATGAATAAAAGACATTTATCATGATATAAGGAAATATAAATAACAACTTTATTATTGCCTCTAGGGCATATTTCCTTCATAGACATGTGTTGTCATTTGATCAACGGGATCACATCATTAGGAGAATGATGTGATGGACACGACCCATCCGTTAGCTTAGCACTATGATCGTTTAGTTTTACTGCTATTTCTTTCTTCATGACTTATACATGTTCCTCTCACTATGAGATTATGCAACTCCCGAATACCGGAGGAACACGTTGTGTGCTATCAAACGTCACAACGTAACTGGGTGATTATAAAGATGCTCTACAGGTGTTTCCGAAAGTGTGTGTGGTGTTGGCATAGATCAAGAATAGGATTTGTCACTCCGAGTGTCGGAGAGGTATCTCTGGGCCCTCTCGGTAATACACATCATAATAAGCCTTGCAAGCAAACGACTAATGAGTTAGTCACGAGATGATGTATTACGGAACGAGTAAAGAGACTTGCCGGTAACGAGATTGAACTAGGTATGATGATACCGATGATTGAATCTCGGGCAAGTAACATACCGATGACAAAGGGAACACCGTATGTTGTTGTGTGGTTTGACCGATAAGATCTTCGTAGAATATGTATGAACCAATATGAGCATCCAGGTTCCGCTATTGGTTATTGACCGGAGACGAGTCTCGGTCATGTCTACATAGTTCTCAATCCCGTAGGGTCCGCACACTTAACGTTCGATGACGATCGATATTATGAGTTTATGTGTTTTGATGTACCGAAGGTTGTTTGGAGTCCCGGATGTGATCACGGACATGACGAGGAGTCTCGAAATAGTCGAGACATAAAGATTGATATATTGCACGATTATATTCGGAAATCGAAAGTGTTCCGGAGAATTTACGGATAAAACCAGAGTGCCGAAGGGTTACCGCAACCCCCCGGGGGAACTAATGGGCCACATGGGCCTTAGTGGAGAGAGAGAGGGGCAGCTAGGGCAGGCCGCCCCCTCCCCCTTGGGTCCGAATTGGACTAGGGAAGGGGGGGGGGTGGCGCCACCCTTTCCTTTTCCCTCTCGCTCTCCTTCCTTCCCCCTCTCTCCCTCTTGGATTCCTATTCCTAGTAGGACTCCCCCTCATGGGGGGCGCCTATAGGGTCGGCTGGCCTCTCCCCTTGCTCCTTTATATACGAGGGCAGGGGGCACCCTAGAACACACAAGTTGGCAATTGTTTTAGCCGTGTGCGGTGCCCCCCTCCACTGTTACACACCTCGGTCATATTATCGGAGTGCTTAGGCGAAGCCCTGTGTCGGTAACTTCATCAACACTGTCACCACGCCGTCGTGCTGACGAAACTCTCCCTCGGCCTCAACTGGATCAAGAGTTCGAGGGACGTCATCGAGCTGAACGTGTGCAGATCGCGGAGGTGCCATGCGTTCGGTGCTTGATCGGTTGGATCGTGAAGACGTTCGAGTACATCAACCACGTTACTAAATGCTTCCGCTGTCGGTCTACGAGGGTATGTGGACACACTCTCCCCGCTCGTTGTTATGCTTCTTCTAGATAGATCTTGCGTGATCGTAGGGATTTTTTTGAAATACTACGTTCTCCAAGATGCCCAACCCGGCCGACACATTTCAACATTTTGTGATTTCCAAAAAAACATCTTGAAACCTTAAATATTTCACATTTCCACCAAAAGTACATTAACTTAAACATAGTCCCAATAGTTCAACATTTTTAATTTAAACTGAAAAACATAAAAGAAAAGGCCATAGATCTACTCCTGGCCGTCATCGCCGTTGTCCCCGTCATCTGCGGTGAGGTCGATGAAGGGTGGAGGTTGCCACGAGAACAACCATGTGACAAGTGGTGTCGATGCGTGCAGTGTTGTTCCTGCGGGCGATACCTGCTCCAGCTTGGGCTGTTGTTGCACCACCGACCGCCGCTCCGCTGATCACGTCTCCGCGCCCATCCACACGTCCGGTGCGGACACAATCTCTGGCGTACAACGCATCATCATCGCCACGTTTCAGGTTTTCCCCACCAACGTTGGGTTCCAACACACACGCACGGGGTGGGCTGGGAGCATGCGTCCGAGCAACAAAGAAGGACTGACGCCTCATGTTGTGCTCGTCGCGCAACCAGGTGTCCCACAATGGTGAAGTGACTGCGTACCTCGGGTCACAGAGGTGGTCTGAGGGAAGCTGAGCTCAGCGGCGGTTGATCTCCAGCAGGCGAGCGGGGCCGGTGGTCGGGACGACAGGCACGTGCACCCTTTTCAGGTTGAGGTGCCACCCGTCTAGCAGGTGCACGCCAGGCCACGACAGCGGATGCTGATGTACCAGTAGCGCTAACATGTCTCGACGCCGATGTAGATCTGCTGTTGCGGTGCTGTAGACGGTGAGATGGCGAAGCGTGCCGGTGCCCTGATGACCCAGACCATGATCCGGTCTCATGGCCGTGCTTCCCAGGCTTTGTGGGGGGGGGTCTAGTTTCATGGTATTTTGGGCGCGTGGTGGCGGTGGCTAGGTTTTGTCCGATGTTTGAGGGGCAGAGCGAGAAGAAGAACACCAAGAAGTGGACCGGTCAGGCCCTCCTCCCACACATGTGGCATTACAATGGACTAGGTGGATTTAATGGGGACGGTGGAAGTGGTTAACAAGCTGAAACGCGGACCCGAGGCGGACAACGAGAGGATGCGCATCACTCATAAATTAGGCCTAAATTTGTGCAAGAAATGCGTTCAGATGGACACATTTTGCGTTTGCGATCACGAGTTGGGCCATGACTTTTAGCCGCACGGACCCAAGCAAACACCAACAAACGAAAATGGGTCGGAGTTGGCCTAAGAACAGACGAAATGATTCCGATTGGCCTAAGAGCAACTCTAACGATTTCGTTTGCGGTATGCTCTAAAACGAATTTGCGGTATCACGTATGGCACGGCAGAACAAACATGCTAGAAATGATACTGCAAATTTGAAACGGTTTTTGCGCTACAAAGTTTTCAGAGCAAGACCACCGGACTTCATCATACATTCCATAGCATAAAAACATAGTTCATACTAAATTAAACCTAGGGATTGGCCGGCTCATGGCTCGACGCCGAGGTAGAACTCCTCGGTCCACCTTAGGCAAGCATGGGCGTAGTCGTGCTCTTCCTTGGCGGTAGTGAGACGCTCGGCGACGCCTTCTTCTCTGGCCGCCACCGTGCCTTGGGCCTCGAGGAGCTCCTCATCCACTTTGCGGCACCTCTCGGTGTGCGGGTAGAGGGCCGCATCGAGCTCTTTGAAGCGGGACCACACGTCCCGTCCACCGCTACAGGAGAGGCGACTACGATTGCGCCCCTGCTTCGAACGCCATGGCTCAATGCCGACATGGCTGGAGCTGCCGGCCTCCGCGTCGTGCCGGGCACGCTTGTGCGGCGGCGATCCGCCTCGGCCCCACGCCCACGTGCACCTCCGGCCATGGATCGGCGAGAAAGGGACATGGATGCATGGAATCTCTCGCCGAAAAAAACAAAGTAGACGACGGAGGGGCCGAATGATATGCAGGAAGCTAACCCTGAATCATCCCCGACCTCGTAGATATAGTGGCGGAGGGGGCAATATGCGGGTCGCTTGTATAATTTTTACGGTTCGGGCAAAAAGAAAACCAGAAAAACTCTATACATGCCGGAATTATGCGGGACCATGAGGTTTTGCGGTGTGCTAGATTTTTTTTATAACCGATGTGCTAGAGAGTAGAGACCTAGAGTTTCTTTAAGAGCATGGTTAATAGTATAGCCAACTGCTGGCTATATGCAAGTGCCATGTCATCTACAACCCATCTTATAGTCAACATGTACAATAGTAGATCAAAATAGTGTACTATTTTTTTATTATGTGGTCCACATTTTATTCTCACAAAGTGTCTAGGAGCACGTGCTAGAGCTGGCTCTTCACGAAAAGCCCGCTTACCTTCTCTCTCCTCTTCTCTTTCCTTCAACTAAATAGAAATATACTAGTTTATTTTTTATAACTATTGTACTTGCTCTAACTACACTTGTCTCGCACGTCAATGCAAGGCAGCAATCCAAACACCAGCGGCGCCTCCCGAGTGCTGACACCACCCCCCTCCCCCCGCGTGTGCCCGCGCACGGTATTTCTGCCCGCGAACCCATCCTTTTCTTTTCTTTCTTTTCTTCTCGGCGAACAACACGAAGCTCTATCCTGTTCCTCGCGCACTACCGAAAGAAAATTCCAATCCAGGCCAGGCTTTCTCGGCTCACCACCTAACGGCCAAAGAAAAGCGCAGCCGCAGGCAGGTCCAAATCAAGCCTCCTCGCCGCAACCACTCTCTCTCCCTCTCTCTCTCTCGACGGCGCCCCCCGCGACGAGCACGGGTCCGCGGCCCAGGCAGCCGCGGCGCGCCCCCCGCCTAAACTTAGCGGCAGCGCGGCGCGGGGCGGGCGCGTCCGCTCCAGGAATAGGCGGGCGCGGGGGATGGGGTACCTGCCGTCGTCCCTGGGCAGCAAGGCGGCGCACTTCGTGTCCGACCTCACCACCGTCATCCTCAACCCCGTCTCCGAGCGCGAGCCCTCCCACCTCCCCGTGAGACCCCAGATCCCCCCTCCTCCTCCCCCTCCCCCTCTCCGCGCGCCCTCTTGCGCTAGAGCCAGTTCGGTCCGGCGCCGTGTTCGGTCGTCGCTCTCGTTCCCCAATTCGCGCCAGGAATCGGGTGATCCGGCGTCTGACGTGCTCTTGGTAGGGTTTGCTGTGCAATTGTGGGGGGTTTAGGGACATTCGCTGCTGGTCGCTGCTGATTAGGGTGGGAGATGCTTCTGCTGGTGGGTTACAGGTGGGGAATCGGGAGATTCCTGAGGATACCGCGCTTCATTGCGCGGACGAGCTCCTGTTCTAGTGATAGCTTTTGGCGCCCTCTTGACTAACTGTTCCTGCGCTGCTCGTGGAACACAAGGAAGCAGGTTGACCTTGCGGTGTCGACTGAATTTTTCGACATCTTCTGCTGGGAATGTCTGATAGTTCCGTCAGGATTGCGACTTCTATGCAGTGTCGACTGTTAACTGCAGAAGAAGTTAGTTTTCTTAGGATGTGTGATGATACTTGCAGCTGCAATACGAATGCTTGCTCGCCTGTATGTTTTACTAGCTGTATAGCAACCGTTTCTGATTTGAAAAAAATATAGTAGTACTCCACTGAAGTAATGAACTTGCTGTTTTCTTGCTTCCATCACAAAATTCTCAGGAAATGAATAGCTCCACCTCCACACCAATGTTCTTTCGTAAGCTACACACTCCAGACCTTCATACCATTCCTGCTGCAGTCTCATTCATTCTGTGAATTTGTAAGAATTGGTTTGTTTGTTAGCTGCAAGAAGCAAACTGCAATTACATATTTACATGTGATCTTCATGATGTGATTCATATTAGCAAATAGTGACCATTCCAGTCGGTATCCCATGTTCCTGAAGCTTTGCGTTTCAATCTTGTTGGTTGCTGTAGGAGGCGGACGAAGAGCAAGAAAAATCAGAAGACGACAAAGATTCTGACCAAAATTCTGATGACCCCGATGGCCCTGATACATCTTCGTTTAAAGCATTCATGATTTCATTTTTGTCGCCGTCTAGCTCTTTTAACGATTCAAGGGAGATAATCCCTGAGCAGAGCGAAGAAATGGGATACCCAACTTTAACACCAGTTGGGAAGGCAAGCAAGGGAAAGACAGGCTTGCTAAGCAGAGGGAAGCATTCCATTGGAAAAATCATTAATAAAGCAGCTAGGATGAGCGGTTTCAAACAAAATTCAGAACCTAAAATTGACAAAGAGGTGGTAAATAATGCTGAATCAGTTGCACCTGCATTGGACCTCGAAGAACAAAATGAAGTTAATTCCATGACCAACATGCCAGCTATATCAGAGCCATCTGTCCTTTTGTCAGAAACAATGCGATCCACTCTTTATTCCTCTCTTCCTATTCTTGCCCAAGGAAGGAGCTGGGTTTTGCTATACAGGTTTTTAATCTCTGCTATTCCTAGATGTTATGGTTGCATGTATCGACTACTCTCTAATGATTATGTATTCACAATTTTGCAGCACATGGAGGCATGGAATATCTTTATCTACTTTATACAGAAGGAGTTTGCTGTGCCCTGGTTACTCACTCTTGGTATGTTTTGTATGGAGCTGGTTTTGTTCGGTCTCTTAATAGTTTCACCAGTACTTAAAGAGAGTAGCCAATTACTGATATTATGTAGTTCCAAAGAGTAATTCTTACTTAGGTAATGTTTTTCACAATATGACATTCTTACGAGTCTTAGTAATATCTCTCGTGTAAATACTTATTTTGCTGTTATAAGGAGTAATTGCTTATTTTCTGTTATTTATTTGTTGATGTGTTCTGTAACAGGTAGTTGGGGACAGAAAGGGGGCAGTTTTTGGTGGTCTAGTTGAGGCTCCATTGCAGCCAACTAGCACAAAGAAGTATCAGGTTGAATTTACAAATTCTGGGAATATATTAATGGCCACCTATTCACCTTCTACTGATACTGATGGAAATTGAGTAATTGCAGGGTACCAATAACTGCTTTGTTTTCACTAATTTACATAGCAATCCTGCTATATACCGGCCAACTGGTAATTTGTACTTCTATCTATTTTCATGAGCTTTACGAATAAAAACATCACAAATATATTCTTCGATCTACTTTCTAGTCAATATAATTACAGGTGCTGCTTATAGTTATTTTTGTTCCTTGAGTTCCCGTTCATAATGATATATTGCACATAGTTAAAGCAAAATAGATCTCTGCCTCCCCTAGGTATTCTCCGATTAGAATGGAATGAAAGTAGGTGGATGGGTTATGGCTGGCAATGATGCGTCAGTCAGCTGCCTATGGGCCAACCCTGGATTACAGAACTGCTGTTTGGATGGTACAATCCTGCATTAAGGGGTTAAGTAGACCTCCAATTTTTAGGATTAGGCGTGTCCAAATTTTAGTGTAGGAGGTAAAGCGAGGGCGGTGAATAGCTTGGGGGAGAAAAGTAACTTTGCCTATATTCTAATGTTAGCATATCTTACTAAAGTTCTGACAGATCATTTGGTAACACATGTGAGCATTTTGAGCCATTTGCCTTGTGCCGAAGTAGCAATTACTTGATCTTGAAGCAGCTTTTATTTGTCCATGTTATTATCTGTATGCACTGACTCATTCTGTTAACATACTAAACGATTGCATATTGCAGGTGCCAATAAGTATTTTACGGTGTGCTCTGCTGACTATTTGGCGCTAGGAGGTGGAGGTCATTTCGCACTTTATCTAGACTCAGACCTGTAATTTCTCCCACTAGTTTCTAAGCATATCTTTAACGCCTTGAAATTTTTTAGTACTGCTTTGTTGGTCTAAGTCAATGTTAATGCCTCACCTTTTTCCTTTCTGTGTACTCTGCAGTTTGAATGGTTCAAGTTCAAATTCGGAGACATTTAACAACCAGTGTTTGTCACATTCTCCAGAATTTGCAGTTAAAGACGTTGAGGTACTTACAAAAACGAAGTTTTGTGGTTTATCTCCCCATCCCCTCTGAGCAAATGCCATTACACCCATACTGCTCCGAAATATGAATATGGCAAAATGCACCCTTTGTATAACTGAGATAATTCCTCTTTGAAAGCCTTTTCCATGTCCTGTGTCCGAGAGCCCATGAGACATTATTTGCTCCAATAATCTTCTCTCACACAGCTGCACACCACCTAACAAAGCTGATATATGCAACAGCTACATTCCCCACTGGAAATCATGGTAGTGTTTTTCATGGTCATACCACACTGCTACTTAACCCACCCAGGGTAAAAGTCTGCTCTATGCACTTACATATGCACCCTACATTCAAAAATAGTAATGCCAATAAGAATGAAGAAAAATAGTTGTTCATAGTTCATACACCCCCCACGATCAAGAAACGGCATCTTGAACAAACCGAAGCGAAGTGCATAAAAAAGTCGCCATCTTATGTGGGTGTCGATTCAGCAAGGCAGACATGTAACTTGGTTTTTCCTGTACAATGCAGCTTTGGGGCTTCGTCTATCCTTCAAAGTACGAAGAGATGCTCAAGCTCTGCCGTACCGAGAAGCCAGGGGTCTGTCGATTTTGAGAGTTCACTGAACCAATGTGTGTAACATCTGTACAGTTTTTAGTAGGGCGTCGCTAGAATTTTAGTGTTCAGGACCATGTTAGAAGCATTGGAAAGTGAGAACTTGTCTTATCGAGCGAGTGTGCCAAGATTTACAAATTCTTTGTTTTCATGGTCATGCCAGCGGAACAAGCTTACTGATGGTTGTCTGAGTATTATCATTAAGCGGACATTGGTCCAATTACAGCGGCAAATGTGCTGCAACATTCCCGTGTCTTCACGAAAAATGTAGACACATGATTTTTTCTTCCCTTCCTGAAGCATTGGAAAATGTAGGGAAGAAAAATAATGGAAGACAAAGAAACATATGAATTTAGCTAAAAAATTTCCCCTCCAGTCGGTTAGTTATGCAGCTGCCTCGTTCTTTGAGAAATTACTTGGGTGCACACATCCGTGCAATCAGACTATAAACTCAAGGAAAATATTCATTCTCTTTACACAACATTGACATATCACGCATTTGCCATGTTAAAAACTGTAAATCGTGATTTAGTTTATAATATAGCCAACCAAAACGCCTGAAACAGACATGCCAAAATTGTCTTGTAATTGTGACCCGGGAATCACAGAACATCAAAATCATTAGGAAACCCCAAACCGTGGACTTTATAGCTCACCAAAATGTTGGAAACGACCGGCATTTTCTGATGGGCCAAAATTCGCCCTTGACTGGAACATGAAAAATCTTTTCGAAACCTTGGTCACATACTATATTATTATTTTATTAAACGACATATTGGTCACATGCTTCATCAGTTCTTTGCTAAGAAAACCGATCCAATTTTTTTTTTACACACTTCGATATAAACACAACTTCCCTAATTGCTCTCCTAGTCCGATCAATGCTTTCTCTATGTCTTCGTTTCCGTTGACTTCCCAGTCCTAGACTCCAAGTCAATTTTTTGTCAGGCTTTACAACACTCAATGTTTGCATGCCGTTAGCATTTTGTATTCTTTTGGGCATATAAGTACACCTGGAATAATATTTGCAGTTGGGTTGCCAACTTGAACTAAATTTCAAAACCTGAAGGCTGGGGAAACATGAACTTTTACTAACTACCAAAAGGACAAAATTAATTTTGTGAAGAGAATACACAGAACAAAATAGTCAAAAGCAAACAGAAGTACATAACTGTAGCAAATTTCCACTGTAATGTTTCCGAACTTGAACAAATTTCTATACGGGGTACAGTGTCAACAAGGGCCTTAAAATCTTACGAGTAATATCTGTCTGCATATACATTTCCCTATAAAATTACACTAGTAAGTAGTACAGTACAAATTTATAAAGAACTGAAATATTTCAAAGACATCTGTAATTCTGTATACAGTTACAATCCGAGTAACAAACCAACAAATGTAGGAGTACTTATCAGCACCCGCCGTTTGGGTTCCAGGTCGAGCACGAGTGACTTGGCCCTTGCAGCTGCTGCAGATACACCTGCCGGATGAACCCGACGACGGTCTCGCCGGCCGTGGCCTCGCCGGCGCCCCATTTCTCTCCTGCCAGCGGCCGCGCCGCGCCGAGCGCCGCCGAGAACAGCATGGCCATCACGATCGCCGGCAGAACGAGCTTTGCGATCACGGCGGCCATGATTCTAGCTAGTCCGGTTATCTCTGAGACTCTGGGTACGTGTCTCTCGATCTTCTCGCTGCAGCTATGGAGCTTTAGGATGTGTGTGTGTGTGTGTGTGTGTGTGTGTGTGTGGATCTATGGGCTTCTGACGCACGTTATATATAGGGGGCCTCCTGCGTCGGGGGAAGGCCGGAAGCTGCTTCATCGTTTACAGGGGCGACTTGGCGCGTCTGTTTGAACTTTGAAAATAGCATGACGAATAGGAACTTTGCAGCTTGCCCTGGCGAGAGTGCCATGTGAAATGTGCACCCATGCGTTCCGGGACTGAAACCCCAAGTCGTTTTAGTCAAGAGATTAGTGCACCTTCTAAACTGGACCCCCGAAAAATGTGTTCGTTGGCTTGGCTTGGCTTGCTTTGCCGTACGTAAGCAAATAAAGACCTGTCCTTGCGCCTTGTCTGGTTTCAGTTTGCATGCATGGGACGCACCAATCGGGTCAATGCTTTGCGTTGCATTGCGCTTTGTTCGACAACATGCTCGCACGGTCAAGATTTTGTATTTCCTATGGAGCACGACAGCCACCAAGTAGGTACTGTATGTAAAACAAGTATTTTGGGAAACTGCTCGACATCCTAAACGGGGTGTGGCTATCTCATTATATAGAGGTACCAACAGGTACAATACAATGTTACAGTATTTATACAGAGGCTACATATATATACAGTCTAACACCCTCCCTCAATCTTAACTATGGCCTGAAGTACAAAGCAAGTGAAGATTGCGCCTACAGCCTACAAACTGTGGTTGTGAAAGAGGCTTCGTGAAGATGTCAGCAAGTTGATCATTTGACGAGATGAACTTGATACAAAGTAGCTTCTATGCAACACGTTCCCGAACAAAATGATAGTCAACCTCAATGTGCTTCGTCCGAGCATGAAACACTGGATTAGACGAAAGATATGGAGCACCAATGTTATCACACCACAAAACCGGAGGACGAGCTGAAGAGACTCTCAACTCTCTCAATAGAGACTGGACCCATATGATCTCAGCAGTCGCATCAGCAACTGCTTTGTACTCAGCTTCAGTACTATTGCGAGACACTTTGGCCTGCTTACGAGCATTCCAGGCAATCAAGTTAGAACCCAGAAATATCGCATATCCCCCCGTGGATCGCCTGTCATCAGGACTTCCAGCCCAATCTGCATCTGAAAAAGTTGAGAGCTCACACGACGGCGCAGGCTGAAGAAGCAGACCATAGGAGGCAGTAAGGCGTATGTAACGCAAAATACGCTTCACAGCTGACAAATGAGATGTCCTGGGTGCATGAAGAAACTGACACACGCGGTTGACTGCATAGGAGATATCAGGCCTGGTAATAGTAAGGTATTGCAGACCACCAACAAGACTGCGATACTCAGTAGCATCCTCAGGTGAGAGAGAGAGTCTCCATCAAGGGCAGGCAACCGATCAGTAGCAGACATCGGAGTAATAGCATGTTTATACTTCAGCATGCCAGCACGGCGCAGCAAGTCCAAGGAGTACTTCTTCTGGGTAAGAGTCAGACCAGCAGAAGAACGTGAAACCTGTTGGGGAACATAGTATTTTAAAATTTTCCTACGATCACGCAAGACCTATCTACTAGATGCATAGCAACGAGAGGGGAGAGTGTGTCTACGTACCCTCGTAGACCGGGAGCGGAAGCGTCAAGTGACGTGGTTGATGTTGTCGAACATCTTCGCGATCCAACCGATCAAGCACCGAACGTACGGCACCTCCGCGTTCAGCACACGTTCAGCTTGATGACGTCCCACGAGCTCTTGATCCAGTTGAGCTTCACGGGAGAGTTTCGTCAGCACGACGGCATGGTGACGGATATGATGTATTCACCGGCGCAGGGCTTCGCCTAAGCTCTGCGACGGTATGACCGAGGTGTGTTTCTGTGGAGGGGGGCACCGCACACGGCTAGAACAATTCAACTTGTGTGTCTTTGGGTGCCCCCCTGCCCCCGTATATAAAGGAGCAAGAGGGGAGGGCCGGCCGGCCTCCTATGGTGCGGCTAGGGCAATCCTACTAGGAATAGGATTGCAATCCTATTCCTAGTAGGAGGCCACCAAGAAGGAAGAGAGGGAAAGGAAAAGAGGGAGAGGTGGCGCCCCCCCAATCCTAGTCCAACTAGGATCCCTAGGTGGGGCGCCGGCCAGCCTCTATGGGCTGCCTCTCTCCTTTCCTCAAGGCCCACTATGGACCATCCCCCTTCGTAGGGGGTTCCGGTAACCCCCTCCGGCAATCCCGTTAAATCCGAAACTTTTCCGGAACACTTCCGGTGTCCGAATATAGTCGTCCAATATATCAATCTTTATGTCTCGGACATTCCGAGACTCCTCGTCATGTCCGTGATCTCATCCGGGACTCCGAACTACCTTCGGTACATCAAAACTCATAAACTCATAATACCGATCGTCATCAAACGTTAAGCGTGCGGACCCTACGGGTTCGAGAACTATGTAGACATGACCGAGACTCATCTCCGGTCAATAACCAATAGCGGAACCTGGATGTTCATATTGGCTCCTACATATTCTACGAAGATCTTTATCGGTCAAACCGCATAACAACATACGTTGTTCCTTTTGTCATCGGTATGTTACTTGCCCGAGATTCGATCGTCGGTATCTCTATACCTAGTTCAATCTCGTTACCGGCAAGTCTCTTTACTCGTTCCGTAACACATCATCTCGTGACTAACTCATTAGTCTTTTGCTTGCAAGGCTTATTATGATGTGTGTTACCGAGAGGGCCCAGAGATACCTCTCCGACACTCGGAGTGACAAATCCTAATCTTGATTTATGCCAACACCACGAATACTTTCGGAGACACCTGTAGATCATCTTTATGATCACCCAGTTACGTTGTGACGTTTGATAGCACACAAGGTGTTCCTACGGTATTCGGGAGTTGCATAATCTCATAGTCATAGGAACATGTATAAGTCATGAAGAAAGCAATAGCAGTAAAACTAAACGATCATAGTGCTATGCTAACGGATGGGTCTTGTCCATCACATCATTCTCCTAATGATGTGATCCCGTTGATCAAATGACAACTCATGTCTATGGTTAGGAAACATAACCATCTTTGATCAATGAGCTAGTCTAGTAGAGGCATACTAGGGACACTCTGTTTTGTCTATGTATTCACACATGTACTAAGTTTCTGGTTAATACAATTCTAGCATGAATAATAAACATTTATCATGATATAAGGAAATATAAATAACAACTTTATTATTGCCTCTAGGGCATATTTCCTTCAGTCTCCCACTTGCACTAGAGTCAATAATCTAGCTCACATCGCCATGTGATTTAATACCGATAGTTCACATCGTTTATGTGAATAACACCCATAGTTCACATTGCCATGTGACCAACACCCAAAGGGTTTACTAGAGTCAATAATCTAGTTCACATCGCTATGTGATTAATACCCAAGAGTAATAAGGTGTGATCATGTTTTGCTTGTGAGAGAAGTTTAGTCAACGGGTCTGTCACATTCAGATCCGTATGTATTTCGCAAATTTCTATGTCTACAATGCTCTGCATAGAGCTACTCTAGCTAATTGCTCCCACTTTCAATACGCATCCAGATTGATACTTAGAGTCATCTGGATTTAGTGTCAAAGCTTGCATCGGCGTAACCCTTTACGACGAACTCTTTATCACCTCCATAATCGAGAAACATTTCCTTAGTCATCCAGTTACTAAGGATAATTTTGACCGCTGTATAGTGATCTACTCCTGGATCACTATTGTACCCCCTTGACAAACTCATGGCAAGGTACACAACATGTTTGGTACACAGCATGGCATACTTTATAGAACCTATGGCTGAGGCATAGGGAATGATTTTCATTCTCTCTATATTTTTCTGCCGTGGTCTGGCTTCGAGTCTTACTCAACTTCACACCTTACAAGTCAGGCAAGAACTCCTTCTTTGACTGATCTATTTTGAACTACTTCAAAATCTTATCAAGGTATGTACTTATCAAAAGTCTTATCAAGCATCTTGATCTATCTCTATAGATCTTGATGCCCAATATGTAAGCAGCTTCACCAAGGTATTTCTTTGAAAAACTCCTTTCAAACACTCCTTTATGCTTTCCAGAAAATTCTACATCATTTCCAATCGACAATATGTCATTCACATATACTTATCAGAAAGGTTGTAGTGCTCCCACTCACTTCTTGTGAATACAGGCTTCACCGCAAGTCTGTATAAATCTATATGCTTTGATCAACTTATCAAAGCGTATATTCCAACTCCGAGATGCTTGCACCAGTCCATAGATGGATCGCTGGAGCTTGCACATTTTGTTAGCACCTTTAGGATTGACAAAACCTTCTGGTTGCATCATATACAAGTCTTCTTTAATAAATCCATTAAAGAATGCAGTTTTGTTATCCATTTGCCAGATTTCATAAAATGCGGCAATTGCTAACATGATTTGGACAGACTTAAGCATCGCTACAGGTGAGAAAGTCTCATCGTAGTCAACTCCTTGAACTTGTTGAAAAACTTTCGCAACAAGTCGAGCTTTGTAAACAGTAACATTACCGTCAGCGTCAGTCTTCCTCTTGAAGATCCATTTATTTTCGATGGCTTGCCGATCATCGGGCAAGTCAACCAAAGTCCACACTTTGTTCTCATACATGAATCCCATCTCAGATTTCATGGCCTCAAGCCATTTTGCGGAATCTGGGCTCATCATCGCTTCCTCATAGTTCGTAGGTTCATCATGGTCCAGTAACATGACTTCCAGAACCGGGTTGCCGTACCACTCTAATGCGGAACGTACTCTGGTTGATCTACGACGTTCAGCAGAAACTTGATCTGAAGTTTCATGATCATCATCATTAACTTCCTCACTGATTGGTGTAGGAATCACTGGAACAATTTTCTGTGATGTACTACTTTCCAATTCAGGAGAAGGTACAATTACCTCATCAAGTTCTACTTTCCTCCCACTCACTTCTTTCGAGAGAAACTCCTTCTCTAGAAAGGATCCACTCTTAGCAACAAAGACCTTGCCTTAGGATCTGTGATAGAAGGTGTACCCAACAGTTTCTTTTTGGGTATCCTATGAAGATTTACTTCTCCGATTTGGGTTCGAGCTTATCATGTTGAAACTTTTTCACATAAGCATCGCAGTGCCAAACTTAAAGAAATGACAGCTTAGGTTTCTCGTCAAACCACAGTTCATACGGTGTCATCTCCACGGATTTAGATGGTGCCCTATTTAACGTGAATGTAGCTGTCTCTAATGCATAACCCCAAAAGCGATAGTAGTAGATCGGTAAGAGACATCATCGATCGCACCATATCTAATAAAGTATGGTTATGATGTTCGGACACACCATTACACTATGGTGTTCCAGATGGCGTGAGTAGTGAAACTATTTCACATTGTTTTTACTGAAGGCCAAACTCGCTAACTCAAATATTTTACCTCTACGATCATATCGTAGGAACTCTTATTTTCTTGTTACGATGATTCTCCACTTCACTCTGAAATTCTTTGAAATTTTCAAATGTTTCAGACTTGTGCTTCATTAAGTAGATATACCCATATCTGCTCAAATCATCAGTGAAGGTCAGAAAAAAACGATACCCGCCGCGAGCTTCAACACTCATTGGTCCACATACATCTGTATGTATGATCTCCAACAAATCTGTTGCTCGCTCCACAGTTCCGGAGAACGGAGTTTTAGTCATCTTGCCCATGAGGCATGGTTCGCAAGCACCAAGTGATTCATAATCAAGTGATTCCAAAAGTCCATCACTATGGAGTTTCTTCATGCGCTTTACACCAATATGACCTAAACGGCAGTGCCACAAATAAGTTGCACTATCATTATTAACCTTGCATCTTTTGGCTTCAATATTATGAATATGTGTATCACCACGATCGAGATCCAACAAACCATTTTCATTGGGTGTATGACCATAGAAGGTTTTATCCATGTAAACAGAACAACAATTATTCTCTAACTTACATGAATAACTGTATTACAATAAACATGATCAAATCATATTCATGCTCAACACCAAATAACACTTATTTAGGTTCAACACTAATCCCGAAAGTATAGGGAGTGTGCGATGATGATCATATCAATCTTGGAACTACTTCCAATACTCATCGTCACTTCATCCTTTAACTAGTTTCTGTTCATTATGCAACTCCCATTTCGAGTTACTACTCTTTAGCAACTGAACCAATATCGAATACCGAGGGGTTGCTATGAACACTAGTAAAATACATATCAATAATCTGTATATCAAATATACCTTTGTTCACTTTGCTATCCTTCTTATCCGCCAAATATCTAGGGCAGTTCCACTTCTAGTGACCATTTCCTTTGCAGTAGAAGCACTTGTTTCAGGCTTGAGTTTAGCTTTGGGTTTCTTCACGGGAGTGACAACTTGCTTGTCATTCTTCTTGAAGTTCCCTTTCTATCCCTTTGCCCTTTACTTGAAACAAGTGGTCTGGTTAACCATCAACACTTGATGCTCTTTCTTGATTTCTACCTTCGCCGATTTCAGCATCGTGAAGAGCTCGGGAATTACTTTCGTCATCCCTTGCATATTATAGTTCATCACGTAGTTCTACTAACTTGGTGATAGTGTCTAGAGAACTTTGTCAATTACTATCTTATCTGGAAGATTAACTCCCACTTGATTCAAGCAATTGTACTACCCAGACAATCTGAGCACATGCTCACTGGTTGAGCTATTCTCCTCCATCTTGTTGGCAAAGTACTGTCAGAGGTCTTATACCTCTCGACACGGGCATGAGTATGAAATACTAATTTCAACTCTTGGAACATCTCATATGCTCCGTGGAGTTTCAAAACATTTTTGAAGGCCGTAAAGCATGGTGCACTAAACTATCAAGTAGTCATCATATCGAGCTTTTGTCAAAACGTTCATAACGTCTACATCTGCTCCTGCAATAGGTCTGTCACCTAGCGGTGCATCAAGGCCATAATTCTTCTGTGAAGCAATGAGGATAATCCTCAGATCACGGAACAATTCCGCATCATTGCTACTAACATCTTTCAACTTGGTTTTCTCTAGGAACATATGAAAAATAAACGGGGAGCAACATCGCGAGCTATTGATCTACAACATAGATATGCTAATACTACCAGGACTAACTTCATGATAAATTAAAGTTCAATTTAATCATATTGCTTAAGAACTCCCACTTAGATAGACATCCCTCCGGTCATCTAAATGATCACGTGATCCAAATAAACTAAACCATGTCCGATCATCACGTGAGATGGAGTAGTTTCAATGGTGAGCATCTTATGTTGATCATATCTACTATATGATTCACGCTCGACCTTTCGGTCTCCAGTGTTCCGAGGCTATATCTGCATATGCTAGGCTCGTCAAGTTTAACCCGAGTATTCTGCCTGTGCAAAACTGGCTTACACCCGTTGTATTTGAACGTAGAGCTTATCACACCCGATCATCACGTGGTGTCTCGGCACGACGAACTTTCGCAACGGTGCATACTCAGGGAGAACACTTATACCTTGAAATTTAGTAAGGGATCATCTTATAATGCTACCGTCGTTCTAAGCAAAATAAGAAGCATAATAAGATAAACATCACATGCAATCAAAATATGTGACATGATATGGCCATCATCATCTTGTGCTTTTGATCTCCATCTCCAAAGCACCGTCATGATCACCTTCGTCACCGGCGCGATACCTTGATCTCCATCATAGCATCGTTGTCGTCTCGCCAACTATTGCTTCTACGACTATCGCTACTGCTTAGTGATAAAGTAAAGCAATTACATGGCGATTGCACTTCATACAATAAAGCGACAACCATATGGCTCCTGCCTGTTGCCGATAACATTACAAAACATGATCATCTCATACAAAACCGTATAACTCATCATGTCTTGACCATATCACATCACAACATGCCCTGCAAAAACAAGTTAGACGTCCTCTACTTTGTTGTTGCAAGTTTTACGTGGCTGCTACGGGCTTAGCAAGAACCGTTCTTACCTACGCATACAAAACCACAACGATGTTTCGTCAAGTATGTGCTGTTTTAACCTTCACTAGGACCGGGCGTAGCCACACTTGATTCAGCTAAAGTGAGAGAGACAGACACCCGCCAGTCACCTTTAAGCAACGAGTGCTCGTAACGGTGAAACCAGTCTCGCGTAAGCATACGCGTAATGTCGGTCCGGGCCGCTTCATCTCACAATACCGCCGAAGCAAAATATGACATGCTGGTAAGCAGTATGACTAGTATCGCCCACAACTCATTGTGTTCTACTCGTGCATATCATCTACGCATAGACCTGGCTCTGATACCACTGTTGGGGAACGTAGTATTTTAAAATTTTCCTACGATCACGCAAGATCTATCTACTAGATGCATAGCAACGAGAGGGGAGAGTGTGTCTACGTACCCTCGTAGACCGGGAGCGGAAGCGTCAAGTGACGCAGTTGATGTTGTCGAACATCTTCGTGATCCAACCGATCAAGCACCGAACGTACGTCACCTCCGCGTTCAGCACACGTTCAGCTTGATGACGTCCCACGAGCTCTTGATCCAGTTGAGCTTCACGGGAGAGTTTCGTCAGCACGACGGCATGGTGACGGATATGATGTATTCACCGGCGTAGGGCTTCGCCTAAGCTCCGCGACGGTATGACCGAGGTGTGTTTCTGTGGAGGGGGGCACCGCACACGGCTAGAACAATTCAACTTGTGTGTCTTTGGGTGCCCCCCTGCCCCCGTATATAAAGGAGCAAGAGGGGAGGGCCGGCCGGCCTCCTATGGTGCGGCTAGGGCAATCCTACTAGGAATAGGATTGCAATCCTATTCCTAGTAGGAGGCCACCAAGAAGGAAGAGAGGGAAAGGAAAAGAGGGAGAGGTGGCGCCCCCCCAATCCTAGTCCAACTAGGATCCCTAGGTGGGGCGCCGGCCAGCCTCTATGGGCTGCCTCTCTCCTTTCCTCAAGGCCCACTATGGACCATCCCCCTTCGTAGGGGGTTCCGGTAACCCCCTCCGGCAATCCCGTTAAATCCGAAACTTTTCCGGAACACTTCCGGTGTCCGAATATAGTCGTCCAATATATCAATCTTTATGTCTCGGACATTCCGAGACTCCTCGTCATGTCCGTGATCTCATCCGGGACTCCGAACTACCTTCGGTACATCAAAACTCATAAACTCATAATACCGATCGTCATCAAACGTTAAGCGTGCGGACCCTACGGGTTTGAGAACTATGTAGACATGACCGAGACTCATCTCCGGTCAATAACCAATAGCGGAACCTGGATGTTCATATTGGCTCCTACATATTCTACGAAGATCTTTATCGGTCAAACCGCATAACAACATACGTTGTTCCTTTTGTCATCGGTATGTTACTTGCCCGAGATTCGATCGTCGGTATCTCTATACCTAGTTCAATCTCGTTACCGGCAAGTCTCTTTACTCATTCCGTAACACATCATCTTGTGACTAACTCATTAGTCTTTTGCTTGCAAGGCTTATTATGATGTGTGTTACCGAGAGGGCCCAGAGATACCTCTCCGACACTCGGAGTGACAAATCCTAATCTTGATTTATGCCAACACCACGAATACTTTCGGAGACACCTGTAGAGCATCTTTATGATCACCCAGTTACGTTGTGACGTTTGATAGCACACAAGGTGTTCCTACGGTATTCGGGGGTTGCATAATCTCATAGTCATAGGAACATGTATAAGTCATGAAGAAAGCAATAGCAGTAAAACTAAACGATCATAGTGCTATGCTAACGGATGGGTCTTGTCCATCACATCATTCTCCTAATGATGTGATCCCGTTGATCAAATGACAACTCGTGTCTATGGTTAGGAAACATAACCATCTTTGATCAATGAGCTAGTCTAGTAGAGGCATACTAGGGACACTCTGTTTTGTCTATGTATTCACACATGTACTAAGTTTCCGGTTAATACAATTCTAGCATGAATAATAAACATTTATCATGATATAAGGAAATATAAATAACAACTTTATTATTGCCTCTAGGGCATATTTCCTTCAAAACCTCCAGACCAAGGAAAAAATGCAAAGCACCTAAATCCTTGACAGCAAAGTCTCCATTGAGTGCAACCACAAGACGATCAACAGCAACATGAGATGAACTGATGAGAATGATATCGTCAACATAAACCAGGAGATACATTGTAACCTCAGGACGCTGAAGAAGAAACAGCGATGTGTCTGCAGTGGAAAGAGTAAAACCAAGTGCCCAAAGAACTGAGCCAAGACGGGCATGCCATGCACAAGGAGCATGTTTCAGTCCATACAATGACTTAGTCAGACGACAGAGATGACATGGACGTGCAGGATCCACAAATCCAGGTGGCTGACGCATATAAACCTCCTCCAGAATCCCATGGAGGAAAGCGTTCTGCACATCAAGTTGACGGAGAGACCATCCACGAGTAACATCAAGAGACAACAGCAAGCGAATGGTAGTAGGCTTGATGACTGGACGGAATGTGTCTTCATAATCAAGACCATACCTCTGTTTGAAGCCCTTAGCAATGAGCCGTGCCTTGTAGCATTTGTGGAACCATCAGCATGTCTCTTGACTTTAAACACCCACTTGGAATCAATGACATTGACACTAGATACTGGAGGAACAAGCTGCCAAGTGTCATTCTTCTGGAGAGCCTGAAACTCCTGTTCCATAGCAGCACGCCAGTGAGGAATACTCAGTGCAGCCTGGAAGTGACGAGGCTCTGCAGTGGGATCAGCAGCAATATGAGCCATGCACGCGGCGAGCCATGCCACAGTCCCATCCGTGCGTGCCTTCGGACGAAAGATGCCGGATTGGCCTCGTGTACGAGGACGAGGAGGGGCCACAGGCTGGGCCGGCAGCACCGACGCAACAGGTGATGGAGACGAAACTGCAGCATTGGAGGAGCTCGCGCCAGAGTTCCCTGGCGACGGCGAGCCAGGCGAGGCCAGCCCACTGGAGGCCGAGGCGGGGCTCACCGGATCCGGCTCCGGGCCGATCGAAGTAGCAACCGGCCCAGGCGAAGATGCCTCCATGGCGGGAGAGGCCGGCAGCAGACTGGGCGAGACCCCTCGTGGGTCAGGCGGGGTGCCAGGCGAGGCCAACGATAAGCCAGGCGAGGCCGCCCGTGGGCCAGGCTAAACCGGCGCCCGCACGACAGCCTCCACTGGCGGTGGAGAGGCGGGTACACGGGTCTCACCCGATATGCATGGCGCATGCACAGCCCGATCAGGGGACACCGCGTCTGTTTCCTGTTCATCAAGAAGCTCAAGGCGAGCACCACGTCCAATACCTGCACCATGATTAGGCAACAACGCAAGGGCATATGCAACATCCACAAGTTGATCAGGCAAAGGTATGGACATGTGTACCGGTTGTGAGGGAGTGGTAGAGTTTGTCGGAAATGCGCGAAAAGGAAACACGTTTTCATCAAACACAACATCGCGAGAGATGTAAACACGGTTGGTAGGAACATGAAGGCATTTGTACCCTTTGTGGAGGGAACTATACCCTAGAAAGACGCACTTCTTAGACCGAAACTCTAGCTTACGCTTGTTATATGGTCGTAGGTGAGGCCAACACGCACACCCGAACACTTTGAAAAAAGTGTAGTCTGGAATATCTTTGAGTAAGAGTTCATGCGGGGTTTGCATTTTCAGGAGTCGTGAGGGAAGCCTATTTATGAGAAAACAGGCTGTGGAGAAAGCATCAGTCCAAAAACGAAACGGAACGGATGCATGAGCTAGCAAGGTTAGGCCAGTTTCAACAAGATGACGATGCTTACGTTCGGCAGTTCCATTTTGCTGATGTGTATGAGGACAAGATGCACGATGCGAAATCCCAAGTTTGTTAAAAAAAGAGTTGAGGTTGTGGTATTCACCCCCCAGTCAGATTGAACATGGATGATGAAAGATCGTGGATGTCGCCTAGAGGGGGGTGAATAGGCGCTTTAAAATAATTATGGTTTAGGCTTGAACAAATGCGGAATAAACCTAGCGGTTAATTTGTCAAGCACAAAACCTACAACAACTAGGCTCACCTATGTGCACCGACAACTTATGCTAAGCAAGATAAACAACTAGGTGATAGCAAGATATATGACAAGAAACAATATATCTATCACAAAGTATAGTGCATAAGTAAAGGGCTCGGGTAAGAGATAACCGAGGCACGCGGAGACGACGATGTATCCCGAAGTTCACACCCTTGCGGATGCTAATCTCCGTTTGGAGCAGTGTGGAGGCACAATGCTCCCCAAGAAGCCACTAGGGCCACCGTAATCTCCTCACGCCCTCGCACAATGCAAGATGCCGTGATTCCACTAAGGGACCCTTGAGGGCGGTCACCGAACCCGTACAAATGGCAACCCTTGGGGGCGGTCACCGAACCCGTACACTTTGGCAACCCTTGGGGGCGGTCACCGGAACCCGTCAAATTACTCGGGGCGATCTCCACAACCTAATTGGAGACCCCGACGCTTGCCCGGAGCTTTACACCACAATGATTGAGCTCCGAACACCAAGGTTGGGGCTATCTCCCCAACGACACCACGAAGCTTCACCACAATGGAATATGGCTCCGAGGTGAACACAACCGTCTAGGGCGCCCAAGCACCCAAAAGGAACAAGCTCAAGGGTACCAAGCACCCAAGAGTAATAAGCTTCTCAACTTCACTTCCACGTATCACCGTGGAGAACTCAAACCGATGCACCAAATGCAATGGCAAGGGCACACGGAGTGCCCAAGTCCTTCTCTCCCAAATCCCACCGAAGCAACTAATGCTAGGGAGGCAAATGAGAGGAAGAACAAGAAGGAGAACACCAAGAACTCCAAGATCAAGATCCAAGGGGTTCCCCTCACCTAGAGGAGAAAGTGATTGGTGGAAATGTGGATCTAGATCTCCTCTCTCTTTTCCCCCAAAAACTAGCAAGAATCCATGAAGGGATTGAGAGATAGCAAGCTCGAAGAAGGTCAACAATGGGGGAAGAACACGAGCTCAAAGGATAAGGTTCATTGGGGAAGAAGACCCCCTTTTATAGGTGGGGGAAAATCCAACCGTTATGCTCACAGCCCGCACAGAGCGGTACTACCGCTCCAGGAGCGGTACTACCGCTAGGGCAGTAGAACCCCTTTGAAAAACAACAGCGAGGAGGCAAAAAGGCCAGAAAAACCGTCGGAGCGGTAGTACCGCTTGACCTCACGGTACTACCGCTAGGGGTAGCGGTAGTACTGCTAAGGGTAGCGGTACTACTGCTTGCGAGCGGTACTAAAAAATTACATCCGTGCCTACCACCGCTGGACTTGTGACGAGTTTTTGGTCCCGAGCGGAAGTAGCCACGGAAGTAGCCGCGGTAGTACTGCTCCAAGCGGTAGTACCGCTCCCGAAAGCGGTAGTAAAAAATTACTTCCGCTCCTACGCGCGGTAGTACCGCTGCAGCCTTTTCAGTACACCAAAACGACAATAACTTTTGCATACGGACTCCAAATTCGATGAAACCAAGTTTGTTGGAAAGCTAGCGACAAGGGCTAACACAATCTTGATAGAAATATCAATAAGAAGCAATTTAGAAAAGTCCCAAAAGAAAATGGTGAGAACCCTTTCTCGGATAAGACCGGTAAAACCTCCAACACCGAAAACATCATAGAAGACACATGTGAACTCTGTTTTCGATGAACTCAAGCTTGTCATCAAGATGACCATAAGCTCTAAGACTACAAAGAGAACCAAACAAGAACCAAGAAACATGATGCAAGGATGCAATGGTTTGAGCTCTCTACTAACGATACGATCAAGCTACCAACTTGAGAGCCCCCCTTGATAGTACGGCAAATGATCCTATAACCCGGTCTCCCAACTACCACCACGAGACCGGTAAAATAGAAAACCTATCAAGGGCAAACCTTTGCTTTGCACAAAGTCCACTTGAGCTAGATGTAGACGATCTTGACTTCCTCAAGTTGGACCATCTTTCTTGATTGCGTTGTCTCGGTGAAGACTAGTAGATTGCTCCCCCATACTCCTCTATGGGTGAGCCACTCTTCGGCATATCTTCACAAGTCCATTGTCACGACAATGGACGGCAAGATTCAAGCACTTGATTTCTTTGTGATGCTCCACTTGAACTTGCACACCGCAACCTAACCCCACAAAGAACTCTCACGAAGAACATGGGTTAGTACACAAAGCGTGATTGACAATGCTTACCATACCATGGGATTGCTTGATCCCTCTCGGTACATCTTCTACACTTTGTGTGTTGATCAACTTGATTCACTCCTTCACTTAGTCTTGATCAACCTTGAATCTTTCCAACTCTCTTCATTTGGATGATGTCTTGAAGGCAAACATGAATGATAACACACTCTTCTTCTTCAAGACATGCTTGCAATAAGCTCAACACTCACAAGACCAATCTTTGGATAATTCCTTAATAACACCTTGGTCATCACAAACTCTCCTTGAAACCAACAAATGAACTCCAAGAAAAGCCTATGGACAGACCCTTCAAATATAACTCAAGGAAACCATTAGTCCATAGAGATTGTCATCAATTACCAAAACCAAACATGGGGGCACCGCATGTTCTTTCAATCTCCCCCATTTTGGTAATTGATGACAATCACTTTCAAGAGAGTTTATATAAGGAATTATGGAGGTACATAATTTATGGAGGAACACAATTTATATTGACCTTCTAAGTTTTTCGCCCATTTTGGCAATCGATGCCAATGGGGGAGAAGTTTCAGAGAGTTTAGTTTTGTGAGGAAGTTTAGAGAGTTGTCTCTTCGCTCTTCTTGCTTTGGTTTTGTTCCTAAGCTTATGCATCACCATACCATGCAACAATAATGTATGTGAGATGCAAAAGCTTAGGAACAAAAC
>LR738714.1:596471770-596484602 GCA_902687465.1 Secale cereale
CATGAGATGCAAAAGCTTAGGAACAAAACCAAAGCAAGAAGAGCGAAGAGACAACTCTCTAAACTTCCTCACAAAACTAAACTCTCTGAAACTTCTCCCCCATTGGCATCGATTGCCAAAATGGGCGAAAAACTTAGAAGGTCAATATAAATTGTGTTCCTCCATAAATTATGTATTCCTCAAAATAGAGAGTGGAATGCAATACATATATCCAACTGTAAATACTTGGAGGAAGACAAACTATATTGAGGCCCAAAGATTGCAAAAGAATGATATGCCACAAATGCATAACAAAGGGAGAAAAACATGCAATCAAGCAATCAAAGGATACCAATTGAATTAAGCTATCAAAAGATACCAATTGACCTGATCCTACATGCCAAATGAATAAGAGATATTATGATAAGAGCAAAGGAGTGTTCTAGAGAAACTAGAGAAGCTCCCCATGATTTGTGCACAATTTAGTTTTGTATCTGGATACAACGAGCACAAAATAGGATCGTCTCTCCCCCAAGATCAATAGAACTCACGACATAGCAACCGATTTTTCTAAAGACACTGGTGAAGCTCCCCATAATTTGTGCACTCCTTAGAAAATTTTCATTAGGATACCAAGTGCACAAAATAGGATCATCACTCCCCCAAAATCAATAGAAGCTCACACCAAGTGCAAGTGAGCATGAAGGTAACAAAGCCTAGCACTTGCAACAAACAAATGGTTGAACAACATATAAAAGAGACAACTTAAGAGTATGCTCAACCAAAATGATGTGTGTGAGTCATGGCAAAGCACTTGAGAAGACTAATGTATGGATGAACATTAAGCATCAATATAGTCTTGAATGAAAGAGATACTCGGTGCAAGGCCTATCATTCCCACACACAACAAGCAAACGGGTTTACAAGCTCACTAATAAGCATATAAAGAACCTATGCTTGTGACAACCCGTGGTGAAGATATAAAAGAGAGCGTTATCAAGACGAGGGATACCAATTAATTGGCAAAAGCCTTGTCAAGACAAGCAAGATACAAAAATATCCTCACCACACAAGAGTGCATCTAGATGCAACAAGATAAGATCCGCACTCAAGGCAAAGGCTTTCACGGAGCCACCAAAGAAATGATACAAGAACGACAAGGTGGACGTGAAAGAAGGGGATATCAAATAGATATGCAACTTCTCTCAAGTGTATAAGATTCTAGGTAGATGAAGATCATGATGATATCAATCCACAAAGAAGGATGTACACACGAAATTGTTGCAAAAAAAAGAATGAATAAGTTATCCCCAAGGAAGTCAGAAATATACCAATAAGATATTTGCTTGAAGGCATAGCACATGGCTAGATAAGGTCTTATTGTATATACATGAATTCCAAGCAAGCGAACATCAAAGACATCACAACTAGCAACAAGGCATCATTGTTGGGATGCTTTGAGGAAGGAAACAAATATCACAAGAAGGAATGACTAACATGCCATGATGCAACCTACACAAGGTTGGTGCAAGAAATGTGTGCATGAAGTAGATGATGATACTTGTTACCGAGATACCATTGGAAGGATGTAGTAGATACCAAATGAAGGTAGATAGTAGTTCATTGATCATCCTAGCTTGACTCCAATAAGCACATGGTGACACCACCTTCCTTTTGAATGAGCCGAGCATCCAATGCATCCCCAATTGTTCCTAGAACAACAACACAAAGAAAATGGTACCCAAACTCATTGGGACCAAAGAGTTAGAAACACCAATACATAGGACAAACTCCACAAACATATGTGCATTTATATAAGAAAATAAGTTTCATGCACATCTCATCCAAATTGAGACTAGGTGGAGTTTCCCCTATATATTGGGTTAAAGAAAGAAAGCATGCCAAAGAAAATACATGTAGTAAATATGCATGCTCAAGACTTTCAAGAAACGAAACGAAATGAAAAAGTAATACCAAGTGAAAAGAGGATACCGAATGGAGAAATCATAACTTGAAAGATATCTACTTAGAAGATACATCAAGAAATGAGATATCCATTGATACACGCAAATGGAAAGATATCGCACTCCCAAAAGAGAGGATGGTTCCAAACAAACCAACCCATCTACAAAGTTTCATGATGGCACAAAGTACCAAAAAGAAACGGATTGCCTTCCATCAACACACACTTGATATGGATCACAAGATGAGTGTTCTATAGAAGATAGGATAGCTCCCCCAAGAATTGTGCATTAAAGAGAATTTGCATTTGAATACAAAATGCACAAGGTAGGATCACCACTTTCACTGTATCAAGAAAATACTTGACAAAATCAATAAAATAACAAGATCCACAAGTGGCACGGAAGGCAATGGGAGTTGACACAAACTTGGCTAGAGATAAGACAAATAAAACCAAAAGACAATGTAAAGATGATCAATAATTTCCACCACATAAATGATTACCAATTGTCAAAGACAAGAGGTATTTTGGAAATAATTCCCGGTGATAGATAGCAATGATATCCAACATCATCTTCACACCAAACACAAGCAAAATTCAACTTGTAGAGCTAACATGCCACCTAGGAACAACATAATTTATACTATCAACTCTAGGTGACAATATCTCAAATTTACACATTTTCTAGGCTTGTAATATGCACATAGAATATTACTCCCCCATAATGTGATACCAATGAAAAACTTACCAAGATGCAAAAGAGAACCAACAAGAGATAATTAATGGAACATTTAGAATTTGACTTTCTCATGAGAAGACATACCACATAGAGACTAGATAATCTTGTAATATCAATACTAGATGGTATTCCTCATGTACACACATTTATAGGATTGTGAGGTGCACAAGGCACATCACTCCCCCAAAATGGGATGTTCCATTAATTTCTCACAAGAGCCAACTAAGATAAAAGCAAGAAGCACAAAGGCTCAACGCACGACACACACATACATGATGTGCAAACCAATATACACATACTTGATTTCTCAAGATATACAAATTGGACGCACAGCATATACAAACACATGCAGGGAACAAAACCAAAACATGCAAAGGGGCAAGTAACTTTCAATGTAGACAATTTAAGCATGAGTTACCGCAAGGAGGAACATTGGATATAAGATAGAAACTTGATAATCCGAATGACTTGGCTTGAGACAATATGAATGATGAAGACCCCTTAATTCTTCATAATGTAACCAAGTCTCCAATGCCCTCCAACAACGCCTATTGATCAAGTTTTAGCTTGTTGGTCCCCAACCAAGTTGGGTCCTAAGAGGTTAGTCACAATAGGCTTGGCCACCCAAATGGTTCTTTTCTTGACACCACTTTGAGTACCAAAAAACTTGGCAAACACATTGCCAACATTATCCTTCCCAAGAAAATAGACATCATCAATAATAATTGGGTTGGATAAGATACCACTAGTGCATGAAGAAGCAAGGTGACCCTTCTCACGGCATAGGTAGCAACATCTACTCTTTACTTTCTTCTCATTTGATTTCTCAAAATGAGAAGCATTACCATGAGTCTTCTTGGGAAGCGGCCTTTCTCCAACTTGCCGTTGAGCACGAGATTGAACTTGTGGCCTCTTCCCTTGTTGCTTGTCACTAATGACCTTCTTCTTCAATGGGCAAGATCTAACATGATGCCCTTCAATTTTGCACTTGAAGCAAATAATCTTGGCCGAATTCTTGAGTTGTTCTTGGCCCTTCTTCTTGTTGCTCTTGGACTTCTTCTTCTTGTTGGAGTTGAATCCAAGTCCACCTTTGTCATTGGGGGATTTTTGCACACTCAAGATATTGTTGAGTGTGGACTTCCCTTCATGACACTTTTCCAAGTCTTTCTTCAAGGAAGAGACTTGGGCCATGAGCTCTTTGATTTCCTCTACATGGTTAGTATCAACACAAGTACTAGAGGAAGTATAGGCTTCATTGTTAGAGCAACAAGGCAAGGAAAGCAATTCATCACAAGATGTACCAATGTTATGCATAGATGAATTACGAGGACTAGCACATGGCAATATAGCATTTTGACTAGAAGTAGTGCTAGTGACCACATGAGACTCACTAGATGTTACCTTGATGATCATGGCCTCATGAGCTATCTTTAGCACATTATGGGATACTAGAAGATCATCATGAGAGCTTGTGAGCTTTACATGACTTTCTTCCAATCTCCCATAATTGCTAGATAGCAACTCAAGTTGAGCCCTTAGCTCAACATTCTCCTTCAAAATGGATGCTTCACTAGAAATAGAGTTAGTATCACAAGCATCATCAATAATAGCAAGAGAAGAAGGCAACTTGGCAAGCTCTTTAGAATATGAAGCTTTAAGTTGAGCATGATACTCGGTGAGTTTGATGAGCTCACTCTTAATGACCCTTGAGCCATTTTTGAGGTGATCAAAATCCTCAAGGAGTTTAGCATGTGCAACTTCAAGCTTCTCATTTTTAGTTTCAAAATCATTAGCCACCTCGAGAGCTCTATCATGGGATTCCTTTATTCTAGATAGTTCTAGAGCAAAAGTCTCCTCAAGAGATTCCTTGGTGGTTTGTTCAAATTCAAGAGCTTGCGAGAGGTCGGCGATCTCATTAGCGTAATCACGCTCATGACCTTCCATTTTCTCAATGGTGACCTCATGCTCCTCTAGATGAGATTCCAACTCCTCTATATATTTCTTGCCCTCAATGGCAATAGACATGATTTCCATGAAGTTGGAACGAGCAATTTTATTCTTATGAAGAGCTTTAAAAATTATTTCCCCCTTAATTTTTAAGGAGGCAACATTGTCATTCTCTTCATCATTTTCTACATCATCATCATTCTCATCATCACTATCATGACAAGAAATATTGGGGTTCAAAGTGGGAGATACCTTTGAAGCCTTAGCCATAAGGCAAAATGCAGTAGATGATGATGTAGGATCCCTTGAAGCACCATTCAAGACTACATCTTGTTCCATGGGGTGTTGGGTTTCCTCTATATTGTTAGCACAACAATTCGAGGGAATAGATGCATTTTTATCATGGCAACAAGACATAGCAAGCATATCATCATGAGTTTTAGTCAAGCAATTTCTACAAGATATGCAAGGACTATCAACACAAGCATGTGAAACATGTAGGGTGCTCGAAGTGTTAAAGTCCAAAGAAGATGCATTGCAATAAGATAGTGATGAAGGATCATCCACAATAAGCATACTATCATCATTGCAATGACCAACACTACTCACCATATCATTACCTTGTGGCAAACCACATGTAGGTGAAGTAGAAGAAGTTGAGAACACAACACGGCCGGAGGTGGAGGGAGAACAATCATTCCTACAATTCTTGGACACACCATATTTATCTTGAAGCTTTGTCCACAACTCATGAGCATCCCGGAACGACATGAGTTGAAATATAACAACATTGCTCAAAGCATCAAAAAGCACATTAGAAGCTTGAGCATTGAGATAAGAGTTTTTCTCATCCTCTAAAGATAATCTTTGTGGATCCTTTGGAGGAGAAAAACCCATATCTACAATTCGCTCTAAATTTGGGTCCATGACCCTAAATAGATTAAGCATGCGAATTACCCAAACATCAAAATTTGTGCCATTGAAACTAAGAGTGTCAGAGAAACCTAAACCCCTAGTCGACATCCTTACTCTCTAGGCGGTAAAGCCCTATAAAGAGAGACGAGGCTCTGATACCAATTGAAAGATCGTGGATGTCGCCTAGAGGGGGGGGGGTGAATAGGCGCTTTAAAATAATTATGGTTTAGGCTTGAACAAATGCGGAATAAACCTAGCGGTTAATTTGTCAAGCACAAAACCTACAACAACTAGGCTCACCTATGTGCACCAACAACTTATGCTAAGCAAGATAAACAACTAGGTGATAGCAAGATATATGACAAGAAACAATATATCTATCACAAAGTATAGTGCATAAGTAAAGGGCTCGGGTAAGAGATAACCGAGGCACGCGGAGACGACGATGTATCCCGAAGTTCACACCCTTGCGGATGCTAATCTCCGTTTGGAGCGGTGTGGAGGCACAATGCTCCCCAAGAAGCCACTAGGGCCACCGTAATCTCCTCACGCCCTCGCACAATGCAAGATGCCGTGATTCCACTAAGGGACCCTTGAGGGCGGTCACCGAACCCGTACAAATGGCAACCCTTGGGGGCGGTCACCGAACCCGTACACTTTGGCAACCCTTGGGGGCGGTCACCGGAACCCGTCAAATTACTCGGGGCGATCTCCACAACCTAATTGGAGACCCCGACGCTTGCCCGGAGCTTTACACCACAATGATTGAGCTCCGAACACCAAGGTTGGGGCTATCTCCCCAACGACACCACGAAGCTTCACCACAATGGAATATGGCTCCGAGGTGACCACAACCGTCTAGGGCGCCCAAGCACCCAAAAGGAACAAGCTCAAGGGTACCAAGCACCCAAGAGTAATAAGCTTCTCAACTTCACTTCCACGTATCACCGTGGAGAACTCAAACCGATGCACCAAATGCAATGGCAAGGGCACACGGAGTGCCCAAGTCCTTCTATCCCAAATCCCACCGAAGCAACTAATGCTAGGGAGGCAAATGAGAGGAAGAACAAGAAGGAGAACACCAAGAACTCCAAGATCAAGATCCAAGGGGTTCCCCTCACCTAGAGGAGAAAGTGATTGGTGGAAATGTGGATCTAGATCTCCTCTCTCTTTTCCCCCAAAAACTAGCAAGAATCCATGGAGGGATTGAGAGATAGCAAGCTCGAAGAAGGTCAACAATGGGGGAAGAACACGAGCTCAAAGGATAAGGTTCATTGGGGAAGAAGACCCCCTTTTATAGGTGGGGGAAAATCCAACCGTTATGCTCACAGCCCGCACAGAGCGGTACTACCGCTCCAGGAGCGGTACTACCGCTAGGGCAGTAGAACCCCTTTGAAAAACAACAGCGAGGAGGCAAAAAGGCCAGAAAAACCGTCGGAGCGGTAGTACCGCTTGACCTCACGGTACTACCGCTAGGGGTAGCGGTAGTACTGCTAAGGGTAGCGGTACTACTGCTTGCGAGCGGTACTAAAAATTTACATCCGTGCCTACCACCGCTGGACTTGTGACGAGTTTTTGGTCCCGAGCGGAAGTAGCCACGGAAGTAGCCGCGGTAGTACTGCTCCAAGCGGTAGTACCGCTCCCGAAAGCGGTAGTACCGCTTCCGAAAGCGGTAGTAAAAAATTACTTCCGCTCCTACACGCGGTAGTACCGCTGCAGCCTTTTCAGTACACCAAAACGACAATAACTTTTGCATACGGACTCCGAATTCGATGAAACCAAGTTTGTTGGAAAGCTAGCGACAAGGGATAACACAATCTTGATAGAAATATCAATAAGAAGCAAGTTAGAAAAGTCCCAAAAGAAAATGGCGAGGACCCTTTCTCGGATAAGACCGGTAAAACCTCCAACACCGAAAACATCATAGAAGACACATGTGAACTCCGTTTTCGATGAACTCAAGCTTGTCATCAAGATGACCATAAGCTCTAGGACTACAAAGAGAACCAAACAAGAACCAAGAAACATGATGCAAGGATGCAATGGTTTGAGCTCTCTACTAACGATACGATCAAGCTACCAACTTGAGAGCCCCCCTTGATAGTACGGCAAACGATCCTATAACCCGGTCTCCCAACTACCACCACGAGACCGGTAAAATAGAAAACCTATCAAGGGCAAACCTTTGCTTTGCACAAATTCCACTTGAGCTAGATGTAGACGATCTTGACTTCCTCAAGTTGGACCATCTTTCTTGATTGCGTTGTCTCGGTGAAGACTAGTAGATTGCTCCCCCATACTCCTCTATGGGTGAGCCACTCTTCGGCATATCTTCACAAGTCCATTGTCACGACAATGGACGGCAAGATTCAAGCACTTGATTTCTTTGTGATGCTCCACTTGAACTTGCACACCGCAACCTAACCCCACAAAGAACTCTCACGAAGAACATGGGTTAGTACACAAAGCGTGATTGACAATGCTTACCATACCATGGGATTGCTTGATCCCTCTCGGTACATCTTCTACACTTTGTGTGTTGATCAACTTGATTCACTCCTTCACTTAGTCTTGATCAACCTTGAATCTTTCCAACTCTCTTCATTTGGATGATGTCTTGAAGGTAAACATGAATGATAACACACTCTTCTTCTTCAAGACATGCTTGCAATAAGCTCAACACTCACAAGACCAATCTTTGGATAATTCCTTAATAACACCTTGGTCATCACAAACTCTCCTTGAAACCAAGAAATGAACTCCAAGAAAAGCCTATGGACAGACCCTTCAAATATAACTCAAGGAAACCATTAGTCCATAGAGATTGTCATCAATTACCAAAACCAAACATGGGGGCACCGCATGTTCTTTCAGATGATTTTCTGCTTAAGGAGACGCTAGACGTGTGCTTGAAACTGGATAAAAACATCGAACACATGAGACTTGCGCTTAAGAAGATACAACCAAGTAAACCGACTATAAGCATCAATAAAACTGACATAATAATTGTGGCCACTAACAGATGTCTGGGCATGACCCCAGACGTCAGAAAACACAAGCTCAAGAGGATGTTGCACAACACGACTAGACTCTGAAAACGGAAGTTGGTGACTCTTGCCCTGCTGACAGGCATCACAAATGGTTTCAACAGATTTATTGGACACAACTGGTAGTTCATGACGATGCAACACATGACGAACTATAGGAGCCGCAGGGTGACCAAGGCGCGCATGCCAGTGCGTAGGCGACACACGAACACCACTGAACGCCTGCGGAGAAAACTGCATGGGAGATGTGCGCGGGGCATCAAGTGCATACAGGCCATGGCGAAGACGACCGCTAAGCAGAACGGCCCTCGTGTCCCAATCCTTGATAAAGAAACGAAAAGGATGAAACTCAGCAAGGACATTATTATCACGAGTAAGTTGAGGAATGGACAACAAACTACGTGTAGCAGAGGGTACTCGAAGGACATTGGAAAGATGCAATTGACGAAAATTGTGTGTGAGAAGAGAAGCCTGACCAACATGGGAGATGTGCATACCTGCTCCACTGGCGGTGTGGACCTGATCATGACCACGATATGGCTCCTGAGTAGACAGCTTGCCCATCTCGCCGGTGAGGTGGTTGGTAGCTCCGGTGTCCATATACCACGTGGGATCAATGGAATAGGACGGAGTGCGTCCGAGCTCATGACCCGTCACCGCCGCTGCAGCCTGCTTATCATTTCCTTTTCCATTGTTGCCCAGGCCTAGGAAGTCTTGCTTGTACCGACGATGGCAGCGGGAGGCAATGTGGTGCTCAATGCCACATAGCTGACAGGCCTGCTGAGCGCCACAGCTGGGACAGCAAGCCACCGGCCGGTTACCGCCGGTGATGGTCGGTGCGTTGCCCCTCGAGGCCTGCTGTGATGAGGGCGCCGTTTTTCCACCGGCTGACGACGACTTCGGAGGCTTACCGCGAGTCGCGGCGTTGGCGGAGACGAAGCCGGGCGAGACACGACGCGCCTTGATACGCTGCTCACGTCCAAGGAGTTGTGCATAAAGCTCACGAGGTGAAAGTGGATCATCACGACCATGAACGTTCTCAACGAGATTGTCATAATCATCATCGAGCCCGTTAAGCACGTGGGTAGTGAACTCCTCATCCTGCAGTGGCTCGCCAACGGAGGCCAGCGTGTCGGCGAGACCGGTCATCTTGTTGAAGTAGTCGGTGATACTGAGGTCACCAAGCTTGGTCTTACCCAGTTCGGTGCGTATGGAATGAGCACGCGCCTGAGACTGAGAGGCAAAGCTCGCGTGAAGGGCCGCCCACGCCTCAGCAAAGATGACCAGCGACGAGACGCTCGGAGTGAGCGAAGACTGGATGGCGGAGAGGATAGCCTGGTCCTGGGCCACCCAAGTGTGGTACGCCGGGTGATGAGGGGGCGGGCACGGGATGGACCCGTCAACATAGCCCTCCAAGTAGCGGCTCCGCAGAAGAGGCAACACCTGAGTGCGCCAGGACAAGTAATTATCCGGCGCAAGCTTCACCGGCAGCAGATGCGAAAAATAGAACGACGACGGCACGGAAGCTTGATCACCGGGAGCATATGGTGGTGGTGCATAGGGACCCATCGACGGAGCCATCTCGGCATGAGCAGCAGGCACCGAGTATGGTGCGTAGAACCCCGGAGGGGCAGCAGTGAGAGTGCCGTAGTTCGGCGCTGCATGCGCCCGATAGGGCGAGACAGCCGCGCCCCCGTGAGACGGCTGCGGTGGAGCCCCGTAGGGCGGTTGCAGCGAGGCGGCCGCGCCCCCTGCATAAGGTGGACACGACGAAGAGGCCGCGCCCCCGTACGGCGCTGGGAAGGGCACGTAGGGTTGCGGCGACGGCAGCGGCCCGTACGAGTGGCGCGGAGGTGCCGCGTAAGGTTGATGAGGAGGCGGCGGCGATGCACCATATGGGCCCCCGAGGAGGCGTCGTACGGGTTAGGGCCGTAGGGCGGCGGTGCGGCGGTACCGTAGGGCAGTGACGAGGTGGCGCCGTACGACGGTGGTGCAGCGGCGCCATAGGACGGCTGCGCGGCGATCTCAGCCGCGGTCGAGGCAGGGTCCGCCGGGGAGGCGCCATACGGGTTGGATCCGATCGGAGACCCGGGCGGCGGCGGGGCCCCATAGGCCGCCGCTAGAGGCCGGGAGGCGAGGAACGGCGACGTGGGGGCGAGGGCCGACACGACGGCAGTGGCGGCGGCGACGGGAGCAACAGAAGACATCTTTAACCTAATCTGATACCATGTAAAACAAGTATTTTGGGAAACTGCTCGACATCCTAAACGGGATGTGGCTATCTCATTATACAGAGGTACCAATAGGTACAATACAATGTTATAGTATTTATACATAGGTTACGTATATATACAGTCTAACACTGTACAATGTACACCCTCATAGAGTCATAGTCTCATTTCACTGTTTCTGGCAAAAAAAAAAGAAAAGAAAAGGTGTCATTCCACTGTCGTTCGTTGGTCAGAGTTTCGTGTTCTATTTTGTTTAGAGATCGAGTCAGAGTCATCATGGCAATCTTCCAAGAAAATGCCGCGCACAGTTTAATTTCCACTTGAAACGCAAGGAAAACTTACGGTCTCTAGTTATGCGGAGTGCTTAGCACAGGGATATGCACACTTGCACAGTATATTCATCGATCGTACATGCATTATTCCACGGCCCTGCTGCACGCGGTTAGACTTTTCTTTTTAATTCCTGCCACTTTCAAGTGGCCAACAAAGCTAAGCTGTCCGTCTCAGGTGCGCTTGGAAGTTGGACTTAGGGGATCTAGGAATTCCAGCATGAGATTTGACCTACTGCCAGTAGCTGCTACGTACTCCGTACTACTCCATAACCCAAACGCATGGTGGCTCGCTCGCTACATGCCCGACGTCAAGGGTCGTTTAAGCTTCTGCGTTTCGAGTGCCACACGATTAGCGAAGTTCAGTCTACGACGACTAGTTTTGACAGCCACGATTCAAGTTTTCTTTTTGAAGAAAGAAGGTGCCGGCCTCGGTATCAAACTATCAATTGATGCACGTAGCCCTCTATTATTGACAGATTTCATCATCTAAAACTGACATAAAGGAGAGTAAAAAAGGCTAACGCAACCAAAAAGTAATCGGAAACGCTAAAAATCTGATATGAGATTTTTAGTCATAGCAAATCTGACATTTTTTATGGCAATTTATATTGGCGTAATAATGACAAATTTAGTTCTCAAGCACGGTAATTTTTTAGCAAAAAAGGAAAAAAAACTAAGACGGATTTGTCCTGCTTGCCAACTGAAGTTGTCATCCCCGGCAAACATAATTCGCCATGAAAACGTCTGATTTGCCATGGTAAAAGATATAACGAGTGGAGACCAAAGTAATAAGATTATATGACACCCTCACACTTCACCAATCCTATTATAAGATCACCATACATATTAGTCGCAACCACATGAGGTAGCACTAAAAATGAATCCAACTGCTAATTTTGAAGTTGACATGCAATCACCACATCACCACACTCGCCCCTTTTGGTGGACCCCAGGAGGACAACGCCAAGATCAGTTTCCTTGTAGACCTTCACGACAATATGATCATCTCCACAATTGATAAGAACAATGCCAACCTCAACCATAGGGTCATCAGTCGATTCCGGCGCTTCATTCGCAATGAAGAGCTTCCTGATGTCTATCTTCACAGTTTCCGTTACACTTGGTCGAGCAAGCACGACGCATCCACACTTGTGTGCGCCGATTACGTTCTCTACACCCTGGGTTGGGAGGCTGCCCATTGCATTGCCTCCCACGTAGTCTACCTTCTGCGGTGTCTTTTATTGCCCCATGATCCTCGATTGTGTTACTCGCCTCATCCCCCCACCCGCGATCGCCGATTCCACTTGAAGGAACCTAATTTGTCAGACCAACATCAACGCCAACACCATCAAAAAGGCCTGAATAATGGTAACATTAGCAACAACAACAGGCACATCCTCACACATACCGATAGGTATGGCAGTTGATTTGTCAGCCATTTGCAAAGATATTTCAGTAGGTGTGAGTTTATTCAAATCAAGTCTTTTATATAAAGAGAAAGGCATAACACTAACACCAGATCCTAAGTCACATAAAGCAGTTTTCACATAATTCTTTTTGATGGAGCAAGGTATAGTTGGTATTCCTGGTGAGGAAGTCCTGTATTTAGGGGTCCTCAGGCGTCCGGGCCATTGATACAGGGCCGAATTGATGGGCAATGAAGATAGAAGCAGAAGGCC
>LR738714.1:596484693-596639129 GCA_902687465.1 Secale cereale
CGCATTCGATTATGACTCCTATGTATGTAGTAAGGCAAGAAATATGTCCGGATGTAACGATTCCTTCCTCCCCAAGTCACCGTTGTAACCCTAGGCCCCCTCCGGCGTGTATATAAGCCAAGGGGTTTAGTCCATAGAGGCTAAGATACAACTACATAGGCTAGACTCCTAGGTATTTAGCCATTACGATCTCGTGGTAGATCAACTCTTGTAACACCATATTCATCAAGATCAATCAAGCAGGAAGTAGGGTATTACCTTGATCGTGAGAGCCTGTACCTGGGTAAATTTTGTGTCCCCTGTTTCCTGTTACCATCGATCCTTAGACGCACAGCTTGGGCACCCCTACCCGAGATCTGCCGGTTTTGACACCGACAATGGTGCTTTCATTGAGTGCTCCGTTGTGCGCTCGCAAAAGGCGATCGATGGCTCGTCTCGTCATCAACGACGAGATCACCCTCAGAAACAACCTAGCCATGGGCCAGATCCTCCAGCTCGGTGGGTTTGCTGTATGCGCCCCCGTGGCCGCCAGGCCGGCCGCGTTTCCTGCGGTCATCGAGCACCACTCATATATTGGCTCCGACCACTCCGATGACGCGACTTCGGTGGATTCCTCGTCTTTAAACGAGCTGCTGGATCGCATCGCCGCCTTGGGGCTTTCGTCGCCAGATGATCAGATCGGGCCTAAATCCGGTCATGAGGAAATCAATTCCACCCCAGTCACTCACCTGGTGGCGGCAATCGAGGACCGAGCCGAAAATACTTCTCCTCTCAAAACAGAGACCAGCGTTATTCGGATCTCCGAACCCATCGAGACGAACATACCTCTGTCAGGTGGCACTCTGTGCCTTTCGAGCTCTAGGACAGACGCTGGGCCCGCGGAACGTTCAGATTTTGCTGGCCCCAGATCGTCCACACCGGAGGTTGTACAAACCCCGGACACTATGTTGGGTCGGGACTCAAATTTATCCACACCCACCCACCACAGTACACACTCTCCAAGTAACTCCGGATTACCGGACATATGTGATCTCACGTATGTACAACAGCAGCCCCAAAAGACGGTTCATCACTTCTGGGCCAGATTCCTACTTGTTAAATACAAGATTAAGGACTGCTGCGACGACGACACGGTGTCCATATTTCACCGCAATTGTATGAACAAGGGAGTCTTGAATTCCCTCAATCACCGTCGAATACAGAGCTTTCCAGAACTATCACACTTGGTACGAAAGTACTGTGCTATGGAAAACCCTTGGAAAGCCCAGAATACACCTCTGGAACACTCCATCTTCGGACGATACGCCGCTAAAGCGAAACGGACATACCCTGGCAGGGCGTCCGATAACATACACAATGGCGAGAAAACAGACCTTTCACAGGACAAATGTCTGTTCTGGACGAACTGTTGGATAAACCTTGCCAAATACATGCCACCCCAGATAATATCCCGACCCACTACCATAGAGCATGTTGGGTACTCCGGCAGGTAGCAAAGAGTGGTGAAGCAATCCTCACCACCGCAACGCCAGGGGAGAAAGACCTTGATGTCTTCATTGTCTTCGAGACATTCTCCTCAAACAACCGGCGCAAGAGAGCAAATCGCGAACTTGCCAAGGTCCATCAAATCACCACTGCAAGCCCATGGAACGACACGACAATCACCTTTTCTGCCGAAGATGAACCACGCGTCCGGCCAGTCCGAGCCACAACCGCTCTTGTACTAAACCCAATAGTAGATGGCTTCCGCCTCACCAAAGTACTCATGGACGGGGGCAGAGGACTCAACCTCATATATGAGGACACGCTTGTAAAAATGCAGGTTGATAAATCCCAGATTGAACAAAGTAATACAACCTTTCGAGGAATTATTCCCATCCGGGAAGCCCGGCGTTCGGGAAGCATTAAGTTCGACGTAGTATTTGGTACACCCGAGAACTACAGGTCGGAGGAACTGCTCTTCCACATTGTCACCTTCAATAGCGGATACCACGCCCTTCTAGGGCAGGACGCTTTCTCACGCTTTCAAGCTATACCCCATTATGTGTACATGAAGCTCAAAATGCCAGGGCCCAATGGAATAATCACAGTTGCAAGTGATCCGGACAGAGCACCCCGCGCCGAGAACAAAACCGCATCCTTAGCCCTAGAGGCACTATCCGAAGCCCTCACGGCTGAAGAATTAACCACTTGCGATATACGGTGGACAGGGACGATGTAGTCCTTGACAAAAGATCGAAATCTACCTCTTTTAAGCCAGCATATGAAATTGTAAAATTTCAAGTGCACCCAACGGACTCTAATAAGACGACATCCATTGGGGCACAGCTGGATTCGGCGGTAGATAACACTTTGCGTGCCTTCCTTCGCGAAAACTGGGAAATATTCGCTTGGCATCCTTCAGACATGCCAGGAATCCCACGTAGGCTGGCCGAACATAGCCTCAACATCATCAAAGGGTTCAAGCCAGTCAAGCAGTCACTACGACGATTTTCCGAACCCAAAAGATAAGCTTTGGGGGAAGAGCTAGCCAATTACTGGAAGCGGGATTCATAAGGGAAATCAAACATCCGGACTGGCTCGCTAACTTAGTCATGGTACCAAAGAAGGACAAATCCTGGTGCCTTTGTGTCGACTTCACAGACTTAAACAAGGCTTGCCCTAAGGATCCCTTTCCACTGCCCCGCATTGATCAAATTATCGATGCAACCACAGGACATGACTCATTGTGTTTCCTCGATGCTTACTCCGGATACCATCAAATAAAAATGAAAGAATCCGATCAGGCCGCTACGGCATTCATCACTCCGTACAACCCCTTTTGCTTTAACACTATGCCATTTGGACTCAAAAACGCTGGTGCCATGTATCAACACATGATTCAAACATGCCTAGAGAAACAAATTGGCAAGATAGTGGAGGCATATGTTGACGGTGTAGTCATCAAGACTAAACACGTCGAAACATTGGTGGATGATCTCCGCCTTACATTCGATAACCTACGAACATATGACATACGGCTCAATCTGGAAAAATGTGTCTTCGGCGTTCCAGCCGGAAAGCTATTAGGGTTCATCGTATCCCATAGAGGAATTGAAGCGAACCCAGCTAAAATCCGGGCCCTGTTACAGCTAACTACGCCAACCGATCTAAAACAAGTGCAAAAGCTAGCAGGTTGCGTAGTGGCCTTGAGCTGCTTTATCTCCAAATTAGGAGAGAAAGCGCTACCACTTTATAGACTGCTGAGGCGCACAGACAACTTTGAATGGACGGATGCGGCAACAGCTGGATTGGAGGAAATAAAAACCCTATTGGCGGGTAACCCAATCCTAGTCGCTCCAGGTGTTGGCGAACCAATGCTGCTTTATATTTCAGCCACTCACCAGGTAGTGAGTGTGGTGCTCATCATCGAACGAGACCAAGAGTGTCAAGCCCAAGATGCAATTCTATCCCGATCACGTGACACATACGTGATTGGGGCACAACCGCATTTCGGGCTCTTAACAAGATGGATATCATTACATCGTACCATTACATACATACATGGGGGGTACAACAATTCATACAAGTCACATGAATACAACAACATCAATACAAGGCATCCGACTACGGATGCAAACATGAAAACACAAAGACATCCATCTGCTATCCCAGGCTGCCGACCAGGAACCTAACCCAAGACTGGTGAAGAAGAAGAAGAAATAACTCCAACACAAGTACATCGCTCTCACGTCAAGTCATCGGAAACCTGTACCTGCAACTAGTGTTGTAGTATCTGTGAGCCACGAGGACTCAGCAATCCCATAACCATGGGTATCAAGACTAGCAAAGCTTAAAAGGGTAGGAAGAGGTTAAGTGGTGAGGTTGCAGCAGCGGCTAAGTAATATATGGTGGTTAACTTACGAGTACTAGAATAAGATGAGCATCTACTCAAACTAGTAGTGATCGCTAAAGATTCTGAACTACCTACGAGTCAAACATAACCCCACCGTGTTTTCTTCTCAAAGTGAAAAGAGACAGTCACGGTTACTCACACGGTTGTGTGTTTTACTTCGGATCCTCTGTCAAGTTTTCTACAACCGGACATTAACAAATTCCAATCTGCCACATAACCGCGGGCACGGCTTTAATATTACCCCTTATCTTAGGGACAATCCGATCAGGCTCGGAATTCCCGGTGCACAAGACATTTCGACATTGGTAAAACAAGTCCAGCAAGACCTCCCGGCGTGCCGACACCCTGATAGTAGCCGCGCGTATCTCGTCTCAGGCCACGACCAGATAGGTCAAGCTACGGGAACCAGCACCTTGAGTTGCCTCAAGTCGGCCCCGCAGGCTGCCCGTTTGGGACCAACACCATCAGCACTGCCCCCCTGTATGTAGAAGAATCCTCGGGTAGCGCTAACTCCCTATGCAATTAATTAATTAAAGTTTTATTATATTGCAATAAAACCAATGTTGGGCCTTGCTGGAGGAGTTTTATTCAAAGACGAACTGTCAAGGGATCCCCATATACCCAACCGTGTAAGGAACGCAAAATCAAGGAACATAACGCCGGTTTATCGGCTCCTAAGGTGGCATGAGTGGAACAAAACACCGAGCAAAAGGCCAAGCCTTCCACCCATTGCCAAGTATATAGGTGTGTTATTATAATATAAGATATATTGTGATATTCCAACAACGTCCAGCTCCAACATGGAGCAATCTTCATCTTCACCTGCAACTAGCAACGCTATAAGAGGGGCTGAGCAAGCGGGTAACATAGCCAATCAACAGTTTTGCTGGGAAGGTGTCAAAGGTTAGATGTTTCATGGCAACAAGGAGAGGGGCTGACAATAAATGATGGATAGCGCAACAAATAACGATAGCATCGAGACAACTAGCATGACAATGATAGTAAAGGTATCCAAGGGAATGGTCATCTTGCCTGAGATCCCGCAAGGAAGAAGAACGGGTCCATGAAGAAGGCGAAGAAGAAGCCGCGAAGACGAACGACGTGAAGTCGAACGAATCCTCACGATCGCAACGAAAAAGCACTAACGAGAAGAAGCAAGCAACACGGTAAACACACCACACAAGACATGACAAGAAGCTCAACCAAGTATGATGTCAGACAAGTCTATATGATGCAAAACATGGAAAGGGATGAAGCACACAATAACAACACAAACCAACAAGTTTAAATGAGGCCGGAATCAACATATAACAATTCCAGTAAGTCCTCATATGCACATTTCGAAAATGGTCCAGATCTGAACAAACCTTAAGTTCAAGTTGTTAAACAGCAAGTTAACATGCACCATGATGATCTACTCGAAATTCTAGTCAAGTTACATATAAAGTTTGTTTAATTCGGAGCTACGGCCTAGAAGATATGAGCAAAACAAGACAAGCATGGCAATTATGCAAGAAGCATCCACCCAACAAGCAAACACACTCCAAACATGTAAACAACCTGATATTATGCTTCTACATGCAAAATCACACAAGTTTCATGTAGAGCACGCTCAAAACGGAGCAACGGTTCAACACATACACACGAAACAAGATATAACAAGAAGCTGTCCAAAAACAGCAACATAGCAACTTTGGAGCAAGGTATATATATGCTACAGCACCCAAACATGATAACAAGAGGCATGGATGTGAAATAGACATGATACTTAACAAGCATGAACTTGGAGCACACCCAAAAACTTGTGGAACACAATTAAACAAGCATGGCAAGATTCAATAAATTTATCCAGACTTAGTCAAAATCTGGGAAGGCAAAAACATCATCACGATGCTGCCTTCGGAGGCACAAAACAACAAGCATATCAACTCTACTGAGTATATAAAGATCATGGACATGTAATAGACATAGCATACATCAAACAACTCCATTGGAGTAACTCCATAGGAGACATCGATCAATAACAACAAGCTTCACTAAATTGATCATGCTGATAACAATCTGACATCTACATTTATGGAAAATTGAGAGCAAGAAATAAATAAGCCACATTAGGCTATATATGCAAATAAGGGCATGGATGGAAGAGCATAACATGGACAACAAGACATGCTCATTGGTCATACTAAAACATGCATGGATTTGACTAGGGCATCAAGCAAACATGGCATCAGGTTTAACAGTTTCAGACTTAGCAGTTTTTCAACAAGTCTCAGAAAACAACAACAACGAGTAGGCTACTTTACAAGCTTGTTTCAAACACCTCAAGGAATATCATGAAAAGTGGATTGCACCACAACAAAGATGGCATGATTGTGCTTCTAAGACATATTGACATGTGGCATGAAAGACAAACACATCAATAGCTATTAACAAGTCAAAACAACATCTCACAACAAGTCTCAGCACTTAACAACCACATGCACTTTTGCAACAGAGATTAACATGGCAATATGACACCAAACATGAATGCTACAACAACCATCATGTAGAGCACTTCAGAATGAACATTTTGACATATCATATGCTCCATTTGGACCAACATGCACAAAGTTATCATCACCACAATCATGCAACAAAATTATAGTTATCAGCAGTTTAAACATATAGCATTCTTGCAACAATGATCATGGCATCAAGATGATCTCAAACAAGCATGCCACAATGGAACAAAATGAAGAGCATATCACAACAAACATTTGGACATATTATATGCATCATTTGGATCACCACACAAAAAGTTATCACAGGTCAAACATGCACACATTTTTACCAAAACCAGGGACTTAGCAGTTTTTATCAGAGGGGAAAAAACACAGTGAGCGTCCGATAGCTATTTGACGCACATGGCGGGGGTTAGTACGGGTGCTCACGTTGGGTTACTTGGGCCGGCGGGGAGGCAGAAGCTGGGCCTTGGCCCGGTCGGTGAGGAGGATGAGGCAGGCTGGCCGAGCCTGGGCCTGCCGGGACTGGGCCACGGGGAGTCTGGGCCGGCGGCGGTCGGGCTGGGCCCACGTGGCCGACTCCGCTCGTCGTCCTCGTGCGAGCACACGTAGGAGGCAGGGTGGCGGCGGCGGCGCCACGGCGACGGTGGGCGGAGCAGGGTGGACAACGAGGCTGGCGAGGCCTGGATCGGGTCGCGGGGTCTCGGATCCGGCTGATCCCGCCCGAATCGGGCAAGGACGAGGCGGCCGGCGGCGATCTCCATGGCGGCTGGGTGTCTGTGAAGGCGAGAGGGAGAGAGCGAGCTCTGTGAGAGAGAGAGAGGAAGAATGATAGAGGGCGAAGGGAGACCAGGCAGGAGGGCGGCGGAGCCTGGCCTGGTGGTCGTTGCCGGCGGGCGGCGAGGGCTGGAGGTGGCGCTGCCGGCGCTAGGCGGCGGGGAAGGCATGCTGGCGACGGGGCTCCTGCGGGAACCGCTCGGGATCGGGCGGCGGGACGGCTCGGGCCCGCGAACGGGCTGCAGCGGTGGAGAACGGGCCTGGGCGGGCCTGGCTCGGGCCCTGCGGGCCTGGCGGCGCGGGGAGAGAGAGGAGGGCGACGTGGCGGCGGTGGAGAGGTGCGAGGTGGCGGCTGGTGGCTGGGTGGCTGCGGAAAACGAGGAGGAGGCCTAGGGATTCCAAAATGGAGGCTAGGGGTCTATATATAGCTGTTTGGCTAGGGTTTCAGGGTTCGGGGGTGAATTCGAACCCTCCGATCGAATCGGATGGCTCCGGTCGCGGGGAAGTCTAGGTGGGCTGCCGGTGGTTGTGTAGAGTGACTTAGACTGAGAAGAGAGAGATGAAGTGTGGCTCGACAGCAGTTTCCGGATATCGAAAACGTCCGACGTGTTAACCGGCGATAGTGCCGCTATAGTTATCCGTTGGGCTATCAAACGAACTCCGAATGCGATGAAATTTGGCAGGCGGCCTGCCTATGCTATAATAAGACCCCGCGCCAAGTTTCAACCCATTCCGAGAACATTTTTAGGCCACTTACAAAAGAAGGATTTAGAGGTGCCACGGGCGCGTGCAAGTATGTGTGGGCTCAGAACGGACAACGGAAAGGACATGCGGGCTCGGACGGATGAAAGTTTTGAAAACATGATGATGCAATGCACATAATGACAAGGCAAAGATGCAACACGCAAGCAGATGGCATGGCAACGACGACGAATAACTGGCTGACACCTGGCGCACCGGTCTCAGGGTGTCACAAAGAGGGACATAAATTCCCCGTTCAAAAACCCATATATACTATGTATCCGAGGTTCTCACACCATGCAAATCACGATACCCCCATTACCAGAAAATTGCCTATGCGGTATTCCTGGCATCACGGAAGCTCCGACACTACTTTCAAGAGTGTTCGATCACAGTGGCATCCGGAGTACCACTCAATGATATCATAAACAATAAAGACGCCACTGGACGCATAGCCAAATGGTCCATCGAGCTCTTACCGTTCAAAATAGCATACAAACCACGCCAGATTATTAAGTCCCAGGTGTTGGCCGACTTCGTCGTGGAATGGACTGAAGCCGAACTCCCTAAAGAGTACGGATCATACTCCCACTGGACCATGTATTTCGACAGTTCCAAAATGCTAGCCGGATTGGGGCCCGATGTCATGTTGATATCCCCAACAGGGGATACAGTCCGCTACGTACTGTAGATCATTTACACGGACTCAAACAACGCGGCCGAATACGAGGCACTACTGCACGGTCTCCGCATGGCCGTATCCATGGGTACACAGCGCCTCGAGGTGCGCGGAGACTCAAACCTCGCCATATCTCAGGTAAACGGAGAAATTGACGCAAAGGATTCAAAGATGGTAGCTTATCGAAATGCCATATTAAAAATGTCGGGGGGGGGGGGGTTGGAATTTCACCATGTAGCTCGGGACAGTAACCAGGCAGCGGATATACTTGCTCATATGGGTGCTAAACGCGACCCAGTCCCGCCTAACACCTTCGTGGAAATTCTATTCAAGCCATCGGTAACATGGCAGGACGAGAGGAGAGACGCTAATCCGGACCCGAACATGCCCCAAGCCGAACTCAATACAGACATCATCAGGGACTCAGACATGGAAATAACATCTTCGGCTCACGAGATCATGGTTGTTATAGCCTCCTGGATCGAGCCTTTCCTAGCCTACCTTAATAGGCAAGAGCTCCGCGATGACAAAAATGAGCCCCGCCGCATAATTCGGCGCTCTAAAGCCTATAAGGTTCACGAAGGTGAACTATACAAGAAAAGCACTACTGGTATTCTACAATGGTGCATCTCTGAAGAGGAGGGACGACAACTTCTAGCCGAAATACACGCTGGCATGGGCGGCCATCATGCCGCGGCCCGAGCTCTTGTAAGCAAGGGTTTCCAAACTGGTTTCTTCTGGCCAACTGCGCGCGTAGACGCACAGACCCTACTCCAACATTGTGTTGGATGCCGGCTTTTCGCAAATCAAAGTCATATGCCTCTCACCGCTCTCAGATTCATCCCCATTACCTGGCCCTTTGTGGTTTGGGGGCTAGATATGGTCGGACCACATAAAGGGGGAAGCCATAAAAATAAATATTTACTGGTCATGGTGGACAAATTCACTAAATGGATAGAAGCCAAGCCAGTCCGAACAGCTGAGGCAGGACTAGTGGTAGATTTTATATCCGGTGTAGTACACCATTATGGTGTCCCACACAGTATTATCACAAATAATGGCTCCAACTTCACAACTAACGAGGTGAAAAATTGGTGTGCTAAGTTAGGCATTAAACTTGATTACGCCTCTGGGTACCATCCTCAAACAAACGGTCAGGTCAAAAGAGCCAACGGCTTGATAATGAGCGGCATTAAACCCCGACTAGTGCACTCCCTACAAGAGTCAGATAAACACTAGGTGGAGGAGCTCGACTCCATACTCTGGGGGCTGCGAACCACACCTAACCGAACAACCGGATACACACCATTTTTCATGGTGTACTGCACAGAGGTTGTTTTTCCCTGCGATATTATTCATGACTCACCTTGAGTGCGCATCAGGCCAAGCCCGATCGGCAGGATGACCTAGACGACCTTGAAGAAGAGCGCGATATCGCGCAGGCCCATTCCGCATTTTATCAACAATAGGCTAGGCGATACCAAAGCAGAGAAGTGCAGGCCAAGACATACAATGTTGGCGAACTCGTCTTACGCCTCCCAGAGAAGAAAAAGGACAAGCTCAAACCAAGATGGGGGGGCCCCTTCATTATTGATGAATTACTCACCAGTGGAGCCTATCGCCTTCGAAACACATCAGACAATGGCCTTGAACTGAACCCATGGAACGCTGCCAGGCTCCGACAATTCTATGGATAGTTCGGTAGCACATTTTTTCTTTTCAATCTAGGTCTCATTCACTGTTTTTATTTTTAAGTTCTCCTCTTATTTTTTCTTATTTTTTTCTATCGGTAAGTATTGGGCTCAACCGAACTATCACATGTAGAACATCCTCAAATGTATATAACTCAAAAATACTTGGGGGCTTCTATAACAAAGCCCATTACTGAAAAGCATATTGCTCATAATATTTATGTCATCTGTTTCATGCAGTCTCCTTGCCATTGTATGCACCTTTATGACTTAAATTTTTGCCAAGCTGGGTTGCCTGGCTCCTGTGTTTATACCCTACATTCCCGATTGTTCGGCTAGGGTGTAAAGGGAGCACCTCTGCGATTGTTACAACCGGGTAATCCGGACCTGTACCTCAGACGGGTGAAGCCGAAAGCTAGCGTTCTTAAGGGAATCATTGGTCAGCGGATAAATGACGTACCGCTTTTAAAAGGGAATAAAGATTAAAATCCCATAGGATAAGGCTTCCTATAATCTTTTTTTAAGGTCAGAGCCTAGGCACGCGTACATATGCATGCTGACCTAGCGAAAGGAACCCTTAACGAAACTATTCTCTCTGGAAGATATTTCTTACGTTAAATAATAATATAACATAACTCCCCGAACATAGTTTGTCTGTTTAAGAAAATATGACCGGATTGCCTGGTTACCGAACAGACCACATGTTTACCATAGGTATAGTATTCGGAAACACTCTAGCCCTTGGGTTTTCGGAGGTTAAAACGGAAGGTCTGCCATGACAATCTATTAATTAAATTTGGCAGGATATAAGTTTGATGATAAAGTACATCGTTACATAGAATCAAACGCCTATTCTTCATCTATACCATCTATAAGACTGTCTAATTTACAGTCTTGTTGAGAATACTTGGTGGTTGTCTTTACTTGGTCGTATACCAAGCTTACAGGGATTTCTAGTCCGTGAGGCCCTCGAGGTCCAACCCGAGACATATAGTTCGGGTCTAGCCAGGTGTAGCGTCTCTTCACCATAGCCCAAGCTTCTCGGGCACCTTCTCGACATGCTGATGCTTTCCATAATTCAAAGCGGTGTCGAGCCCCTTTGAATAAACTCGCCAGTTCCTCCATAATTTCTGGAGGAGAATCGGCTGACCATAAAGCCTTGGCCATATTCTTCATGGCTTTCTGAGCTCGCTCGTGCACCTTGGAGAGCTCTTGCAGCAGGTCACCTTGAAATCCGGACACCTCTCCTTCGGGTCGCCTAGTTAACAAGCCTGCAGGAACAGTTTTGTAAAAAAACTTTGAATCAAGGGACTATAATGAAAGCTAGGTTCAAGGTCATACTGAATATGCCGCCTTTAAGCTTCTCGTTCTCTTTCAAGGCATCCGAGAGTTGGGCTCGCACGTCCTTTAGCTATTTGGCTAGCTTGACATTTGTATCTTGTAGCTTGTTCTATTCATCTATGGTCTGTGTAGTACACGTTGACAAGCAATTGTTTGCCCTTCGGCTTGTTCTTTTGCCGCCAGAGCAGCCCTTAGCTTTTCTTCCAGTTGGTTTGTTGGTCATGTTGCTGCAGCTCAAACAATGTATACTTAAAGATCATTGATTGGCACAAGACCATACTGTTCGGACATTATTGTTCTTACCATCAGAGCCCTTCTTGGACTTCTTCGAATCTTCTAATTTGGTGTTGACAGTAGTAAGCTTGGTCCGGCATTCTTCCAACTCCTTGGATAATGCGTTATTCTTTTCCTTGAGTACCTATAAACACAATGATCCTTAAATCAGTTGGGCCAATAGCTTTAAGTCTCGGGGGCTACTGGCATATGAACATTGAATTAAAAACTCACCCACATATCCTTGGAAAGCTGGTGAGTGGCTCCGGTGAGTCCGTCTCGAGTGGCTCGGATATACACATCCGCAGAACTGAGGGCGTTAAATGGCTCCTCGGTAAAAGCTAGGTCACGCATGGCTGCTTTTCGCCGCCGATGATTCATTGCACTTTCCACTTTGGAATTGGTAACAGATACCTCATCTGAATCCTCTTGAAGAGGACAATCCGGTGTTACACCCGCATCAACCCTAGTCCTTGTGGATGGGACCGGTGCCGGATTGGTTGGAGCATGACCAGCAGGATCCCCAGACACAGTCCGACATATTATCTTCCTAAAAGAAAAAATAAAGCGAAAAAATTATAATCCGGCCCCACCACCAAGCATGTGTTAAGATGACATACCTCTTCGATACAGGAGGAGGTTCGGTGGTGTCTCCGGTCCCCTTTCACTTCAGAGACCCGCCCTACGCAGGCGTCGCCTTTTGGGAAGACGCTCTTGATGCAGTACGGCGGGATGAGCGCCACCCCTTTGGAGCATGAAATAGTGCGGTGGGTGAGGCGCGATGGGAATATTCTCTTTGAAGAGGTGTCTCGTGGGTACTTACGTGGGAGGAAGGAAGAAGGCCAGGATAATCGGCTATAATAGCCACTTCGGTTCCATCATGGCTGGCTAGATAAAAAAACTCCATCTTTAAGATCTATGGCTATGTACAGATCATCTTCGAATCCAAGATCCATATCTTGAATATGGTCCTCCGGCTGTGGGATGGGACTATGAATCCCTTCGACCACCTTCCTCCACTCCTATTGGAAGTAACCGAATTCAGTTCGTTTAGTATATCTCAAAATAAAAATAGAGCGAAACTAGCGATCAGAGAAAGGCTTACCTAGTCGATGGGGTTATACATAGAGAAACCTTCCCGACACTTCAAGCGAAGAAAGTCCTCCTTCTCCCATTTGTAGAGATCAACTAGGATGGTGGCCAGGGCGGCAGGGTGTTGGAAATATGCCCTAGAGGAAATAATAAAATGGTTATTATTATATTTCCTTGTTCATGATGATTGTCTATTGTTCATGCTTTAATTGTATTATCCGGAAACAGTAATACATGTGTGAATACATAGACCACAACATGTCCCTAGTGAGCCTCTAGTTGACTAGCTCGTTGATCAATAGATGGTTATAGTTTCCTGACCATGGACATTGGATGTCATTGATAACGGGATCACATCATTACGAGAATGATGTGATGGACAAGACCCAATCCTAAGCCTAGCACAAGATCGTGTAGTTCGTATGCTAAAGCTTTTCCAATGTCAAGTAACCTTTCCTTAGACCATGAGATTGTGCAACTCCCAGATACCGTAGGAGTACTTTGGGTGTGCCAAACGTCACAACGTAACTGGGTGGATATAAAGGTACACTACGGGTATCCCCGAAAGTATCTGTTGGGTTGGCACGAATCGAGACTAGGATTTGTCACTCTGTATGACGGAGAGGTATCTCTGGGCCCACTCGGTAAGACATCATTGTAATGAGCTCAATGTGACTAAGGGGTTGGTCACGGGATGATGTGTTACGGAACGAGTAAAAAGACTTGCCGTAAAGAGATTGAACAAGGTATCAGTATACCGACGATCAAATCTCGGGCAAGTACTATACCGGTAGACAAAGGGAATTGTATACGGGATTGATTGAATCCCCGACATCGTGGTTCATCCGATGAGATCATCATGGAACATGTGAGAGCCAATATGGGTATCCAGATCCCGCTATTGGTTATTGGACGGAGAGGTATCTCGGTCATGTCTGCATGGTTCCCGAACCCGTAGGGTCTACACACTTAAGGTTCGGTGATGCTAGAGTTGTTATGGGAATAGTACGTGGTTACCGAAGGCTGTTCGGAGTCCCGGATGAGATCCCGGATGTGACGAGGAACTCCGGAATGGTCCGGAGGCGAAGATCGATATATTGGACGAAGGGTATTGGAGTCCGGAATTGTTCCGGGGGTACCGGGTGACGACGAGCGTGTGCGAAAGTGGTTTCGGAGGCCCCGACAAGCGTTGGGGGGCCTTATGGGCCAAGGGGAGGGGGAACATCAGCCCACTAAGGGGCTGAGTGCCCCTCCCACCCCATCTGACGTAACCTGGAGAGGTGGGGGCCTCCCCTAGGGCAGCCGCCCCTCCCGGCTTGGAGGGCAAGTTTCCTAGGGGTGGGGGCGCCCAAACCCAGCTAGGGTTTCCCCTGTGGCCGCCGCCCCTCCCCTAGGGAAACCCTAGGGCGCCTCCTCCTCCCCCTTCCCCATATATATAGTGAGGGAGAGAGATGGCAGCCGTACCCCTTCCCTTGGCGCAGCCCTCTTCCCCTCCCAACTCCTCCTCTTCCTCCGTAGAGCTTGGCGAAGCCCTGGTGGAGAACTACAAGCTCCACCACCACGCCGTCATGCTGCCGGAGCTCTTCCCCAACTTCTCCTCCTCCCTTGCTAGATCAAGAAGGAGGAGGCGTCCCCGGGCTGTACGTGTGTTGAACGCGGAGGCTCCGTTGTTCGGCGCTTAGATTGGAATCGACCGCGATCTGAATCGCTGCGTGTACGACTCCACCAACCGTGTTCTTGTAACGCTTCCGCATCGCGATCTTCAAGGGTATGAAGATGCACTCCCTCCCTCTCGTTGCTAGTAAACTCCATAGATGGATCTTGCTGATGCGTAGGATTTTTTTTTTGTTTTTCTGCAACGATCCCCAACAGTAGCATCATGAGCTAGTTCTATGCGTAGTTACTATGCACGAGTAGAACACAAGATTGTTGTGGGCGTAGATCATGTAAATTTACTTGCCGCTACTAGTCTTATCTTGATTTGGCGGCATCATGGGATGAAGCGGCCCGGACCGACCTTACATGTACGCTTACGTGAGACAGGTTCCACCGACTGACATGCACTAGTTGCATAAGGTGGCTAGCGGGTTTCTGTCTCTCCCACTTTAGTCGGATCGGATTCAATGAAAAGGGTCCTTATGAAGGGTACATAGAAATTGGCATATCATGTTGTGGTTTTGGCGTAGGTAAGAAACGTTCTTGCTAGAAACCTATAGCAGCCACATAAAAACTTGCAACAACAAATAGAGGACGTCTAACTTGTTCTTGCAACATGTGCCGTGTGATGTGATATGGCCAAAAGGATGTGATGAATGATATATATGTGATGTATGAGATTGATCGTGTTCTTGTAATAGGAATCATGACTTGCATGTCCATGAGTATGACAACCGGCAGGAGCCATAGGAGTTGTCTTTATTTTATTATATGACCTGCGTGTCATTGAAAACGCCATGTAATTACTTTACTTTACTGCTAATCGCTAGCCATAGTAGTAGAAGTAATGTTTGGCGAGACAACTTCATGAAGACACGATGATGGAGATCATGATGATGGAGATCATGGTGTCATGCCGGTGACAATGATGATCATGGAGCCCCGAAGATGAAGATCAAAAGGAGCAAAATGATATTGGCCATATCATGTCACTATTTGATTGCATGTGATGTTTATCATGTTTTACATCTTATTTGCTTAGAACGACGGTAGCATAAATTAGACGATCTCTCACTAAAATTTCAAGAATAGTGCCCCCCCCCTAACTGTGCACCATTGCTAAGGTTCGTTGTTCCGAAGCACCACGTGATGATCGGGTGTGATAGGTCCTAACGTTCTCATACAATGGGTGTAAGCCAGATTTACACACGCAATACACTTAGGGTTGACTTGACGAGCCTAGCATGTACAGACATGGCCTCGGAACACGGAAGACCGAAAGGTCGAACATGAGTCGTGTAGAAGATACGATCAACATGAAGATGTTCACCGTTGATGACTAGTCCGTCTCACGTGATGATCGGACACGGCCTAGTCGACTCGGATCATGTATCACTTAGATGACTAGAGAGATGTCTATCTGAGTGGGAGTTCATTAAATTTGTTTAAATGAACTTAATTGTCATGAACATAGTCTAAAATCTTTACAATACATCTTGTAGATCCAATGGCCCACGCTAATGTTGCCCTCAACTTCAACGCGCTCCTAGAGAAAACCAAGCTGAAAGACGATGGTAGCAACTATACGGATTAGGTCCGTAACATGAGGATCATCCTCATAGCTGCCAAGAAAGAATATGTCCTTGAAGCACCACTAGGTGATGCACCCGTTTTCCCAGCAACTCAAGACGTTATGAACGCCTGGCAGTCGCGTAGTGATGATTACTCCCTGGTTCAGTGCGGCATGCTTTACAGCTTAGAATCGGGGCTCCAAAAGCGTTTTGAGCAGCACGGAGCATATGAGATGTTCCAAGAGCTGAAAATGGTTTTCCAAGCTCATGCCCGAGTCGAGAGATATGAAGTCTTCGACAAGTTCTACAGTTGTAAGATGGAGGAGAATAGTGATAACCCACAAGTGTAGGGGATCGCAACAGTTTTCGAGGGTAAAGTATTCAACCCAAATTTATTGATTCGACACAAGGGGAGCCAAAGAATACTCTTATGTATTAGCAGCTGAGTTGTCAATTCAACCACACCTGCAAACTTAGTATCTGCAGCATGGTAGTTTAGTAGCAAAGTAGTAATATGATAGTGGCGGTAGCAGCAATAAAAAGTAACGGTAGTGTTTTTGTAGTTTTTGTAATAGTAGCAACAGAAAAGTAAATAAGCAACAAGCAATATGTGAAAAGCTCGTAAGCATTGGATTGGTGATGGTAAATTATGTTGGATGCAATTCATCATGTAGAAGTTATAACCTAGGATGACACAGAACTAGCTCCAGTTCATCAATGCAATGTAGGCATGTATTCCAAATATAGTCATACGTGCTTATGGAAAAGAACTTGCATGATATCTTTTGTCCTACCCTTCCGTGGCAGCAGGGTCCTATTGGAAACTAAGGGATATTAAGGCCTCCTTTTAATAGAGTACCGGACCAAAGCATTAACACATAGTGAATACATGAACTCCTCAAACTATGGTCATCATCGGGAGTGGTCCCGATTATTGTCACCTCGGGGTTGCCGGATCATAACACATAGTAGGTGACTATTGTTGGGGAACGCAGCATAATTCAAAAATTTTCTACGCCTTCACCAAGATCCAACTATGGAGACATCTAGCAACGAGCAAGTAAGAGTGCATCTACATACCGTTATGGAGATTGCGAGCGGAAGCTTTCGACGAAGCGTGGATGAAGTAGTCGTACTCTTCACGTTCTTCGTCACCGATGATCTAGCGCCGAACGGACGGCACCTCCGCGTTCAACACACGTACGGTGCAGCAACGTCACCTCCTTCTTGATCCAGCAAGGGGGGAGGAGAGGTTGTCAGAGATCCGGCAGCACGACGGCGTGATGACGGATGCAGTGGAGATCGCAGCAGGGCTTCGCCGGGCGCCCTGCGTTGGAGTATGGAGGTGTGACGGGAGGGGGAGAGGCGCCAGGGCTTGGGTGCGGCTGCCCTCTCCCCCCCACATATATATAGGGGGCCAGGGGGGCGCCAGCCCCTTGCAGATCCAATCTGCAAGGGGGGGGGGGGGCGGCCAGGGGGGAGTCCTTGCCCCCCAAGGCAAGTGGTGGCCCCCCTCCCCTTAGGGTTTTAACCCTAGGCGCATGGGGAGGTGGGCCCCCTAGTGGTGCGCCAGCCCAGAGGGCTGGACACTTCCCCTCGCGGCCTAGGGGCCCCACCGAGATGGGTGGCCCCACCCGGTGGACCCCCGGGGCCCCTCCGGTGGTCCCGGGACACTCCCGGTGACCCCCGGAGATCACCCGTTGGCCGAAACTGGACTTCCCATATATCAATCTTTACCTCCGGACCATTCCGGAACTCCTCGTGACGTCCGGGATCTCATCCGGGACTCCGAACAACTTTCGGGTTTCCACGTGCATTTATCTCTATGACCCTAGCGTTACCGAACCTTAAGTGTGTAGACCCTACGGGTTCGGGAGACACGTAGACATGACCGAGACCACTCTCCGGTCAATAACCAACAGCGGGATCTGGATACCCATGTTGGTTCCCACGTGTTCCTCGATGATCTTCATCGGATGAACCACTGTGTCAAGGATTCACTTAATCCCGTACGTTATTCCCTTTGTCCATCGGTACGGTACTTGCCCGAGATTCGATCGTCGGTATTCCCGATGCCTTGTTCAATCTCGTTATGGCAAGTCTCTTTACTCGATCCGTAATCCATCATCCCATGACTAACTACTTAGTCACCTTGAGCTCATTGTGATGATGTCTTACCGAGTGGGCCCAGAGGTACCTCTCCGTCATACGGAGTGACAACATCCCAGTCTCGGTTCGTACCAACTCAACAGACACTTTCGGAGATACCCGATGCGTACCTTTATAGCCACCCAGTTACATTGTGACGGTTGGCACACCCAAAGTACTCCTACGGTATCCGGGAGTTGTACAACCTCATGGTCTAAGGAATAAATACTTGACACTGAAAAGCTTATGCATTACGAACTATACGATCTCGTGTTATGCTCAAGTTTGGGTCTTGTCCATCACATCATTCTCCTAATGATGTGATCCCGTTATCACGGACATCTCATGTCCATGGTCAGGAAACCGTGACCATCTGTTGATCAACGAGCTGGCAACTAGAGGCATACCAGGGACTCATTGTGGTCTGTGTATTCACACATGTATCGCTGTTTCCGTACAATACAATTCAAGAATGAATAACAGACAATTATCATGAACAAGGAGATATAATAATAATGCTTTTATTATTGCCTCTAGGGCATATCTCCAACAGTCTCCCACTTGCACTAGAGTCAATAGTCTAGTTACATTGTGATGAATCGAACACCCATAGAGTTCTGGTGTTGATCATGTTTTGCTCGTGAAAGAGGTTTAGTCAACGGGTCTGCGACATTCAGATCCGTATGCACTTTACAAATATCTATGTCTCTATCCTGAACATAATTCCGGATGGAGTTGAAACGGCGCTTGATGTGCTTGGTCTTCTTGTGAAACCTGGGCTCCTTGGTAATGGCAATAGCACCAGTGTTGTCACAGAAGAGAGTCATCGGGCTTGACGCGCTTGGAATGACTCCTAGGTCGGTGATGAACTCCTTCATCCAGACTCCTTCCTGCGCTGCTTCAGAAGCAGCTATGTACTCCGCTTCACATGTAGACACTGCCACCACGCTCTGTTTGCAACTTCACCAGCTGACTGCCCCTCCATTCAAAATATACACGTATCCGGTTTGAGACTTAGAGTCATCCAGATCTGTGTCAAAGCTAGCATCGACGTAACCCTTTACGATGAGCTCTTCGTCACCTCCATAAATGAGAAACATATCCTTAGTCCTTTTCAGGTACTTCAGGATGTTCTTGACCGCTGTCCAGTGTTCCGTACCGGGATCACTTTGGTACCTCCCTACCAAACTTATGGCAAGGTTCACATCAGGTCTGGTACACAGCATGGCATACATGATAGAACCTATGGCCGAGGCATAGGGAATGACACTCATCTTTTCTCTATCTTCTGCCGTGGTCGGCGATTGAGCCTTGCTCAATCTCATACCTTGCAAACAGGCAAGAATCCTTTCTTTGACTGATCCATATTGAACTTCTTCAATATTTTGTCAAGGTATGTACTTTGTGAAAGACCAATGAGGCGTCTCGATCTATCTCTATAGATTTTGATGCCTAATATGTAAGCAGCTTCTCCAGGTCCTTCATTGAAGAACTTTTATTCAAGTAGGCCTTTACATTTTCCAAGAATTCTATATCATTTCCCATCAGCAATATGTCATCCACATATAATATGAGAAATGCCACAGAGCTCCCACTCACTTTCTTGTAAATACAGGCTTCTCCATAAGTCTGTATAAATCCAAACGCTTTGATCACTTCATCAAAGCGAATATTCCAACTCCGAGATGCTTGCACCAGCCCGTAAATCGAGCGCTGGAGCTTGCATACCTTGTTAGCGTTCTCTGGAGCGACAAAACCTTCCGGTTGCATCATATACAACTCTTCCTTGAGGAAGCCATTAAGGAATGCTGTTTTGACGTCCATTTGCCATATCTCATAATCATAGAATGCGGCAATAGCTAACATGATTCTGTTTGACTTCAGCATCGCTACGGGAGAGAAAGTCTCGTCGTAGTCAATCCCTTGAACTTGTCGATAACCCTTAGCGACAAGCCGAGCCTTATAGATGGTCACATTACCATCCGCGTCTGTCTTCTTCTTAAATATCCATTTGTTTTCTATGGCGTGCCTATCATTAGGCAAGTCCACCAAAGTCCATACTTTGTTTTCATACATGGATTCTATCTCGGATTTCATGGCTCCAAGCCATTTATTGGAATCTGGGCCCGCCATCGCTTCTTCATAGTTCGAAGGTTCACCGTTGTCTAACAACATGATTTCCAGTACAGGGTTGCCGTACCACTCTGGTGCGGAACGTGCCCTTGTGGACCTTCGAAGTTCAGTAGTAACTTGATCTGTTTCTTCATGATCATTATCATCAACTTCCTCCCTTGTCGGTGCAGGCACCTCAGGAACAGTTTCCTGTGCTGCGCTACTTTCCGGTGCAGGAGGGGTGACTGTCACCTCATCAAGTTCTACTTTCCTCCCACTCACTTCTTTCGAGAGAAACTCTTTCTCCAGAAAGCATCCATTCTTGGCAACAAAGACTTTGCCTTCGGATCTGTGGTAGAAGGTGTACCCAATTGTTTCCTTTGGGTATCCTATGAAGACGCATTTCTCCGATTTGGGTTCGAGCTTTTCAGGTTGAAGTTTCTTGACATAAGCATCGCAACCCCAAACTTTTAGAAACGACAGCTTCGGTTTCTTGCCAAACCAAAGTTCATACGGAGTCGTTTCAACGGATTTCGACGGTGCCCTATTTAAAGTGAATGCGACAGTCTCTAAAGCATAACCCCAAAAAGATAGCGGTAAATCGGTGAGGGACATCATAGATCGCACCATGTCCAACAGAGTACGATTTCGATGTTCGGACACACTGTTACGTTGAGGTGTTTCGGGCGGTGTCAATTGTGAAACAATTCCACAGCTCCTAAGGTGTGTGCCAAATTCATGACTTAAATATTCACCCCCACGATCTGATCGCAAGATCTTTATTTTTCTGTCACGTTGATTCTCAACCTCATTCTGAAATTCCTTGAACTTTTCAAAGGTCTCAGACTTGTGTTTCATCAAATAGATATACCCGTATCTACTCAAGTCATCCGTGAGGGTGAGAACATAACGATAGCCTCCGCGAGCCTCAACACTCATTGGACCGCACACATCGGTATGTATGATTTCCAACAAGTTGGTTGCTCGCTCCATTGTTCCGGAGAACGGAGTCTTGGTCATCTTGCCCAAGAGGGATGGTTCGCATGTGTCAAATGATTCATAATCAAGAGACTCTAGAAGTCCATCTGAATGGAGCTTCTTCATACGTTTGACACCAATATGACCAAGGCGGCAATGCCACAAGTATGTGGGACTATCATTATCAACTTTACATCTTTTGGCATCTACACTATGAATATGTGTATTACTACGTTCGAGATCCATCAAAAATAAACCATTGACCAGCGGGGCATGACCATAAAACATATCTCTCAAATAAACAGAACAACCATTATTCTCCGATTCGAAAGAGTAGCCATCTCGCATAAGATGAGATCCAGAAACAATGTTCATGCTCAAAGCTGGTACTAAATAACAATTATTGAGGTTCAAAACTAATCCCGAGGGTAGATGTAGAGGTAGCGTGCCGACGGTGATCACATCGACCTTGGAACCATTCCCGACGTGCATCGTCACCTCATCCTTCGCCAGTCTCCGTTTATTCCGCAGCTCCTGTTTTGAGTTACAAATGTGAGCAACTGCACCGGTATCGAATACCCATGAGCTACTACGAGTGCTGGTAAGGTACACATCAATAACATGTATATCATATATACCTTTGACGTTGCCGGCCTTCTTGTCTGCTAAATATTTGGGGCAGTTCCGCTTCCAGTGACCCGTTCCCTTGCAATAAAAGCACTCTGTCTCAGGCTTGGGTCCATACTTTGGCTTCTTCCCGGCAACAGGCTTGCCAGGCGCGGCAACTCCCTTGCCGTCCTTCTTGAAGTTCTTCTTACCCTTGCCTTTCTTGAACTTAGTGGTTTTATTGACCATCAACACTTGATGTTCTTTCTTGATGTCCACCTCCGCTGATTTCAGCATCGAATACACCTCGGGAATGGACTTCTCCATCCCCTGCATATTGAAGTTCAGCACGAAGCTCTTGAAGCTTGGTGGGAGCGACTGGAGGATTCTGTCAACGACCGCTTCATCTGGGAGATTCATTCCCAGCTGAGACAAGCGGTTGTGCAATCCTGAAATCTTGAGGATGTGCTCACTGACAGAACTGTTCTCCTCCATCTTACAGCTGTAGAATGCGTCGGAAAACCATTTTCAGCTCTTCGAACATCTCATATGCTCCGTGGTGCTCAAAACGCTTTTGGAGCCCCGATTCTAAACTGTAAAGCATGCCGCACTGAACCAGGGAGTAATCATCACTATGCGACTGCCAGACGTTCAAAACGTCTTGGGCCGCATCGGGAGCAGGTGCATCACCTAGCGGTGCTTCTAGGACATATGATCTCTTGGCAGCTATGAGGATAATCCTCAGGTTATGGACCCAATCCGTATAGTTGCTACCATCGTCTTTCAGCTTGGTTTTCTCTAGGAACGCGTTGAAGTTGAGGGAAACTGGAGCGTGGGCCATTTGATCTACAAGAGATATTGTAAAGAATTTAGACTAAGTTCATGATAATTAAGTTCATCTTAATCAAATTTTAATGAACTCCCACTCAGAATGACATCTCTCTAGTCATCCAAGTGATACACGATCCGAATCGAGTAGTCCGTGTCCGATCATCACGTGAGACGGACTAGTCATCAACGGTGAACATCTTCATGTTGATCGTATCTTCTATACGACTCGTGTTCGACCTTTCGGTCTTCCGTGTTCCGAGGCCATGTCTGTACATGCTAGGCTCGTCAAGTGAACCCTAAGTGTATCGCGTGTGTAAATCTGTCTTACACCCGTTGTATGCGAACGTTAGTGAAGGAAATATGCCCTAGAGGCAATAATAAAATTGTTATTTATATTTCCTTATATCATGATAAATGTTTATTATTCATGCTAGAATTGTATTAACCGGAAACTTAATACATGTGTGAATACATAGACAAAACAGTATGTCCCTAGTATGCCTCTACTAGACTAGCTCATTGATCAAAGATGGTTATGTTTCCTAGCCATAGACATGAGTTGTCATTTGATCAACGGGATCACATCATTAGGAGAATAATATGATGGACAAGACCCATCCGTTAGCATAGCACTATGATCGTTTAGTTTTACTGCTATTGCTTTCTTCATGACTTATACATGTTCCTATGACTATGAGATTATGCAACTCCCGAATACCGTAGGAACACCTTGTGTGCTATCAAACGTCACAACGTAACTGGGTGATCATAAAGATGCTCTACAGGTGTCTCCGAAAGTATTCGTGGTGTTGGCATAAATCAAGATTAGGATTTGTCACTCCGAGTGTCGGAGAGGTATCTCTGGGCCCTCTCGGTAACACACATCACAATAAGCCTTGCAAGCAAAAGACTAATGAGTTAGTCACGAGATGATGTGTTACGGAACGAGTAAAGAGACTTGCCGGTAACGAGATTGAACTAGGTATAGAGATACCGACGATCGAATCTCGGGCAAGTAACATACCGATGACAAAAGGAACAACGTATGTTGTTATGCGGTTTTGACCGATAAAAGATCTTCGTAGAATATGTAGGAGCCAATATGAACATCCAGGTTCCGCTATTGGTTATTGACCGGAGATGAGTCTCGGTCATGTCTACATAGTTCTCGAACCCGTAGGGTCCGCACGCTTAACGTTTGATGACGATCGGTATAATGAGTTTATGAGTTTTGATGTACCGAAGGTAGTTCGGAGTCCCGGATGAGATCACGGACATGACGAGGAGTCTCGGAATGTCCGAGACATGAAGATTGATATATTGGACGACTATATTCGGACACCGGAAGTGTTCCGGAAAAGTTTCGGATTTAACGGGATTGCCGGAGGGGGTTACCGGAACCCCCTACGAAGGGGGATGGTCCATAGTGGGCCTTAAGGGAAAGAGAGAGGCAGCCCATAGGGCTGGCCGGCGCCCCACCTAGGGTTCCTAGTTGGACTAGGATTTGGGGGGGGGGCGCCACCTCTCCTTTTTCCTTTCCCTCTCTTCCTTCTTTTGGTGATTCCTACTAGGAATAGGATTGCAATCCTATTCCTAGTAGGATTGCAACCCTAGCCGCACCAAACAAGGGCCGGCCGGCCATCCCCCTTGCTCCTTTATATACGGGGGCAGGGGGGCACCCAATGACACACAAGTTGAATTGTTTTAGCCGTGTGCGGTGCCCCCCTCCACAGAAACACACCTCGGTCATACCGTTGCAGTGCTTAGGCGAAGCCCTGCACCGGTGAATACATCATATCCGTCACCACGCCGTCGTGCTGACGAAACTCTCCCGTGAAGCTCAACTGGATCAAGAGCTCGTGGGACGTCATCAAGCTGAACGTGTGCTGAACGCGGAGGTGCCGTACGTTCGGTGCTTGATCGGTTGGATCGCGAAGAAGTTCGACAACATCAACCGCGTCACTTGACGCTTCCGCTGCCGGTCTACGAGGGTACGTAGACACACTCTCCCCTCTCATTGCTATACATCTAGTAGATAGATCTTGCGTGATCGTAGGAAAATTTTAAAATACTACGTTCCCCAACAGTGGCATCATGAGCCAGGTCTATGCGTAGATGATATGCACGAGTAGAACACAATGAGTTGTGGGCGATACTAGTCATACTGCTTACCAGCATGTCATACTTTGCTTCGGCGGTATTGTGAGATGAAGCGGCCCGGACCGACATTACGCGTACGCTTACGCGAGACTGGTTTCACCGTTACGAGCACTCGTTGCTTAAAGGTGACTGGTGGGTGTCTGTCTCTCTCACATTAGCTGAATCAAGTGTGGCTACGCCCGGTCCTTGTGAAGGCTAAAACAGCACATACTTGACGAAACATCGTTGTGGTTTTGTATGCGTAGGTAAGAACGGTTCTTGCTAAGCCCGTAGCAGCCACGTAAAACTTGCAACAACAAAGTAGAGGACGTCTAACTTGTTTTTGCAGGGCATGTTGTGATGTGATATGGTCAAGACATGATGAATTATACGGTTTTGTATGAGATGATCATGTTTTGTAATGTTATCAGCAACTGGCAGGAGCCATATGGTTGTCGCTTTATTGTATGAAATGCAATCACCATGTAATTGCTTTACTTTATCACTAAGCGGTAGCGATAGTCGTAGAAGCAATAGTTGGCGAGACGACAACGATGCTACGATGGAGATCAAGGTGTCGCGCCGGTGACGAAGGTGATCATGAAGGTGCTTTGGAGATGGAGATCAAAAGCACAAGATGATGATGGCCATATCATGTCACATATTTTTGATTGCATGTGATGTTTATCTTATTATGATTCTTATTTTGCTTAGAACGACGGTAGCATTATAAGATGATCCCTTACTAAATTTCAAGGTATAAGTGTTCTCCCTGAGTATGCACCGTTGCGAAAGTTCGTCGTGCCGAGACACCACGTGATGATCGGGTGTGATAAGCTCTACGTTCAAATACAACGAGTGTAAGCCAGTTTTGCACACGCAGAATACTCGGGTTAAACTTGACGAGCCTAGCATATGCAGATATGGCCTCGGAACACTGGAGGCCGAAAGGTCGAGCGTGAATCATATAGTAGATATGATCAACATAAGATGTTCACCATTGAAACTACTCCATCTCACGTGATGATCGGACATGGTTTAGTTGATTTGGATCACGTGATCATTTAGATGACCGGAGGGATGTCTATCTAAGTGGGAGTTCTTAAGTAATATGATTAATTGAACTTTAATTTATCATGAACTTAGTCCTGGTAGTATTAGCATATCTATGTGGTAGATCAATAGCTCGCGATGTTGCTCCACGTTTAATTTTTATATGTTCCTAAAGAAAACCAAGTTGAAAGATGTTAGTAGCAATGATGCGGAATTGTTCCGTGATTTGAGGATTATCCCCATTGCTGCACAGAAGAATTATGTCCTTGATGCACCGCTAGGTGACAGACCTATTGCAGGAGCAGATGTAGATGTTATGAACATTTTTGACAAAAGCTCGATATGATGACTACTTGATAGTTTAGTGCACCATGCTTTACGGCTTATAACCGGGACTTAAAAAACGTTTTTGAAACGCCACGGAGCATATGAGATGTTCCAAGAGTTGAAATTAGTATTTCATACTCATGCCCGTGTCGAGAGGTATAAGACCTCTAACAGTACTTTGCCTACAAGATGGAGGAGAATAGCTCAACCAGTGAGCATGTGCTCAGATTGTCTGGGTAGTACAATTGCTTAAATCAAGTGGGAGTTAATCTTCCAGATAAGATAGTAATTGACAAAGTTCTCTAGACACTATCACCAAGTTAATAGAACTTCGTGATGAACTATAATATGCAAGGGATGACGAAAGTAATTCCCGAGTTCTTCACGATGCTGAAATCGGTGAAGGTAGAAATCAAGAAAGAGCATAAAGTGTTGATGGTTAACCAGACCACTTGTTTCAAGTGAAGGGCAAAGGGATAGAAGGGGAACTTCAAGAAGAATGACAAGCAAGTTGTCACTCCCATGAAGAAACCCAAAGCTAAACTCAAGCCTGAAACTAAGTGCTTCTACTGCAAAGGAAATGGTCACCGGAAGTGGAACTGCCCTAGATACTTGGCGGATAAGAAGGATGGCAAAGTGAACAAAGGTATATTTGATATACAGATTATTGATGTGTATTTTACTAGTGTTCATAGCAACCCCTCGGTATTTGATACTGGTTCAGTTGCTAAAGAGTAGTAACTCGAAATGGGAGTTGCATAATGAACAGAAACTAGTTAAAGGATGAAGTGACGATGTGTATTGGAAGCAGTTCCAAGATTGATATGATCATCATCGCACACTCCCTATACTTTCGGGATTAGTGTTGAACCTAAATAAGTGTTATTTGGTGTTTGTGTTGAGCATGAATATGATTTGATCATGTTTATTGCAATACGGTTATTCATGTAAGTTAGAGAATAATTGTTGTTCTGTTTACATGAATAAAACCTTTTATGGTCATACACCCAATGAAAATGGTTTGTTGGATCTCGATCGTGTGATACACATATTCATAATATTGAAGCCAAAAGATGCAAGGTTAATAATGATAGTGCAACTTATTTGTGGCACTGCCGTTTAGGTCATATTGGTGTAAAGCGCATGAAGAAACTCCATAATGATGGACTTTTGGAATCACTTGATTATGAATCACTTGGTGCTTGCGAACCATGCCTCATGGGCAAGATGACTAAAACTCCGTTCTCCGGAACTATGGAGCGAGCAATAGATTTGTTGGAAATCATACATACTGATGTATGTGGACCAATGAGTGTTGAAGCACGCAGCGGGTATCGTTATTTTCTGACCTTCACTGATGATTTGAGCAGATATGGGTATATCTACTTAATGAAACACAAGTCTGAAACATTTGAAAAGTTCAAAGAATTTCAGAGTGAAGTAGAGAATCATCGTAACAAGAAAATAAAGTTTCTACGATCTGATCGTGGAGGAGAATATTTGAGTTACGAGTTTGGTCTTCATTTGAAACAATGTGGAATAGTTTCACAGCTCACGCCACCCGGAACACCACAGCATAATGGTGTATCCGAATTTCGTAACCGTACTTTATTGGATATGGTGCGATCTATGATGTCTCTTACCGATTTACCACTATCGTTTTGGGGTTATGCTTTAGAGACAGCTGCATTCACGTTAAATAGGGCACCATCTAAATCCGTTGATACGACACCTTATGAACTATGGTTTGGCAAGAAACCAAAGTTGTCGTTTCTTAAAATTTGGGGCTGCGATGCTTATGTGAAAACACTTCAACCTGATAAGCTCGATCCCAAGTCGGAAAAATGTGTCTTCATAGGATACCCAAAAGAGACTATTGGGTACACCTTCTATCACAGATCCGAAGGCAAGATATTTGTTGCTAAGAATGGATCCTTTCTAGAGAAGGAGTTTCTCTCGAAAGAAGTGAATGGGAGGAAAGTAGAACTTGATGAGGTAATTGTACCTTCTCCCGAATTGGAAAGTGGAAAATCACAGAAATTAGTTCCAGTGATTCCTACACCAATCAGTGAGGAAGTTAATGATAATGATCATGAAACTTCGGATCAAGTTTTTGCTAAACGTCGTAGATCAACCAGAGTACGTTCCGCACCAGAGTGGTACGGCAACCCAGTTCTGGAAATCATGTTACTAGACCATGATGAACCTACGAACTATGAGGAAGCGATGATGAGCCCAGATTCCGCAAAATGGCTTGAAGCCATGAAATCTGAGATGGGATCCATGTATGAGAACAAAGTGTGGACTTTGGTTGACTTGCCCGATGATCGGCAAGCCATCGAAAATAAATGGATCTTCAAGAGGAAGACCGACGCAAACGGTAATGTTACTGTTTACAAAGCTCGACTTGTTGCGAAAGGTTTTCGACAAGTTCAAGGAGTTGACTACGATGAGACTTTCTCACCTGTAGCGATGCTTAAGTCTGTCCGAATCATGTTACCGCATTTTATGAAATCTGGCAAATGGATTACAAAACTGCATTCTTTAATGGATTTATTAAAGAAGACTTGTATATGATGCAACCAGAAGGTTTTGTCAATCCTAAAGGTGCTAACAAAATGTGCAAGCTCCAGCGATCCATCTATGGACTGGTGCAAGCATCTCGGAGTTGGAATATACGCTTTGATAAGTTGATCAAAGCATATAGATTTATACAGACTTGCTGTGAAGCCTGTATTTACAAGAAGTGAGTGGGAGCACTACAACCTTTCTGATAAGTATATGTGAATGACATATTGTCGATCGGAAATGATGTAGAAATTTCTGGAAAGCATAAAGGAGTGTTTGAAAGGAGTTTTTCAAAGAAAGACCTTGGTGAAGCTGCTTACATATTGGGCATCAAGATCTATAGATCAAGACGCTTGATAAGACTTTCGATAAGTACATACCTTGATAAGATTTTGAAGTAGCTCAAAATGGATCAGTCAAAGAAGAAGTTCTTGCCTGACTTGTAAGGTGTGAAGTTGAGTAAGACTCAAAGCCAGACCACGGCAGAAAAATATAGAGAGAATGAAAGTCATTCCCTATGCCTCATCCATAGGTTCTATAAAGTATGCCATGCTGTGTACAAAACACGTTGTGTACCTTGCCATGAGTTTGACAGGGAGGTACAATAGTGATCCAGGAGTAGATCCCTGTACAGCGGTCAAAATTATCATTAGTAATTGGATGACTAAGGAAATGTTTCTCGATTATGGAGGTGATAAAGAGTTCGTCGTAAAGGGTTACGCCGATGCAAGCTTTGACACTAAATCCAGATGACTCTAAATATCAATCTGGATGCATATTGAAAGTGGGAGCAATTAGCTAGAGTAGCTCCATGCAGAGCATTGTAGACATAGAAATTTGCAAAATACATACGGATCTGAATGTGACAGACCCGTTGACTAAACTTCTCTCACAAGCAAAACATGATCACACCTTATTACTCTTGGGTATTAATCACATAGCGATGTGAACTAGATTATTGACTCTAGTAAACCCTTTTTGAGTATTGGTCACATGGCGATGTGAACTATGGATGTTATTCACATAACGATGTGAACTATCGGTATTAAATCACATGGCGATGTGAGCTAGATTATTGACTCTAGTGCAAGTGGGAGACTGAAGGAAATATGCCCTAGAGGCAATAATAAAATTGTTATTTATATTTCCTTATATCATGATAAATGTTTATTATTCATGGTAGAATTGTATTAGCCGGAAACTTAATACATGTGTGAATACATAGACAAAACAGTATGTCCCTAGTATGCCTCTACTAGACTAGCTCATTGATCAAAGATGGTTATGTTTCCTAGCCATAGACATGAGTTGTCATTTGATCAACGGGATCACATCATTAGGAGAATAATGTGATGGACAAGACCCATCCGTTAGCATAGCACTATGATCGTTTAGTTTTACTGCTATTGCTTTCTTCATGACTTATACATGTTCCTATGACTATGAGATTATGCAACTCCCGAATACCGTAGGAACACCTTGTGTGCTATGAAACGTCACAACGTAACTGGGTGATCATAAAGATGCTCTACAGGTGTCTCCGAAAGTATTCATGGTGTTGGCATAGATCAAGATTAGGATTTGTCACACCGAGTGTCGGAGAGGTATCTCTGGTCCCTCTCGGTAACACACATCACTATAAGCCTTGCAAGCAAAAGACTAATGAGTTAGTCACGAGATGATGTGTTACGGAACGAGTAAAGAGACTTGCCGGTAACGAGATTGAACTAGGTATAGAGATACTGACGATCGAATCTCGGGCAAGTAACATACCGATGACAAAAGGAACAACGTATGTTGTTATGCGGTTTTGACCGATAAAAGATCTTCGTAGAATATGTAGGAGCCAATATGAACATCCAGGTTCCGCTATTGGTTATTGACCGGAGATGAGTCTCGGTCATGTCTACATAGTTCTCGAACCCGTAGGGTCCGCACGCTTAACGTTTGATGACGATCGGTATAATGAGTTTATGAGTTTTGATGTACCGAAGGTAGTTCGGAGTCCCGGATGAGATCACGGACATGACGAGGAGTCTCGGAATGTCCGAGACATAAAGATTGATATATTGGACGACTATATTCGGACACCGGAAGTGTTCCGAAAAAGTTTCGGATTTAACGGGATTGCCGGAGGGGGTTACCGGAACCCCCTACGAAGGGGGATGGTCCATAGTGGGCCTTAAGGGAAAGAGAGAGGCAGCCCATAGGGCTGGCCGGCGCCCCACCTAGGGTTCCTAGTTGGACTAGGATTGGGGGGGGAGCCACCTCTCCTTTTTCCTTTCCCTCTCTTCCTTCTTATGGTGATTCCTACTAGGAATAGGATTGCAATCCTATTCCTAGTAGGATTGCAACCCTAGCCGCACCAAACAAGGGCCGGCCGGCCTCCCCCCTTGCTCCTTTATATATGGGGGCAGGGGGGCACCCAATGACACACAAGTTGAATTGTTTTAGCCGTGTGCGGTGCCCCCCTCCACAGAAACACACCTCGGTCATACCGTTGCAGTGCTTAGGCGAAGCCCTGCACCGGTGAATACATCATATCCGTCACCACGCCATCGTGCTGACGAAACTCTCCCGTGAAGCTCAACTGGATCAAGAGCTCGTGGGACGTCATCAAGCTGAACATGTGCTGAACGCGGAGGTGCCGTACGTTCGGTGCTTGATCGGTTGGATCGCGAAGAAGTTCGACAACATCAACCGCGTCACTTGACGCTTCCGCTCCCGGTCTACGAGGGTACGTAGACACACTCTCCCCTCTCGTTGCTATACATCTAGTAGATAGATCTTGCGTGATCGTAGGAAAATTTTAAAATACTACGTTCCCCAACAGTTAGAACCTATCACACCCGATCATCACGTGGTGCTTCGGAGCAACGAGCTTTAGCAACGGTGCACAGTTAGGGGGAACACAATACTTGAAATTTTAGTGAGAGATCATCTTATTTACTACCGTCGTTCTAAGTAAACAAGATGCATAAACATGATAAACATCACATGCAATCAATTAAAGTGACATGATATGGCCAATATCATCTTGCTCCTTGGATCTCCATCTTCGGGGCACCATGATCATCTTGTCACCGGCTCGACACCATGATCTTCATCATCATGATCTCCATCATCGTGTCTTGAAGAAGTCGTCACGCCAACTATTACTTCTACTACTATAGCTAACGTTTAGCAATGAAGTAAAGTAATTACATGACATTATTCAGTGACACGCAGGTCATACAATAATTAAGACAACTCCTATGGCTCCTGCCGGTTGTCAAGTTCATCGACATGCAAGTCGTGATTCCTTATTACAAAAACATGATCAATCTCATACATCACATATATCATTCATCACATCTTCGTTTTGGCCATACCACATCACATAGCACATGCTACAAAAACAAGTTAGACGTCCTCTAATTGTTGTTGCAAGTTTTACGTGGCTTCTATAGGATTTCTAGCAAGAACGTTTCTTACCTACGCCAAAAACACAACGTGATTTGTCAACTTCTATTTACCCTTCATAAGGACCCTTTTCATCGAATCCGATCCGACTAAAGTAGGAGAGACAGACACCCGCCAGCCACCTTATGCATCTAGTGCATGTCTGTCGGTGGAACCAGTCTCACGTAAGCGTACGTGTAAAGTCGGTCCGGGCCGCTTCATCCCACAATACCGCCGAATCAAGATTGACTAGTAACGGTAAGAAAGTTGAACAAAACCAAACGCCCACAACTGCTTTGTGTTCTACTCGTGCAAGATGCTACGCATAAAACCTAGGCTCAGATGCCACTGTTGGAGAACGTAGCATAATTCAAAAAATTTCTACGCCTTCACCAAGATCCAACTATGGAGACATCTAGCAACGAGCAAGTAAGAGTGCATCTACCTACCGTTATGGAGATTGCGAGCGGAAGCTTTCGACGAAGCATGGATGAAGTAGTCGTACTCTTCACGTTCTTCGTCACCGATGATCTAGCGCCGAACGGACGGCACCTTCGCGTTCAACACACGTACGGTGCAGCAACGTCACCTCCTTCTTGATCCAGCAAGGGGGGAGGAGAGGTCGTCAGAGATCCGGCAGCACGACGGCGTGATGACGGATGCAGTGGAGATCGCAGCAGGGCTTCGCCGGGCACCCTGCGTTGGAGTATGGAGGTGTGACGGGAGGGGGAGAGGCGCCAGGGCTTGGGTGCGGCTGCCCTCTCCACCCCACATATATATAGGGGGCCAGGGGGGCGCCAGCCCCTTGCAGATCCAATCTACAAGGGGGGGGGGGGGCGGCGGCCAGGGGGGAGTCCTTGCCCCCCAAGGCAAGTGGTGGCCCCCCTCCCCTTAGGGTTTTAACCCTAGGCGCATGGGGAGGTGGGCCCCCTAGTGGTGCGCCAGCCCAGAGGGCTGGACACTTCCCCTCGCAGCCTAGGGGCCCCACCGGGATGGGTGGCCCCACCCGGTGGACCCCCGGGGCCCCTCCGGTGGTCCCGGGACACTCCCGGTGACCCCCGGAGATCACCCGTTGGCCGAAACTGGACTTCCCATATATCAATCTTTACCTCCGGACCATTCCGGAACTCCTCGTGATGTCTGGGATCTCATCCGGGACTCCGAACAACTTTCGGGTTTCCATGTGCATTTATCTCTACGACCCTAGCGTTACCGAACCTTAAGTGTGTAGACCCTACGGGTTCGTGAGACACGTAGACATGACCGAGACCACTCTCCGGTCAATAACCAACAGCGGGATCTGGATACCCATGTTGGTTCCCACGTGTTCCTCGATGATCTTCATCGGATGAACCACCGTGTCAAGGATTCACTTAATCCCGTACGTTATTCCCATTGTCCATCGGTACAGTACTTGCCCGAGATTCGATCGTCGGTATTCCCAATACCTTGTTCAATCTCGTTATGGCAAGTCTCTTTACTCGATCCGTAATCCATCATCCCGTGACTAACTACTTAGTCACCTTGAGCTCATTATGATGATGTCTTACCGAGTGGGCCCAGAGGTACCTCTCCGTCATACGGAGTGACAACATCCCAGTCTCGGTTCGTACCAACTCAACAGACACTTTCGGAGATACCCGATGCGTACCTTTATAGCCACCCAGTTACGTTGTGACGTTTGGCACACCCAAAGTACTCCTACGGTATCCGGGTGTTGTACAACCTCATGGTCTAAGGAATAAATACTTGACACTGAAAAGCTTATGCATTACGAACTATACGATCTCGTGTTATGCTCAAGTTTGGGTCTTGTCCATCACATCATTCTCGTAATGATGTGATCCCGTTATCACTGACATCTCATGTCCATGGTCAGGAAACCGTGACCATCTGTTGATCAACGAGCTGGCAACTAGAGGCATACCAGGGACTCATTGTGGTCTGTGTATTCACACATGTATCGCTGTTTCCATACAATACAATTCAAGCATGAATAACAGACAATTATCATGAACAAGGAGATATAATAATAATGCTTTTATTATTGCCTCTAGGGCATATCTCCAACATCTAGCCGCACCCTTGCCCTCGCGCCTCTCCCCCTCCCGTCACACCTCCATACTCCCACGCAGGGCGCCCGACGAAGCCCTGCTGCGATCTCCACTGCATCCGTCATCACGCCGTCGTGCTGCCGGATCTCTGACGACTTCTCCTCCCCCTTGCTGGATCAAGAAGGAGGTGACGTTGCTACACCGTACGTGTGTTGAACGCGGAGGTGCCGTCCGTTCGGCGCTAGATCATCGGTGACGAAGAACGTGAAGAGTACGACTACTTCATCCACGCTTCGTTGAAAGCTTCCGCTCGCAATCTCCATAACGGTATGTAGATGCACTCTTACTTGCTCGTTGCTAGATGTCTCCATAGTTGGATCTTGGTGAAGGCGTAGAATTTTTTTGAATTATGCTACGTTCCCCAACAGTGGCATCTGAGCCTAGGTTTTATGCGTAGCATCTTGCACGAGTAGAACACAAACAGTTGTGGGCGTTTTGATTTTGTTCAACTTTCTTACCGTTACTAGTCAATCTTGATTCGGCGGTATTGTGGGATGAAGCGGCCCGGACCGACTTTACACGTACGCTTACGTGAGACTGGTTCCACCGACAGACATGCACTAGATGCATAAGGTGGCTGGCGGGTGTCTGTCTCTCCTACTTTAGTCGGATCGGATTCGATGAAAAGAGTCCTTATGAAGGGTAAATAGAAGTTGACAAATCACGTTGTGGTTTTGGTGTAGGTAAGAAACGTTCTTGCTAGAAATCCTATAGAAGCCACGTAAAACTTGCAACAACAATTAGAGGACGTCTAACTTGTTTTTGCAGCATGTGCTATGTGACGTGGCATGGCCAAAACGAAGATGTGATGAATGATATATGTGATGTATGAGATTGATCATGTTCTTGTAATAGGAAATCACGACTTGCATGTCGATGAACTTGACAACCGGCAGGAGCCATAGGAGTTGTCTTAATTATTGTATGACCTGCGTGTCACTGAATAACGCCATGTAATTACTTTACTTCGTTGCTAAACGTTAGCTATAGTAGTAGAAGTAATAGTTGGCGTGACGACTTCCTCAAGACACGATGATGGAGATCATGATGATGAAGATCATGGTGTCGAGCCGGTGACAAGATGATCATGGTGCCCCGAAGATGGAGATCCAAGGAGCAAGATGATATTGGCCATATCATGTCACTTTAATTGATTGCATGTGATGTTTATCATGTTTATGCATCTTGTTTACTTAGAACGACGGTAGTAAATAAGATGATCTCTCATTTCAAGTATTGTGTTTCCCCTAACTGTGCACCGTTGCTAAAGCTCGTTGCTTCGAAGCACCACGTGATGATCGGGTGTGATAGGTTCTAACGTTCGCATACAACGGGTGTAAGACAGATTTACACACGCGATACACTTATGGTTCACTTGACGAGCCTAGCATGTATAGACATGGCCTCGGAACACGGAAGACCGAAAGGTCAAACACGAGTCATATAGAAGATACGATCAACATGAAGATGTTCACCGTTGATGACTAGTCCGTCTCACGTGATGATCGGACACGGACTACTCGATTCGGATCATGTATCACTTAAGATGACTAGAGAGATGTCATTCTGAGTGGGAGTTCATTAAAATTTGATTAAGATGAACTTAATTATCATGAACTTAGTCTAAATTCTTTACAATATCTCTTGTAGATCAAATGGCCCACGCTCCAGTTTCCCTCAACTTCAACGCGTTCCTAGAGAAAACCAAGCTGAAAGACGATGGTAGCAACTATACGGATTGGGTCCGTAACCTGAGGATTATCCTCATAGCTGCCAAGAGATCATATGTCCTAGAAGCACCGCTAGGTGATGCACCTACTCCCGATGCGGCCCAAGACGTTTTGAACGTCTAACAGTCGCGTAGTGATGATTACTCCCTGGTTCAGTGAGGCATGCTTTATAGTTTAGAATCGGGGCTCCAAAAACGTTTTGAGCACCACGGAGCATATGAGATGTTCGAAGAGCTGAAAATGGTTTTCCAAGCTCATGCCCGAGTCGAGAGATATGATGTCTCCGACGCATTCTACAGCTGTAAGATGGAGGAGAATAGTTCTGTCAGTGAGCACATCCTCAAGATTTCAGGATTGCACAACCGCTTGTCTCAGGTGGGAATGAATCTCCCAGATGAAGCGGTCGTTGACAGAATCCTCCAGTCGCTCCCACCAAGCTTCAAGAGCTTCGTGTTGAACTTCAATATGTAGGGGATGGAGAAATCCATTCCAGAGGTGTATTCGATGCTGAAATCAGCGGAGGTAGACATCAAGAAAGAACATCAAGTGTTGATGGTCAATAAAACCACTAAGTTCAAGAAAGGCAAGGGTAAGAAGAACCTCAAGAAGGACGGCAAGGGAGTTGCCGCGCCTGGCAAGCCTGTTGCCGGGAAGAAGACAAAGTATGGACCCAAGCCTGAGACAGAGTGTTTTTATTGCAAGGGAACGGGTCACTGGAAGCGGAACTGCCCCAAATACTTAGCAGACAAGAAGGCCGACAACGTCAAAGGTATATATGATATACATGTTATTGATGTGTACCTTACTAGCACTCGTAGTAGCTCCTGGGTATTCGATACCGGTGCAGTTGCTCACATTTGTAACTCAAAACAGGAGCTGCAGAATAAACGGAGACTGGCGAAGGATGAGGTGACGATGCGCGTCGGGAATGGTTCCAAGGTCGATGTGATCGCCGTCGGCACGCTACCTCTACATCTACCCTCGGGATTAGTTTTAAACCTCAATAATTGTTATTTAGTACCAGCTTTGAGCATGAACATTGTTTCTGGATCTCGTCTTATGCGAGATGGCTACTCTTTCAAATCGGAGAATAATGGTTGTTCTATTTATTTGAGAGATATGTTTTATGGTCATGCCCCGCTGGTCAATGGTTTATTTTTGATGAATCTCGAACGTAGTAATACACATATTCATAGTGTAGATGCCAAAAGATGTAAAGTTGATAATGATAGTCCCACATACTTGTGGCATTGCCGCCTTGGTCATATTGGTGTCAAACGTATGAAGAACCTCCATTCGGATGGACTTCTAGAGTCTCTTGATTATGAATCATTTGACACGTGCGAACCATGCCTCTTGGGCAAGATGACCAAGACTTCGTTCTCCGGAACAATGGAGCGAGCAACCAACTTGCTGGAAATCATACATACCGATGTGTGCGGTCCAATGAGTGTTGAGGCTCGCGGAGGCTATCGTTATGTTCTCACCCTCACAGATGACTTGAGTAGATACGGGTATATCTATTTTATGAAACACAAGTCTGAGACCTTTGAAAAGTTCAAGGAATTTCAGAATGAGGTTGAGAATCAACGTGATAGAAAAATAAAGTTCTTGCGATCGGATCGTGGGGGTGAATATTTAAGTCATGAATTTGGCACACACCTAAGAAGCTGTGGAATTGTTTCACAATTGACACTGCCCGGAACACCTCAACGTAACGGTGTGTCCGAACGTCGAAATCGTACTCTGTTAGACATGGTGCGATCTATGATGTCCCTCACCGATTTACCGCTATCTTTTTGGGGTTATGCTTTAGAGACTGCCGCTTTCACTTTAAATAGGGCTCCGTCGAAATCCGTTGAGACGACTCCGTATGAACTTTGGTTTGGCAAGAAATCGAAGCTGTCGTTTCTAAAAGTTTGGGGTTGCGATGCTTATGTCAAGAAACTTCAACCTGAAAAGCTCGAACCCAAATCGGAGAAATGCGTCTTCATAGGATACCCAAAGGAAACGATTGGGTACACCTTCTACCACAGATCCGAAGGCAAAGTCTTTGTTGCCAAGAATGGATGCTTTCTGGAGAAAGAGTTTCTCTCAAAAGAAGTGAGTGGGAGGAAAGTAGAACTTGATGAGGTGACAGTCACCACTCCTGTACCGGAAAGCAGCGCAGCGCAGGAAACTGTTCCTGAGGTGCCTGCACCGACAAGGGAGGAAGTTAATGATAATGATCATGAAGAAACTGATCAAGTTACTACTGAACTTCGAAGGTCCACAAGGGCACGTTCCGCACCAGAGTGGTACGGCAACCCTGTCCTGGAAATCATGTTGTTAGACAACGGTGAACCTTCGAACTATGAAGAAGCGATGGCGGGCCCAGATTCCAATAAATGGCTTGGAGCCATGAAATCCGAGATAGAATCCATGTATGAAAACAAAGTATGGACTTTGGTGGACTTGCCTGATGATAGGCACGCCATAGAAAACAAATGGATATTTAAGAAGAAGACAGACGCAGATGGTAATGTGACCATCTATAAAGCTCGGCTTGTCGCTAAGGGTTATCGACAAGTTCAAGGGATTGACTACGACGAGACTTTCTCTCCCGTAGCGATGCTGAAGTCAGTCAGAATCATGTTAGCTATTGCCGCATTCTATGATTATGAGATATGGCAAATGGACGTCAAAACAGCATTCCTTAATGGCTTCCTCAAGGAAGAGTTGTATATGATGCAACCGGAAGGTTTTATCGATCCAGAGAACGCTAACAAGGTATGCAAGCTCCAGCGCTCGATTTACGGGCTGGTGCAAGCATCTCGGAGTTGGAATATTCGCTTTGATGAGGTGATCAAAGCGTTTGGCTTTATACAGACTTATGGAGAAGCCTGTATTTACAAGAAAGTGAGTGGGAGCTCTGTGGCATTTCTCATATTATATGTGGATGACATATTGCTGATGGGAAATGATATAGAATTCTTGGAAAATGTAAAGGCCTACTTGAATAAAAGTTTTTCAATGAAGGACCTTGGAGAAGCTGCTTACATATTAGGCATCAAAATCTATAGAGATAGATCGAGATGCCTCATTGGTCTTTCACAAAGTACATACCTTGACAAAATATTGAAGAAGTTCAATATGGATCAGTCAAAGAAAGGATTCTTGCCTGTTTTGCAAGGTATGAGATTGAGCAAGGCTCAGTCGCCGACCACGGCAGAAGATAGAGAAAAGATGAGTGTCATTCCCTATGCCTCGGCCATAGGTTCTATCATGTATGCCATGCTGTGTACCAGACCTGATGTGAACCTTGCCATAAGTTTGGTAGGGAGGTACCAAAGTGATCCCGGTAGGGAACACTGGACAACGGTCAAGAACATCCTGAAGTACCTGAAAAGGACTAAGGATATGTTTGTCGTTTATGGAGGTGACGAAGAGCTCGTCGTAAAGGGTTACGTCGATGCTAGCTTCGACACAGATCTGGATGACTCTAAGTCTCAAACCGGATACGTGTATATTTTGAACGGAGGGGCAGTCAGCTGGTGCAGTTGCAAACAGAGCGTGGTGGCAGCGTCTACATGTGAAGCGGAGTACATAGCTGCTTCTGAAGCAGCGCAGGAAGGAGTCTGGATGAAGGAGTTCATCACCGATCTAGGAGTCATTCCAAGCGCGTCAAGCCCGATGACTCTCTTCTGTGACAACACTGGTGCTATTGCTATTACCAAGGAGCCCAGGTTTCACAAGAAGACCAAGCACATCAAGCGCCGTTTCAACTCCATCCGGAATTATGTTCAGGATGGAGACATAGATATTTGTAAAGTGCATACGAGTCTGAATGTCGCAGACCCGTTGACTAAACCTCTTTCATGAGCAAAACATGATCAACACCAGAACTCTATGTGTGTTCGATTCATCACAATCTAACTAGATTATTGACTCTAGTGCAAGTGGGAGACTGTTGGAGATATGCCCTAGAGGCAATAATAAAAGCATTATTATAATATCTCCTTGTTCATGATAATTGCCTGTTATTCATGCTTGAATTGTATTGTACGGAAACAACGATACATGTGTGAATACACAGACCACAATGAGTCCCTGGTAGGCCTGTAGTTGCCAGCTCGTTGATCAACAGATGGTCATGGTTTCCTGACCATGGACATGAGATGTGAGTGATAACGGGATCACATCATTAGGAGAATGATGTGATGGACAAGACCCAAACTTGAGCATAACACGAGATCGTATAGTTCGTAATGCATAAAGCTTTTCGGTGTCAAGTATTTATTCCTTAGACCATGAGGTTGTACAACTCCCGGATACCGTAGGAGTACTTTGGGTGTGCCAACCGTCACAATGTAACTGGGTGACTATAAAGGTACGCATCGGGTATCTCCGAAAGTGTCTGTTGAGTTGGTACGAACCGAGACTGGGATGTTGTCACTCCGTATGACGGAGAGGTACCTCTGGGCCCACTCGGTAAGACATCATCATAATGAGCTCAATGTGACTAAGTAGTTAGTCACGGGATGATGGATTACGGATCGAGTAAAGAGACTTGCCATAACGAGATTGAACAAGGTATCGGGAATACCGACGATCGAATCTCGGGCAAGTACCTATGCCTTTTGGGCTTAAAAGTGCACATGCAACTTATCAGCGTTGTGTTCAGAATTGTCTAAAAGGACAAATAGGGAGGAATGTTCATGCCTATGTGGATGACATTGTGGTGAAATCAAGAAAGGAAGAAACAATGATAGAAGATCTCAGGGAAACTTTTGATAATCTTCGAGCTTATAAGATGATGCTTAATCCGGAAAAGTGTGATTTTGGTGTTCCGGCAGGTAAGCTACTGGGATTCTTGGTCTCAAACAGAGGAATAGAAGCTAACCCAGAGAAAATCAAGGCCATCACATCTTTGACTAAACCGGTTTGCACCAACGTTGTTCAGCGCATAGCTGGCCGGATCATAGCATTAAGCCGGTTCATCAGCCGTTTGGGAGAGAAGGCGATCCCACTTTACCAGATGTTGAGGAAAACAGACCGGTTTATATGGAGTGATGAGGCAAACGCAACATTTGAGGATCTGAAACGGCAACTGGCAAAACCACCGGTTTTAGCTGCTCCTATTGATAAGGAGCCGTTGCTGTTATACGTCGCTGCTAACGCACGGGCAGTTAGCGTTGCAATCGTGGTTGAGCGCAAGGAAGCAGGGAAGGAGTACCCGGTTCAGCGCCTGGTTTACTACGTGAGTGAAGTACTCATTGAATCCAAGCAGAGATATCCTCATTGGCAGAAGTTGGTATATGGTGTGTTCATGGCAAACCGGAAGTTGAAGCACTATTTCCAAGGTCATCCAATAACTGTGGTTAGTTCAGCACCGTTGGGGGATATAATCCAGAACAGGGAAGCTACGGGCAGAGTAGCGAAGTGGGCCATTGAGCTCAGCCCACATGAGTTGAAATATGTACCACGCACTGCTATAAAATCTCAGGCATTGGTAGATTTCATCAATGATTGGATAGAGTTGCAGACTCCTGAGGAGAAGCCGGATCTTACTTACTGGACGATTCACTTTGACGGTTCAAAACAGTTGGAGGGCTCGGGGGCTGGAGTTGTCTTAACTTCCCCCAGAGGTGATAAATTTTGTTATGTCCTCCGCTTATTGTTTCCTTGTACTAATAATGCAGCGGAATATGAAGCACTACTTCATGGTTTACGGCTGGCAAAGGAAATGAACTTGAGCCGGGTTAAGTGCTTTGGCGACTCAGATCTGGTGGCACAACAAGTTTCTGGCAAGTGGGATTCAAGGGATCCCCTCATGGCGGCTTATAGACGAGAAGTTGAAGCAGCCGCAGGATACTTTAAAGGGTATCAGGTGGATCACATAGACCGGCGAAGGAACGAAGCGGCGACGCTTTAAGCCGGCTGGGGTCTCAACGCAAACCGGTGCCACCAAACATTTTTTTGGATGAATTGCACAGTCCTTCGGTTCAGATACCGTCTGAGGAAGACCTAGCTGTTCCTGACCCAGAGGCACAGTTAGTTGCAGCGCTCCATGTTATTCCAGATTGGACGCTGCCCTATTTGGCATACCTGAGCCGAGGAGAGTTACCAGATGATGAAGAAGAAGCACGACAGATAATCCGGCGCTCTAAGTCCATGACGATTGCAAACGGAGAGCTTCACCATCACAGTACTTCTGGAGTATTTCAGCGGTGTGTATCAGCTGAGGAAGGTTGTGAAATTCTTCGCGAGATTCATGAAGGGGATTGTGGTCATCATGCCGGTTCAAAATCATTGGTGGCTAAAGCATTCCGACATGGTTTTTATTGGTTAACTGCTCATGCAGATGCGGCAGATCTGGTCCGGAAGTGTGACGCTTGTCAGAAATTTTCAAGACGTGCTCTGGTTCCAGCACAGGAACTCCGGATGATACCAATAACTTGGCCGTTTGCGACTTGGGGGCTTGATATGGTTGGACCTTTTAAGCGATCCCAAGATCAGAAAACTCATCTACTGGTAGCAGTAGACAAGTTTACAAAGTGGGTTGAAGCGGAGCCTATAAGCAAGTGTGATGCGGCAACGACAGTCAAATTCATCAAAAAAGTTATTTTCCGGTTTGGCTTTCCACACAGCATCATCACAGACAATGGCACCAATTTATCTCAGGGTGAGATGGAAGAGTTTTGTCAACGAGAGCATATTCGTTTGGACGTGTCTTCTGTGGCTCACCCCAATCCAATGGTCAGGCTGAAAGGGCAAATCAGGAGATTTTGCGAGGTATCAAGCCCCGGCTTATGACACCTTTGCAGAGAACCCCAGGATGTTGGGTTGAGGAATTGCCATCTGTTCTTTGGAGTATCAACACTACGCCAAACCGGTCTACAGGTTACACACCTTTCTTCATGGTTTATGGTGCTGAAGCAGTCCTTCCGAGCGATATACGTCATGATTCACCAAGGGTGACGGCTTATGTTGAAACAGTCAACGAGAGAGCAAGACAGGACAGTTTAGACCGGCTGGATGAAGAGCGTGATATGGCTGCAGCACGATCTACGATTTATCAACAAGACTTACGCAGATATCATAGCCGCCGGATCAGAACAAGGACGTTCCAGGAGGGTGACTTGGTACTCCGGCTCATCCAAGATCAAACAGATATGCACAAGCTATCCCCGCCTTGGGAAGGGCCCTTTGTGGTCAGTAAGAATCTACACAACGGTTCATATTACCTGGTGGACGTTCGAGAACACAAGGACTCACGAACGTCAGAAGAGGAGACGAAGAGGCCGTGGAACATCGCCCATTTACGGCCATACTATACTTGAGCTACGTGCTCCAATGTATCCTATGTATATATTATGAGTAATGAATAAACCGGCACCCTCGGTAAACCGGGGGCTTAGCCCTTTTTCCATATACATATATCTTGTGAGGACAACCATACAAGTTTTTTATCAGAGATTATATTTCAGTGTATTGGTCGGTTTAGAAATTGATTTTTTGCAGAGTACACAAGTGTCGGTGTACTAAGTACCCCAACTTGTGCACGGGCAGTAGCAGCTTCCCGTGGCAGGGCTCGCCACGCGCTCGCCGGGAACCTTTCTGGTCCCTATGAAGCCATTCAAGAACAAAGTATGCAAGTCAGAAGATCAAGGCCCCGGCAAGAGGAGCTTGCCGGGAAGGCCGCACCAGGCTCAAGGTTATCACTTTAGCACAAGACCCTAGCAAGGGGAGCTTGCCAGGAAGACCAAGGAACACATGCCTCAAGAGATGCCTCGGCGCATCATGCGCCCCGGCAGGACCCGGAGAGCGACAAGCTTCCGGGCCCGGCAAGATCATGACCCCGGCAAGGTGCTTGCCGGGGGAACCTACGCTGTGTGCCCGCGCTCCAGCTCGTCTGCCCACGCGTCGCCCTGGGGCCCTTCTAGGGACGCGTGGCGGACGGCTGTGCAGCCTGGGGCACACGGTGGCAAGCCACGGTGACGAGGCTACCGCCGTGGCGAACGGAGAAGCATGGACGGACACTTTTGGGGTCGACGGCGACGGGCATTTAATGCCCTTGTCCCCCACTGTATTAGGTGAAGACCACTGTTCATCCACTGTTCATGCACTATTCACGTACTGTTACAACTACCACCAAATTTACACTTTTACCCTCCTCTACGTTGACACCTGTCGGTGACCCCTTTGAGCTATAAAAGGAGGCCCATGCACAACGTAGAGGGGGTTCAGTTCGGCTCGAAACCTAGACAACTCTCTCGCTCGGTGTAGCTAGCACTGTAGATCTTCAAGCTCCCGAGCCCAAAACTCAATACAACTCAAGCAGGAGTAGGGTTTTACGCGTCCGCGCGGCCCGAACCTGAGTAAACTGCCCGCGTGCGCTCCTCGATCTGCTCTCCGTGCTCCCTCCGCTCCCTTACCGCAACGTAGAAGGGGCTCCGGTCCCATAGGTGCTCGTGGGAGGACAGTTTCCCCTAACATCTTTGGCGCGCCAGGTAGGGGGGCGTCGAGGTTGTGCGAACCTGATCCGGCGCTCACGCGGGCGCATTCTTCATCAACCTCATCGACAGCATCAACATGCCTCAGAAGAAGAAGGCTTCGGAGGTCGGAGGCCCGTCTGCGGCGATCCCACCGCCACCAGAACCAACGGTTGGTGGAGGAGACGTCGGCGGAAGGGTGGTCGCCGGCGAGGAAACTCACGGCGCCACCAAGTCCAAGGACAAGACGGATGACCGGGCGAACTCCAAAGTCTCGGCGTCCGTACACGCACCACATCCCTCTCAGGAGGTGCCAGGCCAGCAGCGCCGTGGTACAGGAGGTACCATACGCTTGCTGGGACAAGGGCAAACCGGAGGATCGCGGGATGCTCAAGGCCATCACCCTGGTACGAGCAAGGCGCGGTCGCCGGGGCGAGAAACTGCTCCTTCTAACCCTGTTAGGAGTCCGAGCATATCTCGCTCCTCGTACCGCTCGCCGCCGCTTCCCTCCTCTCCAGCAGAAGCTCTAGCAAGAGCGCAGCTGCTCCTCGACTTCCCTCCAGCGGCAGACAAAGCCGAAGACTGGAGGGCGACGATCCAAAGCCTCATCGCCTTCGCCAACAACGACACGCCGCAGCAGCCGGCAACGTCGCGGCCGCGGCAAGTCGACCAGACGAAGGCCGATGGTGACAAGACCGCCGGGGGTGCAACTACCGTGCACTCCCCGCCGCGGAAGCAGAAGACGCCACCCCGCCGGATCAACGTCGACGACGACTCCACGACGTCGTCGGATCCGCGGGCTCGTCGGGACCAGCGCCAAGTCCTCGACGATAGACGGCAAGAGGACGCTCGGACTCGCATCGAGCGTCGAAGAGAAGCCTGAAGACAATCAGATCAGCGCGCTGGGACCACTGTCGACACGCACGCGCCCGGTGAACCAGGTGACTTGCCGTACGCGGCAGGTTGCCCTGCGTTGACCCGTGAGCTGCGGCGAGTCCAGTGGCCCAGCATGAAAAATTTCAAGCCCGACGTACCTGAGAAGTACGACGACAAGACACACCCCTCGGAGTTGCTCGGCATCTACACCATCGCGGTGCAGGCTGCCGGGGGACGCGACGAGAAGATCCTAGCCAACTACTTCCCGCTAGTGCTTAAGCCAAACGTCCGGTCTTGGCTTATGCACTTGCCGGAGAACTCCATTTCTTCATGGGCGGATCTGTGCCACCAGTTTGTTGGCGCTTTCACGGGCGGCCACAAACCCCACGGCCAGGAGAGCGATCTCCATATCCTCGCCCAGAAGGAGGGAGAGTCCCTGCGCAAGTACATCCAACGATTCAGCCGCGTCCAGCACAACATTCCCGACGTTCACCCTGCTGCGGTTATCAGCGCGTTCCACCAGAACGTGCGTAACCGCCGGATGAGGGAGGAGATGGCCATGACCAAAATCCGGGATGTCAGCGAGCTCTACGCTCTGGCTGACAAGTGCGCGCGCGCTGAAGAGGGGAGGAGACTCCCCGGAGAGGATACTGGCGTAGGAGGAAGCGACAGTGAGGATGCTGCCCCGGCAAGGAAAAGCCGGCGGCGGAATAATAGAAAGAAGAAGAGCAAGGAGGTGCTGGTCATCGAGCAGTCCGGCAAGGAGGCTCCCGCCAAGAAGGCACAGGCTGGCGGTTCCGGCAAGGAGCCTGCCCCTGTAGCGGCAGCCGACAAGCAGGACGGCTCCGACAAGCAGTACTGCAAGATCCACCGCACCAAGGGCCACGATCTTCAGAACTGCAAGAGAGTCGAGTACCTCATAGAACAGCAGAAGGCTGAATACGAGCGTCGCGACAAGGAGAAGGCCCAAGGAGGCGGAGGAGAACCAAGCAAGAAGCGGCCATTCAATGGCTGGGGAGGACGCCGCGGCAAGGCCAAGCAGCGGCAAGGTGATAGACCTCCCCGGGGCCGCGACAAGGATGAGGAAGAAGACGACGACAACGACATGGAAGAAGGAGATAACAGCGAGCAGGAGTTCTAGAAGGCCACGGAAGTTCTGTGTGTCGACGGAGGCGCCTCTCTGCACACTTCCCACCGCCAACTCAAGCAGTGGGTGCGGGAAGTGAATGCAGCTGAGCCGCCCGTCGAGTCACGCAGGCTGCTGAAGTGGTCCAGCACGCCCATCATTTTTGACCTTGAGGATCACCCAGACCGCACAACTGCGGTCGGGTGCTTGCCGATGTTGGTTTCACCAACTATATGCAACCTCAAGGTCACCAAGATGTTGGTTGACGGCGGGGCCGGCCTGAACTTGATCTCCTCAGCTGTGATCAAGAAGCTACAGATCCACGACAGCGAGCTCGAGGAAACCGGGTCATTCCAAGGAATCAACCCGGGAAGGAGCAAGCCGAAGGGGAAGATTACGCTGCCAGTGACCTTTGGCGGGGAACTCAATTTCAGGACGGAGAGGATCACGTTCGACGTGCCGATAACCCATTGCCATACAATGGGATACTTGGCCGTCCTGCCCTCGCCAAGTTCATGGCAGCTTCCCACTTTGCATACAACGTACTCAAGATGCCGGGGCCGATAAGCGTCATCTCTGTCCCCGGCGACAAGAAGGACGCGCTTATCTGCGCCGACAAGATCTACCGGGATGCAGCAGCCGCAGCAGAAAGCAACACACTTGTCGCTGAAGCTCCCGGGGGGAAGACCAAGACCAAGTCCGGTAAGAGCTCTGGGGCCCACTCCGGCAAACGCACCTCTTCGGAGTGCTGCGCTGCCGCCGAGGACGCACCATCGAGCTCCACCGACAAGTGTAAGAAAGGAATGGAAACTCCACCGGCAACCAAGAAGGTGTCCGCCAAGGAGGACGGCACTGGTGGTACCTTCACCATCAGTGCTACACTCGACCACAAATAGGAAAGCGCGCTCGTTGCCTTCCTGCGGGCGAATGTCGACGTGTTTGCATGGCAACCGTCTGACATCCCCGGCGTTCCCAGGGAGGTAATGGAGCACACGCTTGCTGTTTGCCCTCATGCGCGGCCCGTCAAGTAGAAGGTCAGGAAGCAGGCCGTGGAGCGCCAAGAATTCATAGCCGAAGAGATAAAGAAGTTGGAAGCAGCAGGCCTGGTTAGAGGCGTGATCCATCCTACGTGGTTAGCAAATCCAGTCGTCGTGCGCAAGGCTAATGGGAAGTGGAGACTTTGTATAGACTTCACTGATGTGAATAAAGCGTGTCCCAAGGATCCATTTCCCTTGCCGCGTATTGACCAAATTGTTGACTCCACCGCCGGATGCGAACTGCTTTCCTTCCTTGATGCATACTCAGGTTACCACCAGATATTCATGGCCAAGGAAGATGAAGAGAAGACTGCATTCATTACTCCATGCGGCACATATTGCTTTATACGCATGCCCATTGGATTGAAGAATGCAGGCTCCACATTTGCGAGGGTGGTGCACACTGCTTTTGAGCCACAGATCCACAGGAATATAGAAGCCTATATGGATGACATAGTGGTCAAGAGCAAGAGCAAAGATACCCTGATCCAGGATTTGGAAGAAACCTTTGAGAATCTGCGCAAGATCCAGCTCAAGTTGAACCCCGAGAAGTGCGTCTTCGGAGTCCCCTCCGGCAAGCTTCTCGGGTTCTTTGTGTCCCAGAGGGGGATTGAAGCCAATCCCGACAAGATCAAAGCCATCGAGCAGATTGAAGCCCCGAAGCGCGTCAAGGACGTAAGGAGACTTGCTAGTTGTGTGGCTGCCCTCAGTAGGTTCATTTCAAAGTCTGCAGAACGCGCCCTGCCTTTCTTCAAAATCTTGAAAAAGGCAGGTCCTATGAAATGGACTCCGGAAGCGGAGGCAGCGCTGCAAGACTTGAAAGGATACCTATCCTCCACTCCAATACTTGTCGCACCTAGGCCACAAGAGAAGTTGCTGCTGTACCTAGCGGCAACCAATCAAGTGGTTAGTGCTGCGTTAGTAGCGGAGAGGGAGGCGGATGAGGAACCCACGCCGCCGGCAAGCGAATCCAGCGACAAGCAGGGGGCTTCCCCGACAAGCTCTGGCCCCTACAAGGACAAGTCTGCGCAGGAACAAGGTGAAGTAAGAAGGAAGATGGTGCAGCGCCCAGTGTATTTTGTAAGTTCCCTCTTGCAGGGGGCTAGGTCAAGATACTCTGGGGTGCAGAAGTTGCTTTTCGGCCTCCTCATGGCCTCAAGAAAGCTGCGCCATTACTTCCAAGCACACGAGATAACAGTGGTCACTCGCTTTCCGTTGAAGAGGATATTGCAGAATCCCGAAGCAACAGGCAGGATCGTCGAGTGGGCACTGGAGCTATCAAGCTTTGGTCTCAAGTTTGAGAGTACCTCAACCATACAGAGCAGAGCTTTGGCAGAATCCATAGCTGAATGGACCCCAACGCCAGATGAAGAAGTCCCAGAGACAAGCGTCCCCGTCCAAGAAGCAAGCAGCGAATGGGTAATGTACTTTGATGGTGCTTTTTCGCTGCAAGCCGCCGGTGCCGGCGTGGTACTAATAGCGCCCATCGGAGAGCACCTCAAGTATGTTCTCCAGATGCACTTTCCCAAGGAGCAAGCGACAAACAATACTGCTGAGTATGAAGGTTTGCTTGCCGGCCTCTGAATTGCGGCCGAACTTGGGATTAAGAAGCTGATTGTGCGGGGAGATTCACAGTTGGTGGTCCGACATGTGAATAAGAGTTACCAGAGCCCTTTGATGGAAGCTTATGTTGATGAAGTGAGGAAGCTTGAAGAACACTTTGAGGGCCTGCAAATGGAGCACGTCCCAAGAGCTCAGAATGATATTGCAGATGGCCTCTCAAAGTGTGCTGCGATGAAGTTACCTGTGGAACCAGGGACCTTCGTGCTCAAGCTAACTCAGCCATCCGTTACACCATCAGTTGGGCAAAAGAAGAAAAGGAAGTTGGTCCCCGGCGACTACTTGCCGGCGGATCTTCCCGAAGCCGCTGCCAAGATCCCCAAGACCAACAGCCAAGATGCTGAGGAACAGTTTGCTCCTGCAGATCCAAGGGTCTGTACAGTTGAAGCAAGCGTTCCCGACGAGCCTTGCCCCGGCAGGCTTGCCGGGGGACCATCAGCTCCGGCAGAGCCGCAGGTTCTTGCCGTAGAAGCTGAGGTTCCCGCAGCAGCCCTCATGCCTTTAGTCCTTGTTGTTGAGCCTCAGGCTCCAGCATGGGCACAGCAAATCGTTCGTTTTCTGCAAACTGGAGAACTTCCCGACGACCCGGAAGAGATAGAGAAAATAACCAGGCAGTCAAGTATGTACCAGTTCGTTGGCAATGAACTGTACAGAAGAAGACTCAATGGTGTCAGGTTGAAGTGCATTTCCAGGGAAGATGGACAGAAGCTGTTGGCAGAGATACATGGAGGCATATGTGGCCACCACATTGGCGCAAGGGCACTTGCCGGGAAGGCATTCCGGCAAGGATTCTTCTGGCCAGAAGCCTTCCAAGATGCAACTGCACAAGTAACCAAGTGTGAAGCGTGCCAGTTCCATGCCAAGCAAATTCACCAGCCAGCTCAAGCTCTCCAGACGATCCCTTTGTCCTGGCCCTTCTCGATCTGGGGGCTCGATATCCTCGGCCCCTTTCCCCGCGCAGTCGGGGGCTTTGAGTACTTGTACGTAGCAATCGACAAGTTCACAAAGTGGCCAGAAGTGGAACCGGTGAGAAAGGTGACAGCACAGTCAGCAGTCAGGTTCTTCAGATCGATTGTTTGCCGTTTCGGAATCCCTAACAGGATCATCACCGATAACGGCACACAGTTTACAAGTCGCACCTTCATGCAGTACGTCCAAGACCTTGGCGCCAAGGTCTGTTTCGCTTCTGTTGCTCACCCGAGGAGCAATGGTCAAGCGGAGAGGGCCAATGCCGAAGTGCTGCGCGGACTAAAGACAAGAACCTTCGATAGGCTGCACAGGTGCGGAAGAAACTGGATAGAGGAGCTGCCGGCGGCTCTTTGGTCAATCAGGACGACACCAAGTCGAGCCACCGGACAGACACCCTTTGCTCTTGTCTATGGAGCAGAGGCAGTTCTCCCCACGGAACTCGTATACGGATCTCCTCGAGTGCTCGCTTACGATGAGCTCGAGCAAGAGCAACTGCGACAAGATGATGCATTGCTCCTCGAGGAGGAACGTCTCCAGGCTGCTGTACGAGCTGCTCGATACCAGCAAGCCTTGCGTCGCTATCATAGCCGCAAGGTCAAGGCCAGGAGTCTCGAGGAAGGCGACCTTGTTCTTCGGCGCGTTCAGTCCGCTAAGAATTCCAACAAGTTGACGCCGAAGTGGGAAGGCCCTTATCGGGTGAGACAAGTCACAAGGCCCGGCGCTGTCCGCCTTGAGACCGAAGAAGGCTTACCGGTGAGCAACTCCTGGAACATAGAGCATCTTCGCAAGTTTCACCCATAAGGCGCGGTTGCCGTGATCCGCTCCGGCAACCACCTTTTGTACAAGTCTTGCCGCTGTTGCATGTAAACCTTTGTACAAAGCCGGGCGCAGATCCCGTGCATCAGTAAAGTTCTTTGTGCTTCGCACTACTTGTCATTTCCATGCTTTTCTTTGTTATTTGCATGCATTATCTGACACTTTGTGCAATGCACATCCCCGGTAAGCACTAGCAAGCCGTGAGGCCCTATACTTATTTTTCCTCCTCTTTTTCTTTCCCTCTGAAGCAGAAGGAGTATTCCTCGCGCACAAGTTTGCCGGGGGGGAAGGAGATGGAGGTACGAGAACCAAGTATTGTTCAAGAAAGAGAAGCCTTGTCGGGGAGCAAACAATCTATGAAAGCTAAGTTACCAGAATTTGAGCAGTTCAAATTTTTAAATTTTTAGTTGTCTTCCTTGAACAACCACACTTTGTATGGAAAACCTGTGCGCGGAGGAACCTACCCGTGGCTAGCCGCACCCTTACTTTGTTTTCGAGCACGCTCAACGACTTAAGTGCGCTGCGACAAGTGTCGCGCCCTTACTTCGTTTTCGAGTTCGCTCAGCAAGCTAAGTGCGCTGCGACTAGCTGCGGCAAGGTTTCTTGCCGGCAAGGCCTTTGTCAGCAGGCTGCTAAGAGTCCAGCACTCAGCGCTCGCGGCAAGGGTTCTCTTGCCGGCAAGTTCCCTGAAAGCGTAGGGTGGAATATATACAAAGTAAAGGGACCAAAACAAGGAAGATAACACTGCATTGGTTGCTCAAAATAAGATTGTATATTACAAAGATTACTTGCCGCAATACTAATAGATTCTTGTCCGTGACATACTTTGCAACGGCAAAGGAAACAGAAAGAAAGGAACCTAATCTACGCGGTCGCCTTCACGCCTTGTGATCTTGTTCACCTTGGCGACGATGTGGGCAACCTGCGCCTTCAACGCCTCCTGATCGGCTTCGGGCGGCAAGCTGCGGAGGACGTTGACAAGGTTGATGCCGGGGTTGCGGAAGACGATCTTTGACAAGACCCGCTCCATGGTGCCCGTGCAGAGCCGACGCGCCTCGTCGGCCAGCTGCACGGGGATCCTCTCCCGCAGCCGCGCAAGTGCCGGCGCGATTCCCCTGAAGAACAGACTCAACTTGGCGCTGTGGGGGAGATTCTCGTCCGGGGAGTACGCGAGGTGCTCCGCCCTCAGCGCCACCATCTCCTTGTCAATATTAGCAGCGGAGGTGACCAGATCATCAGTCCATTGCTCCACTGCCCGGTTGAAGTTGTTCGCCGAGACGGCGGCGCTCTCCACCAAGTTCCTCTCCTTGCGGAGTTCGTCCTTCAGTTTCGTCTCGCGGTCCCGGGCGGCGTCGAGTGAACCGGTCAGGGTGGAGACCTTCAGCTCTAAGTCAGCAATGGAGTTCTTGGCGTCAGAGAGCTCTGTGCCCTTCTCGGAGAGACGTACCTGCAGCTCAGAGTTAGTGTGGGCATCTTTCTCCCGCTCCACATTGAGCGTAGTGACTCTGTCCTCGCTTGCCTTGAGGAACAACTCCAGCTGCGCCACCCTGGCCGCCAGATCCTTCCTAGAAGTCTCCACGGCGGCGGCAACGTCCTTTGCCTCCTTCAGGGCCCCGCCAATGGCTTGCTCCCGGGCGGTGAGGTTGTCCTCGTGGCTGTCGAGGTCGACCTTCCGCTGGTTGAGCGCTCCCTCCCGCTGAGACATCTCTTCGGCAGCCCGCCGCTGCTGCTCCTCGACCTCAGCCTTCTCCAGGAGGAAGGCTTGCTGCGCCCCGGCAAGCTCTTCACGCTCCTCCGCCAAGTTGCGGAGGGCCGCCTGGTTGGCGGCACGGTGCTCCGCGGCGCGCTTCTCCAAGTCTGCTCCAGCCTTGGCGACGAGAGCCTCCCTGGACTCCAGGTTCGCTTGCCTGGCCCGGTACAGAGCCAGGAGCCGACGAAGGAGTCCCTCCTCTTCGGGCTCGTCGCTGTCGCCGGGCGCTTCGACGATCTTCAAGCCGGCGGAGGCGAGGACCTCTCCGTCAAAGGTCTCTCCCTCCGCGGGTGCTCGGGACGAGGACGCCCACGGGACTTGTATGAAGACCCCGTTGGCGGCCTTCAAGTAGACACCCGACCGCTCCGCGGAGGCGGAAGGGTCGGCGGCGGTGCAGCGTCCGTCGCTCCTGCGGCCTCCGGGCCAGCAGTTTGGTCGCCGGTCCCTTCCCCAGCCGCGGCGTCAGCGGTCAGGGCGGTCTCTTCGGCGACTGGCTGCCAGCTCCAGCCGTTCCCTCGGCAGCAGTGACGTTGCCGCCGTCGCCGCGCACCTCGTCCTCAGCGGTGGTCTCCGTTTCCATCCGCTCTGGGGCAGGAGGATCTAATAGAAGAAAAAGAAAAGAAAAAGTCAAGCAAATATCCAAAAAGACAAATCCAAGAAGAAGAAGTTGCAAGACTTACCTTCGCGGATCTCTTCAATGACAGGGTCCCTCGCCGGGGAGTTCTCCCTTGGCGGCGGAGCAGTGGCCCCTGCTGGCGGAGGGCCGCCCGCGCCCTCCCTTGGCGGGGTACTCACCCTTGTCGGGCTACTCACCCTTGGCGGGGTACTCGCCCTTGGCGGAGTGCCCGTCCTTGGTGGAGCGTTCTCCCTCGCCGGGGAGTTCACCCTTGGCGGGGAGGGTGGAGCAAGTAGCTCGTCGGGGGCGACCTCCTGGCGCTCCTGCGGCTGCGGCTCCACTTCTGCACAAGACAAACAAGATATCAGATGAAGATGATCACCTCAAGCGCGCCCGTCAAGCAGAAACATAAAAAACAGACTTACGCTGGGGGCTGCGCTGGGGGCTGCTCCTCGGAGCAGCAGGTTGATCCGGCAAGTTTGCCACTAGCACGTCTCCCGTCGCCGCGGCGGGCGAGTCGTCTTCGATCTCGACCACAGGGATCTTGGCCCTCTTCGCCATCCGCTGGGTCAGGGTCCTGAAAGCAAAACAAAAACAAGATCAGAATCAACAAGGAAGATCAAGACAAAATCAAAGAAACTAAGGAACTGCAAGTACTTACTCCTCTTCCTCTTCGTCGGAGCTGAGGGCGGAGAAGTCAAAATCCGCCTGAGGTGCTCCCGTGCGAGGAGCTGGAGGAGAAGGTTCCCTCGGGCGCTTGGCGGTCTCCGGGGCTGCGGGCTGTGAAGACCCAGCCCCCGTCGTCGCCGAGGACCGAGGGGCAGAAGGAGCACCCGTTCCGCTCCGGGAAGATCCCGCTCCGCTTGGCGCTTGAGCACGGGGCGCCTCCTTGACGACTCCGCTCGTCTTGGTGGCGCGCGTCGCACGGCGCGCCGGCTGCTGCCGAGGTGCCTGTGGCCTCGCCGTCTCAGCTGCCTTGCGGAGGCGCTTCTTCTGTTGCTGCGGAGGGCTTGGCGGAGGCGGAGAGTTCTCCGAGGACGAAGAGGCATCGTCGTCTAGATTCAGAGACCCACCGGAGTCCTCTTCGGAATCTTCGGCCTCGACGTCCTCCTCCTCTTTGGCAGGCCCGCTGGACTCAGTGCTGTGCCCAGCGGCTTCGCTCCCCCCGGCAGCCTCACTCGTCCCGGCAAGCCTCGCGGAGGGCTCCTCGGCAAACTCCTCGGGCGCGATCTTCAGCAGCTTGAGGATTTTCGCCTCCTCTGCTTGGCTCACTGCGTCCGCGGCCTCTGCCTCGTCCACAGTGTATCCGAATTCGCCTGCAGATGCAGCTGCGGCGGCCTCCTCCATCCTGGAGGCGGTGTAAGCTATATCCCGGCCAGTAGTATCCCGGGTAAGACCCTTCTGCTCGTCGGCCTTGCAGGGCTTCTCGACCAAGTTATCGAAGAAGTTCAGCACGGTGTCTGGCGGAGGCTCTATCCAAGTGGGGACGACGCCATGGGAGTCGCACGCGGGCATCATCGCTCGTAGGGAATCTCGGGCAGTGCTGTTGCACAGCGGCACCACTCCCCGGGAAGGTCTGAACCACTTCGGATGGGCGGGGTCATGCTTGAAGAGCTCCTTGACCATCCCCTTCAACTCCAAGACGGTGAAGTTGTAGTTCAATCCAGGGCGCAGCCTCATGATATCTGCCGCATTGCCGAATTCCCAGGCGGACCTTTTCCTTTCTTGTAAAGGGGCGATGCGGCGGCGGAGGAAATCTGCTCCAACTTCTCCAATAGTCAGATTGGCGACCCGGAGACGAATGATCCTAATGAGGGCGATATTAAGCTTGCTGTCCTCCGGGGCCAATCCACTCCAATCCCTGCCGCGCACTATGGCAGTCTGGCGCGGCGAGGTAAAAGGCTCAGGCTTATCTTCCACCACCCAGCACCAATCGGCTCTCCACTCCTCCCACTTGCTGCGGAGTTCTCCCTTCAGGTATGAATCCTTCTTGTTTAGCCTGAAGATCCAGGAGATGCCGCCGGAAAGGGGAGCGCCAGACTCTACTCTAGGCATAAAGAAGTGGCGGAAAAGGGCTACATTTGGATGAACCCCAACATAGTTTTCACACAGATGTGCGAAAACGGCCATCGTAAGGATGGCGTTGGGGGTGAAATCTAGGAGGTGGAGGCCATATGTGTTCACTATATCACAAAAGAACTTCGAGAACGGAGGGCATAGGCCACAATGGAAGAACGCAGCAAAGAAAAAGTACCCGCCGGGGAATATATCTTTGGCGATGGCGGGGAAGACGTGGGTGCGGGGATGAGCTTTGGTCTCCCTCGCCCAGAACAAATAATATTTGTCCCGCAGCTCCCTCGGACCGAGCCTTGGCGCGAAGACCACGCACTTCTTCCGCAGGGCAGCCAGCTTCGCCGCCTGCTCGGACTTCTCCTTCTTGGCCTTGTCCGCTTTCGCCTTGTCGCTCTTCGGAGCCATGGCGGGGCGGCAAGGAAGGAGGCGAGGAGCTCGACGGTGCCGCGGATGCGGGAGGCGGCGGAGGAGGGAGTGGAGCTGGGCTCTCTGTCGACCTTGGGGAGGCGGAGGGCGACGGGGGTTTCTGGAGAATCAAGACGCAATGAAGACGACGGAGGGAACTACCCCTGCTTCCTCTGCTTTTAAGGGGGAAGTGGGGGACGTTCCGCATTTCCCATTAAAGAACAGGCCACGATTTCTCCCACGACGCCGCAATCGACTCGTGCCGTTAGGGAGGGATGCGGCGTATACGGAAAGGGATACGGCTTGCCGTGGGCCGCGCGTGCCCGTGCACTGTCTTGGGCCTGGCCCAACAGCACTCGGCACCGTGTGTGGCCCAGGCCCGGGGGCTCCTGTCGGTGTACTAAGTACCCCAACTTGTGCACGGGCAGTAGTAGCTTCCCGTGGCAGGGCTCGCCACGCGCTCGCCGGGAACCTTTCTGGTCCCTATGAAGCCATTCAAGAACAAAGTATGCAAGTCAGAAGATCAAGGCCCCGACAAGAGGAGCTTGCCGGGAAGGCCGCACCAGGCTCAAGGTTATCACTTTAGCACAAGACCCTGCCAAGGGGAGCTTGCCAGGAAGACCAAGGAACACATGCCTCAAGAGATGCCTCGGCGCATCATGCGCCCCGGCAGGACCCGGAGAGCGACAAGCTTCCGGGCCCGGCAAGATCATGACCCCGGCAAGGTGCTTGCCGGGGGAACCTACGCTGTGTGCCCGCGCTCCAGCTCGTCTGCCCACGTGTCGCCCTGGGGCCCTTCTAGGGACGTGTGGCGGACGGCTGTGCAGCCTGGGGCACACGGTGGCAAGCCACGGTGACGAGGCTACCGCCGTGGCGAACGGAGAAGCATGGACGGACACTTTTGGGGTCGACGGCGACGGGCATTTAATGCCCTTGTCCCCCACTGTCAAAGTTAGGTGAAGACCACTGTTCATCCACTGTTCATGCACTATTCACGTACTGTTACAACTACCACCAAATTTACACTTTTACCCTCCTCTACGTTGACACCTGTCGGTGACCCCTTTGAGCTATAAAAGGAGGCCCATGCACAACATAGAGGGGGTTCAGTTCGGCTCGAAACCTAGACAACTCTCTCGCTCGGTGTAGCTAGCACTGTAGATCTTCAAGCTCCCGAGCCCAAAACTCAATACAACTCAAGCAGGAGTAGGGTTTTACGCGTCCGCGCGGCCCGAACCTGGGTAAACTGCCCGCGTGCGCTCCTCGATCTGCTCTCCGTGCTCCCTCCGCTCCCTTACCGCAACGTAGAAGGGGCTCCGGTCCCATAGGTGCTCGTGGGAGGACAGTTTCCCCCGACAACAAGGGAGCAATAAAACTTTCTAGAGAACATGAGATCATATCCGGTTCGAAGAGAGGACGCTTCACGATTTGCCCACCGGTTCAGGAGGAATCATGGAGGCCTTCTGGGAAAGATGGATAATCCACATCCCATTGATTGGCTTAATTTTTATACATCAGCCCTCTGAAAAGAATGGTTCGCCCATGTTCAGTGATTGGCTAGGCCCTCTGGGAATGGTAACGCCCATGTCCCAGTGATTGGCTCAATTTTTATGTACGATTCTATCGGCCCTCTGAAAAGAATGGTTCGCCCACGTTCAGTGATTGGCTAGGCCCCCTGGGAAGAGTTGGATAAACCACGTCCCATTGATTGGCTCAGTTTTTATTTGCGGTTCTGTCGGCCCTATGAAAAGAATGGTTTCGCCCACGTTCAGTGATTGGCCAGGCCCCCTAGGAAGAGATGGATAAACCACGTCCCATTGATTGGCTGAACCTTGCTTTGAGCCTGGCAGCTCTTAAAAAGCCTCGACTACATGGTCTTATTTGCAAAATTTGGATCTTTTTTGTGTTTGTGTTTTATAACCCTTTAAACTGGAGTGGAGCAGCTACAGAAGCTGACCACATATCTATAAAGTGGAAAGTCTGGGTCATGAATACCAGCATGAGTAACCCGGTGTTCATTAAAACCCGGATCATATATCAGGCAACAAGATACAAATTTCTGAACAAAGTCTTGGAGAACAAGATGAACCGGAATTTATCACCAAGATGAACTGGAGCTTTCCGGGTTTCTATTTGGATCCATGAAGGTCTTCATCAAGCGACTTTAAAAGTCCTACCGATTAAGAATATTGAGCGTATATAATCTCCGGTATAAAGTTATTACTGGTATAAAGATATACTTATTTTGATGTTTTTAGAGAGCAATTTAATCCGTCCAGTGGTAAACCACTAGGACATATTTTTAGTATTATTTCTGCAGGAGCAGAGGATATGCAAGATAAACAATATCAGACAACATTTCAATTGGCAAATATTTCACATAAAGAAAGACAGAATATCCGGATTAAAGCAGATCAAGTTCTAGCTATCCTATTACAAGGCATAGCAAGCCCGACGGATTGGAAATATTGTTTGGCGAAACACAGACTGCGATTACAGCAATAAATTTTAAAGTTATGCTTCTCCTTGTTGAGACGGCTGGCCATCACCTTGATCCGGAACATCTTCATCTTCTTGAAGCGGTTGGAAATCCGGCACACGCCAGTCAATCTTCGTCAAAGCCCGGAAATACATCTCTTCGTTGATCAGTTCAAAAGGTTCGATATCTGGAGCGAAGGTATGAGGACGAACCGGCGGGATTAAATTGACGGTATCATAAACCGGCCGCTCCACCCGTTCGTTTTGCAAGTCATATCCAGGATGATACCTGGATAAATCGGACTCAGCTGCAAGCTTGCTAGCGAGGGGACGCATCTCCTTTGTCAAGGCGTAAAGATCCTTTGCAGTAAAAGTTGAGCCGTCGACTTTTGTATCAAGAAAACCAATTAAAGCTTCCTCCGGATCAAGATCCGGGACCCAAGCCTTAGCCCTGGTAAGGGCCAGAAGAGCGCCACCTCGGGCGGCAGATTTTTTGACTTCTTCAAGACGAGCCGGCAAAACAGATAACTTGTTCAACGTATCTTGGATCGTCGTAGGAGCCGGTTTACCAAAAGAAGTTGCACTAATGATCCTCTGAGCGCCGGAATACAGCTGCTCGACCAAGGTGTAACATGCTTTAAGTTTTTTCCGTAAGTCATCCCCAAGATGGGAGACACGGCGCCCTGCATATAGATATTATGGTTAAACCGGCACAAATGGAGATTACAGGGATAAAAGCAGGAGTTCAGATTATACTTACCAAAGACTGCAGAAGTCATCAATTCAATCTGCCGTTTTAAACCGGTTAATTCTTCTGTAACCGGATTAAGCGCCCCTTCAGCGTCCTGAACCCTTTTCTCCAGATCTTTCTTTTGAACCTCAAAAGTGGTCCGCTCTTCTTCAAAGTATTTCTTCAGATCTTCAGCAGTCTTTAAACTCACCTGAAGATCTTTTTTAGCCTTTGAAGCGGCAGATTCTGTTTCAGCAAGACGGCTACGAAGTTCATTAATTTCAGCAGTGTTCCGGTTCAACTCAGCCTGCAAGCATAGTTAAAAGACAAGAGGTAAAAATCAGACAAGTCTCAAGCACACAAACAAGTTGTCTACTTGACACTTGGGGGCTAACGGCAGTTGAAGCAATAAGTAACAGCAATTCAAAGATTACAAGTCTCAAGCACACAAACAAGTTGTCTACTTGACACTTGGGGGCTAATGAATGGTGGCAGTATTATCAGAAATTTTTACAAGTATCAAATACATAAACAAGTTATCTACTTGATACTTGGGGGCTAATGGATGGATCAATTGTTCAGACTATAAAGTTCCGGTTCACCTTCAACACACAGCTAAACCGGAACTTGGGGGCTATTATGGGATAGAAGCATATCAAAGGTACAAAGTCAGAAAGAAAGGGTTACCTCATATTTCTCCCTCATTAAGTTAACCAAACTTGCTTCATAGTCTCGGCTGCTGTGGAGCCGGTTTAGATACCCAGAATAAATTTCTTGGGCGCTCATATCGGAAAGATTGGATATCTCAGTACTCCATTTTCCCTTCTCTTTATATAACTTCTCCGTTTTAGCCGTATGCTTGGCTAAAACGGTGGGCTCAGCCGGAGCAAGAAAGGAAGTCCCAGTTACCACAACATCTGGAGAAGCAGTCGCAGTATGGGCTGGATTGGGAGATGCCGGATTAATCTGAGGAGAGTTGACCCGGGCCGGACTTGGCGGATTATGGGCATCTTCAGCAGTAGGATTCTCAGGAATGGAGATCTGATCTGTAGGCACATGATCTTCAAGAGGAGCTACGGGCTCGCCTTCTGGAGGAACGGTCGTCGCCGGATTAATCACCGGATTATCTGCAGAGGTCTCAGCCGGAGGTTTGTTTGCCTTGGGTTTTTTGCTGGGCTTTGGCTTGCTGGAAAAGTTTGCAAAATAAGTTAAACATTATAAAGCAAAAAGGAATCATAAACCAGAAAAGTTAAAAAGTTACCCTGGGACAGTTTTCAAGGGAGGAAGCTGCGTGGCGGTTGATTCACCAGAAGAAGAAAGCGGAGTTTCCTGATAATCAGGATCAGACGGTTTAAGAGATTTTCGGATAACCATTAAACAAAACTACGGTACAGCTCACAGCGTTAAATGCGGAGATGATGTCACGGTCAGATTTGGTGAATCTCGAAGATGACGTCAGAGCCGGTTTACAAGAGTGTGAATACAGAAGAAAATTATACAAGACAAAGAAGACTGATATGAACAAGTTCCAATCATTCTGGGGCCTAATGTCAGGGATATGACTAGCAGGTATAAACCGGCTAGTGTAAACCGGCTTAGTCATATTATACTTGGTTGTAATATTTAGTAAAGGCTACGGCCCATGAGATCTTAGGGCCCATGTGTAGAATTAAGGTTTGTAAACCGCCAAGCGATGTAACTTGAGAGATAAGGAAGAAAAGACAGAGACCGAGGCGGACACAAGTATGAGCCGGCCTCGGGACTCTGTAAACCGGACCAGGCGTACCCTCTATATAAAGGGACGACCCGGCGACGGTTCAGGGACAAGCAACAATCAACCCGTCGAGACACAGGCAAGTGAATCCGCTCCCTGTAATCCGACGCCCATGCAATACCAAACCAACTAGACGTAGGCTTTTACCTTCATCGAAGGGGCCGAACTAGTATAAACCCTCTGTGTCCTTTGTGTGCTATGAACCCCTTCAAGCTAACCCGTGCGATGGTTCCATCATCAAGTCCGCTAAACCGGACATCTGCCATGCTATTTCCACGACAGTACCGATGGACAAAGGGAATAACATACGGGATTGAGTGAATCCTTGACACGGTGGTTCATCCGATGAAGATCATAGAGGAACACGTGGGAACCAACATGGGTATCCAGATCCCGCTGTTGGTTATTGACCAGAGAGTCGTCTCGGTCATGTCTACGTGTCTCCCGAACCCGTAGGGTCTACACACTTAAGGTTCGGTAATGCTAGGGTCGTAGAGATAAATGCACGTGGAAACCGGAAAGTTGTTCGGAGTCCCGGATGAGATCCCGGACGTCACGAGGAGTTCCGGAATGGTCCGTAGGTAAAGATTGATATATAGGAAGTCTAGTTTCGGCCATCGGATGATCTCCGGGGGTCACCGGGAGCATCCCGGGACCGCCGGAGGGGCCCCGGGGGTCCACCGGGTGGGGCCACCCATCTCGGTGGGGCCCCTAGGCCGCAAGGGGAAGTGTCCAGCCCCTCTGGGCTGGCGCACCACTAGGGGCCCACCTCCCCATGCGCCTAGGGTTAAAATCCTAAGGGGAGGGGGCCACCACTTGCCTTGGGGGGCAAGGACTCCCCCCTGGCCGCCGCCCCCCTGCAGATTGGATCTGCAGGGGCCCTGGCGCACCCCCCTGGCCCCTATATATATGTGGGGAGGGAGAGGGCAGCCGCACCCTTGCCCTGGCGCCTCTCCCCCTCCCGTCACACCTCCATACTCCCACGCAGGGCGCCCGACGAAGCCCTGCTGCGATCTCCACTGCATCCGTCATCACGCCGTCGTGCTGCCGGATCTCTGACGACTTCTCCTCCCCCCTTGCTGGATCAAGAAGGAGGTGACGTTGCTGCACCGTACGTGTGTTGAACGCGGAGGTGCCGTCCGTTCGGCGCTAGATCATCGGTGACGAAGAACGTGAAGAGTACGACTACTTCATCCACGCTTCTTCGAAAGCTTCCGCTCGCGATCTCCATAACGGTATGTAGATGCACTCTTACTTGCTCGTTGCTACATGTCTCCATAGTTGGATCTTGGTGAAGGCGTAGAAATTTTTTGAATTATGCTACGTTCCCCAACAGTGGCATCTGAGCCTAGGTTTTATGTGTAGCATCTTGCACGAGTAGAACACAAACAGTTGTGGGCGTTTTGATTTTGTTCAACTTTCTTACCGTTACTAGTCAATCTTGATTCGGTAGTATTGTGGGATGAAGCGGCCCGGACCGACTTTACACGTACGCTTACGTGAGACTCATCTTTTCACTATCTTCTGCCGTGGTCGGCGACTGAGCCTTGCTCAATCTCATACCTTGCAAAACAGGCAAGAATCCTTTCTTTGACTGATCCATATTGAACTTCTTCAATATTTTATCAAGGTATGTACTTTGTGAAAGACCTATGAGGCGTCTTGATCTATCTCTATAGATCTTGATGCCTAATATGTAGCAGCTTCTCCAAGGTCCTTCATTGAAAACCTTTTATTCAAGTAGGCCTTTACATTTTCCAAGAATTCTATATCATTTCCCATCAGCAATATGTCATCCACATATAATATGAGAAATGCCACAGAGCTCCCACTCACTTTCTTGTAAATACAGGCTTCTCCATAAGTCTGTATAAAGCCAAACGCTTTGATCACTTCATCAAAGCGAATATTCCAACTCCGAGATGCTTGCACCAGCCCGTAGATCGAGCGCTGGAGCTTGCATACCTTGTTAGCGTTCTCTGGATCGACAAAACCTTCCGGTTGCATCATATACAACTCTTCCTTGAGGAAGTTAAGGAATGATGTTTTGACGTCCATTTGCCATATCTCATAATCATAGAATGCGGCAATAGCTAACATGATTCTGACTGACTTCAGCATCGCTACGGGAGAGAAAGGCTCGTCGTAGTCAATCCCTTGAACTTGTCGATAACCCTTAGCGACAAGCCGAGCCTTATAGATGGTCACATTACCATCCGCGTCTGTCTTCTTCTTAAATATCCATTTGTTTTCTATGGCGTGCCTATCATCAGGCAAGTCCACCAAAGTCCATACTTTGTTTTCATACATGGATTCTATCTCGGATTTCATGGCTCCAAGCCATTTATTGGAATCTGGGCCCGCCATCGCTTCTTCATAGTTCGAAGGTTCACCGTTGTCTAACAGCATGATTTCCAGGACAAGGTTGCCGTACCACTCTGGTGCGGAATGTGCCCTTGTGGACCTTCGAAGTTCAGTAGTAACTTGATCTGTTTCTTCATGATCATTATCATTGACTTCATCCCTTGTCGGTGCAGGCACGTCAGGAACAGTTTCCTGCGCTGCGCTACTTTCCGGTACAGGAGTGGTGACTGTCACCTCATCAAGTTCTACTTTCCTCCCACTCACTTCTTTCGAGAGAAACTCTTTCTCCAGAAAGCATCCATTCTTGGCAAAAAAGACTTTGCCTTCGGATATGTGGTAGAAGGTGTACCCAGTCGTTTCCTTTGGGTATCCTATGAAGACGCATTTTTCCGATTTGGGTTCGAGCTTTTCAGGTTGAAGTTTCTTGACATAAGCATCGCAACCCCAAACTTTCAGAAACGACAGTTTCGGTTTCTTGCCAAACCAAAGTTCATATGGAGTCGTCTCAACGGATTTCGACGGAGCCCTATTTAAAGTGAATGCGACAGTCTCTAAAGCATAACCCCAAAAGGATAGCGGTAAATCGGCGAGGGACATCATAGATCGCACCATGTCCAACAGAGTACGATTTCGACGTTCGGACACACTGTTACGTTGAGGTGTTCCTGGCGGTGTCAATTGTGAAACAATTCCACAGCTTCTAAGGTGTGTGCCAAATTCATGACTTAAATATTCACCCCCACGATCCGATCGCAAGAACTTTATTTTTCTGTCACGTTGATTCTCAACCTCATTCTGAAATTCCTTGAACTTTTCAAAGGTCTCAGACTTGTGTTTCATCAAATAGATATACCCGTATCTACTCAAGTCATCCGTGAGGGTGAGAACATAACGGTAGCCTCCGCGAGCCTCAACACTCATTGGACCGCATACATCGGTATGTATGATTTCCAACAAGTTGGTTGCTCGCTCCATTGTTCCGGAGAACGGAGTCTTGGTCATCTTGCCCAAGAGGCATGGTTCGCACGTGTCAAATGATTCATAATCAAGAGACTCTAGAAGTCCATCTGAATGGAGCTGCTTCATACGTTTGACACCAATATGACCAAGGCGGCAATGCCACAAGTATGTGGGACTATCATTATCAACTTTACATCTTTTGGCATCTACACTATGAATATGTGTCTCACTACGTTCGAGATTCATCAAAAATAAACCATTGACCAGCGGGGCATGACCATAAAACATATCTCTCAAATAAATAGAACAACCATTATTCTCTGATTTGAAAGAGTAGCCATCTCGCATAAGACGAGATCCAGAAACAATGTTCATGCTCAAAGCTGGTACTAAATAACAATTATTGAGGTTTAAAACTAATCCCGAGGGTAGATGTAGAGGTAGCGTGCCAACGGCGATCACATCGACCTTGGAACCATTCCCGACGCGCATCGTCACCTCATCCTTCGTCAGTCTCCGTTTATTCCGCAGTTCCTGTTTTGAGTTACAAATGTGAGCAACTGCACCGGTATCCAATACCCAGGAGCTACTACGAGTGCTGGTAAGGTACACATGAATAACATGTATATCATATATACCTTTGACGTTGCCGGCCTTCTTGTCTGCCAAATATTTGGGGCAGTTCCGCTTCCAATGACCCGTTCCCTTGCAATAAAAGCACTCTGTCTCAGGCTTGGGTCCATACTTTGGCTTCTTCCCGGCAACAGGCTTGCCAGGCGCGGCAACTCCCTTGCCGTCCTTCTTGAAGTTCTTCTTACCCTTGCCTTTCTTGAACTTAGTGGTTTTATTGACCATCAACACTTGATGTTCTTTCTTGATGTCTACCTCCGCTGATTTCAGCATCGAATATACCTCGGGAATGGACTTCTCCATCCCCTGCATATTGAAGTTCAACACGAAGCTCTTGAAGCTTGGTGGGAGCGACTGGAGGATTCTGTCAACGACCGCTTCATCCGGGAGATTCATTCCCAGCTGAGACAAGCGGTTGTGCAATCCTGAAATCTTGAGGATGTCCTCACTGACAGAACTGTTCTCCTCCATCTTACACATGTAGAATGCGTCGGAGACATCATATCTCTCGACTCGGGCATGAGCTTGGAAAACCATTTTCAGCTCTTCGAACATCTCATATGCTCTGTGGTGCTCAAAACGTTTTTGGAGCCCCGATTCTAAACTGTAAAGCATGCCGCACTGAACCAGGGAGTAATCATCACTACGCGACTGCCAGACGTTCAAAACATCTTGGGCCGCATCGGGAGCAGGTGCATCACCTAGCGGTGCTTCTAGGACATATGATCTCTTGGCAGCTATGAGGATAATCCTCTGGTTACGGACCCAATCTGTGTAGTTGCTACCATCGTCTTTCAGCTTGGTTTTCTCTAGGAACGCGTTGAAGTTGAGGGAAACTGGAGCGTGGGCCATTTGATCTATAAGAGATATTGTAAAGAATTTAGACTAAGTTCATGATAATTAAGTTCATCTTAATCAAATTTTAATGAACTCCCACTCAGAATGACATCTCTCTAGTCATCTAAGTGATACACGATCCGAATCGAGTAGTCCGTGTCCGATCATCACGTGAGACGGACTAGTCAAAAACGGTGAACATCTTCATGTTGATCGTATCTTCTATACGACTCGTGTTCGACCTTTCGGTCTTCTGTGTTCCGAGGCCATGTCTGTACATGCTAGGCTCGTCAAGTGAACCCTAAGTGTATCGCGTGTGTAAATCTGTCTTACACCCGTTGTATGGGAACGTTAGAACCTATCACACCCGATCATCACGTGGTGCTTCAGAGCAACGAACTTTAGCAACGGTGCACAGTTAGGGGAAACACAATACTTGAAATTTTTAGTGAGAGATCATCTTATTTACTACCGTTGTTGTAAGTAAACAAGATGCATAAACATGATAAACATCACATGCAATCAATTTAAAGTGACATGATATGGCCAATATCATCTTGCTCCTTGGATCTCCATCTTCGGGGCACCATGATCATCTTGTCACTGGCTCGACACCATGATCTTCATCATCATGATCTCCATCATCGTGTCTTGAAGAAGTCGTCACGCCAACTATTACTTCTACTACTATAGCTAACGTTTAGCAATGAAGTAAAGTAATTACATGGCGTTATTCAGTGACACGCAGGTCATACAATAATTAAGACAACTCCTATGGCTCCTGCCGGTTGTCAAGTTCATCGACATGCAAGTCGTGATTCCCTATTACAAAAACATGATAAATCTCATACATCATTCATCACATCTTCGTTTTGGCCATGCCACGTCACATAGCACATGCTGCAAAAACAAGTTAGACGTCCTCTAATTGTTGTTGCAAGTTTTACGTGGCTTCTATAGGATTTCTAGCAAGAACGTTTCTTACCTACACCAAAACCACAACGTGATTTGTCAACTTCTATTTACCCTTCATAAGGACCCTTTTCATCGAATCCGATCCGACTAAAGTAGGAGATACAGACACCCGCCAGCCACCTTATGCATCTAGTGCATGTCTGTCGGTGGAACCAGTCTCACGTAAGCGTACGTGTAAAGTCGGTCCGGACCGCTTCATCCCACAATACCGCCGAATCAAGATTGACTAGTAACGGTAAGAAAGTTGAACAAAAACAAACGCCCACAACTGCTTTGTGTTCTACTCGTGCAAGATGCTACACATAAAACCTAGGCTCAGATGCCACTGTTGGGGAACGTAGCATAATTCAAAAAATTTCTACGCTTTCACCAAGATCCAACTAAGGAGACATCTAGCAACGAGCAAGTAAGAGTGCATCTACATACCGTTATGTAGATCGCGAGCGGAAGCTTTCGAAGAAGCGTGGATGAAGTAGTCGTACTCTAGGATGCAATTCATCATGTAGAAGTTATAACCTAGGATGACACAGAACTAGCTCCAGTTCATCAATGCAATGTAGGCATGTATTCCAAATATAGTCATACGTGCTTATGGAAAAGAACTTGCATGATATCTTTTGTCCTACCCTCCCGTGGCAGCAGGGTCCTATTGGAAACTAAGGGATATTAAGGCCTCCTTTTAATAGAGTACCGGACCAAAGCATTAACACATAGTGAATACATGAACTCCTCAAACTATGGTCATCATCGGGAGTGGTCCCGATTATTGTCACCTCGGGGTTGCCAGATCATAACACATAGTAGGTGACTATAGACTTGCAAGATATGATCAAGAACACACATATATTCATGAAAACATAATAGGCTCAGATCTGAAATCATGGCACTCGGGCCCTAGTGACAAGCATTAAGCATAGCAAAGTCATAGCAACATCAATCTCAGAAGATAGTGGATACTAGGGATCAAACCCTAACAAAACTAACTCGATTACATGATAGATCCCATCCAACCGATCACCGTCCAGCAAGCCTACGATGGAATTACTCACGCACGACGGTGAGCATCATGTAATTGGTGATGGAGGAAGGTTGATGATGACGATGGCGACGATCTTCACTCTTCGGAGCCCCGAACGGACTCCAGATCAGCCCTCCCAAGAGAGATTAGGGCTTGGCGGCGGCTCCGTATCGTAAAACACGATAATTCTTCCTCTGTGATTTTTATCTCCCTAAAAGTGAATATATAGGATCTGTGGATACGTCGGTGGAGCACCAGGGGGCCCACGAGGCAAGGGGGCGCGCCTTAGGGGGGCGCCCCCCACCCTCGTGGACAGGGTGTGGGCCCCCCTGGTCTGGATCTTCTTGGAGGTATTTTTTATATTTTCCAAAATAGTTCTCCGTGGATTTTCAGGTCATTCCGAGAACTTTTAATTTCCGCACAAAAACAACACCATGGCAATTCTCCTGTAAACAGCGTCAGTCCGGGTTAGTTCCATTCAAATCATGCAAGTTAGAGTCCAAAACAAGGGCAAAAGGGTTTGGAAAAGTAGATACGTTGGAGACGTATCAACTCCCCCAAGCTTAAACCTTTGCTTGTCCTCAAGCAATTTAGTTGATAAACTGATAGTGATACAGAAAAACTTTGACAAACTCTGTTTGCTCTTGTTGTTGTAAATATGTAAGCTAGCATTCAGGTTTTCAGCAAGATCATGAACTAACCACATTCACATTAACTTTCATGTCTCAAGTCTACTCATATCAATGGCATAATCAACTAGCGAGCAATAATAATAAACCTCGGATGACAACACTTTCTCAAAACAATCATGATATGATATAACAAGATGGTATCTCGCTCGCCCTTTCTGAGACCGCAAAACATAAATACAGAGCACCTTTAAAGATCAAGGACTGACTAGACATTGTAATTCATGGTAAAAGAGATCCAGTCATGATCATACTCAATGCAAATTAATAGTAATACATGCAAATGACGGAGCTGCTCTCCTACTGGTGCTCTTTTATAAGAGGATGATAACTCTGCATAAAAGGAAATAGATAGGCCCTTCGCAGAGGGAAGCAGGGATTTGTAGAGGTGCCAGAGCTCGATTTTTAAATAGAGATGAATAACATTTTGAGCGGTATACTCTCATTGTCAACATAACAACCAAGAATCTCGATATCTCCCATGCTACGCACATTGTAGGCGGTTCCCAAACAGAATGGTAAAGTTTATACTCCCCCAACCACCAACAAGCACACTCCACGGCTGGTCCGAAACAACGGGTATCGTCCAAGCCAACAACAGCCCTGGGGGAGTTTTGTTTAATTATTATGATTTTGAGCATGTGACTGGGCATCCCGGTTACCAGCCATTTTCTCATGAATGACGAGCGGAGTCCACTCATCGTGAGAACTGCTACTTCTCGAGCTTGCGTTGTATTCCCTCGAAGAGGAAAGGGAGATGCAGCACAGTAGCATAAGTATTTCCCTTAGTTTTTGAGAACCAAGGTATCAATCCAGTAGGAGACCACGCGCGAGTCCCTCGCACCTGCACAAACAAATAAGAACTTCGCAGCCAACGCGATAAGGGGTTGTCAATCCCTTTACGGTCACTTACAAACGTGAGATCTGATAGAGATGATAGTTTGATATTTTTTCTTATAAGAACAGAAAGTAAAAGCGAAAAAGTAAAGTAGATTGTAGATTGATATGTTGAGAATAGACCCAGGGGCCATAGTGTTCTCTAGTGGCTTCTCTCATGATAGCGATATTCTACGGTGGGTGACCAAATTACTGTCGAGCAATTGATAGAAAAGCAAATAATTATGAGACTATCTAGGCATGATCATTATATATAGGCATCACGTCCGAGACAAGTAGACCGAAACGATTCTGCATCTACTACTATTAATCCGCTCATCGACCGCTATCCAGCATGCATCTAGAGTATTAAGTTCATAAGAACGGAGTAACGCCTTAAGCAAGATGACATGATGTAGAGGGATAAACTCAAACATAGTGATATAAACCCCATCATTTTATCCTCGATGGAAACAATACAATACGTGCCTTGCTGCCCCTACTGTCACTGGGGAAGGACACCGCAAGATTGAACCCAAAGCCAAGCACTTCTCCCACTGCAAGAACTATAGATCTAGTAGGCCAAACCAAACCAATAAGTCGAAAAGACTTGCAAGGATATTATAATCATACATAAAGAGTTCAGAGAAGAACCAAATATTTCTCATAGATAATCTTGATCATAAACCCACAATTCATCGGATCTCGACAAACACACCGCAAAAAGAGATTACATCGAATAGATCTCCTTGAAGACCGAGGAGAACTTGGTATTGAGATCCAAAGAGAGAGAAGAAGCCATCTAGATACTAGCTATGGACCCGAAGGTCTATGGTAAACTACTCACAACTCATGGTGAGGCGATGATGATGATGTAGAAGCACTCCGTGGAAGATCCCCCCTCCAACGGAGCTCCAGAACAGGCCCCAAGATGGGATCTTACGGGAATAGAAGGTTGCGGCGGTGCAACTAGGTTTTTTTCTATTGTTCTGATAGTTTCGGGGTACGTAGGTATATATAGGAGGAAGGAGGGCACCGGGGGCCAGACGGGGTGCCCACGAGGCAGGGGGCGCGCCTTATAGGGGGGCGCGCCCCCCACCATCGTGGACACCACGTCAGCCCTACTCTATGGTTCTCAAGTCTCCCGTGCGTATTTTGCTCCAAAAATATCTCTCTCGAAGGTTTCATTCCGTTTGGACTACGTTTGATATTCCTTTTCTCTAAAACCCTGAAACAGGCAAAAAACAACAATCTGGACTGGGCCTTTGGGTTAGTAGGTTAGTCCCAAAAATAATATAAAAGTATATAACAAAGCCCATTAAACATCCAAAACATCATAAATAATAGCATGGAACAATCAAAAATTATAGATACGTTGGAGACGTATCAATAACCCACCTAGCATGGAAGATATAGACAGCCCTAGTAGATGCATGAGCAGTTCGAGCATACAAAACAGAATTTCATTTGAAGGTTTAGAGTTTGGCACATACAAATTTACTTGGAACGGCAGGTAAATACCGCATATAGGAAGGTATGGTGGACTCATGTGGAATAACTTTGGGGTTTATGGAAGTGGATGCACAAGCAGTATTCCCGCTTAGTACAGGTGAAGGCTAGAAAGAGATTGGGAAGCGACCAGCTAGATAGCGACAACGGTCATGAACATGCAATAAAATTAATCAAAATGCAAGCATGAGTAGGATATAAATCACCATGAACATAAATGTCGTGGAGGCTATGTTGATTTTGTTTCAGCTACATGCATGAACATGTGCCAACTGAGATCACTTAAATCGTTCAAAGGAGGATACCACCCCATCATACCACATCCAACCATTTTAATATCATATTGGCACGCAAGATAGACCATTATGAACTCTCAGCTAATTAAGCATGGCATAAGCAGCTATGATCTCTAATTGTCATTGCAAGCATGTTTCATTCATAACAAGTTGAATCAGGAATGATGAACTATCATATTCACAAAAACAAGAGAGGTCAAGTTCATACCAGCTTTTCTCATCTCAATTAGTTCATCATATATCATCCTTATTGCCTTTCACTCGCATGACCGAACGTGAAGGAAATATGCCCTATAGGCAATAATAAAGTTGTTATTTTTATTTCCTTATATCATGATAAATGTTTATTATTCATGCTAGAATTGTATTAACCGGAAACTTAGTACATGTGTGAATACATAGACAAAACAGAGTGTCCCTAGTATGCCTCTACTAGACTAGCTCATTGATCTAAGATGGCTATGTTTCCTAGCCATATACATGAGTTGTCATTTGATCAACGGGATCACATCATTAGGAGAATGATGTGATTGACTTGACCCATTCCGTTAGCTTAGCACTTGATCGTTTAGTTTGTTGCTATTGCTTTCTTCATAACTTATACATGTTCCTATGACTATGAGATTATGCAACTCCCGTTTACCGAAGGAACACTTTGTGTGCTACCAAACGTCACAACGTAACTGGGTGATTATAAAGGTGCTCTACAGGTGTCTCCGAAGGTACTTGTTGGGTTGGCGCATTTCGAGATTAGGATTTGTCACTCCGATTGTCGGAGAGGTATCTCTGGGCCCACTCGGTAATGCACATCACTATAAGCCTTGCAAGCATTGCAGCTAATTAATGAGTTAGTTGCGGGATGATGTATTACGGAACGAGTAAAGAGACTTGCCGGTAACAAGATTGAACTAGGTATAGATATATCGACGATCGAATCTCGGGCAAGTAACATACCGATGACAAAGGGAACAACGTATGTTGTTATGCGGTTTGACCGATAAAGATGTTCGTAGAATATGTGGGAGCCAATATGAGCATCCAGGTTCCGCTATTGGTTAATGACCGGAAACGTGTCTCGGTCATGTCTACAAAGTTCTCGAACCCGTAGGGTCCGCACACTTAAGGTTTCGATGACAGTTTTATTATGAGTTTATGAGTTTTGATGTACCGAAGGAGTTCGGAGTCCCGGATGAGATCGGGGACATGACGAGGAGTCTCGAAATGGTCGAGACGTAAAAATTGATATATTGGAGGACTATATTCGGACATCGGAAAGGTTCCGAGTGATTCGGGTATTTTCGGAGTACCGGGGAGTTACGGGAATAGAGGAGAGAGGCCAGAAGGAAGGAGGCGCGCACCCCCCTTCTGGTCCGAATTGGACAAGGGGTGCATCCCCCTTTTCCTTCTCCATCTCCCCCTCTTTCCTTCTCTCCTACTCCGGAAAGGAAAGGGGAATCCTACTAGGACTTGGGAGTCCTAGTAGGACTCCCCACACTTGGCGCGCCCCCTCTAGGGCCGACCTCTCCCTCCCTCCTTTATATACGGGGGCAGGGGGGCACCTCTAGACACAACAATTGATCTCTTGATCTCTTAGCCGTGTGCGGTGCCCCCCTCCACCATAGTTCTCCTCGATAATATTGTAGCGGTGCTTAGGCGAAGCCCTGCGACGGTAGAACATCAAGATCGTCACCACGCCGTCGTGCTGACGGAACTCTCCCTTGACACTTGGCTGGATCGGAGTTCGAGGGACATCATCGAGCTGAACGTGTGCTAGAACCCGGAGGTGCCGTAGTTTCGGTGCTTGATCGGTCGGGCCGTGAAGACGTACGACTACATCAACCGCGTTGTTCTAACGCTTCCGCTTTCGGTCTACGAGGGTACGTAGACTCACTCTCCCCTCTTGTTGCTATGCATCTGGTAGATAGATCTTGCGTGATCGTAGGAAAATTTTTAAATACTATGTTCCCCAATAGTGGCATCATGAGCCAGGTCTATGCGTTGATGATATGCACGAGTAGAACACAATGAGTTATGGGCGATACTAGTCATACTGCTTACCAGCATGTCATACTTTGCTTCGGCGGTATTGTGAGATGAAGCGGCCCGGACCGACATTACGCGTACGCTTACGCGAGACTGGTTTCACCGTTATGAACATTCGTTGCTTAAAGGTGACTGGCGGGTGTCTGTCTCTCTCACTTTAGCTGAATCAAGTGTGGGTACGCCCGGTCCTTGTGAAGGTTAAAACAGCACATACTTGACGAAACATCGTTGTAGTTTTGTATGCGTATGTAAGAATGGTTCTTGCTAAGCCCGTAGCAGCCACGTAAAACTTGCAACAACAAAGTAGAGAACGTCTAACTTGTTTTTGCAGGACATGTTGTGATGTGATATGGTCAAGACATGATAAGTTATACGGTTTTGTATGAGATGATCATGTTTTGTAAAGTTATCGGCAACTGGCAGGAGCCATATGATTGTCGCTTTATTGTATGAAATGCAATCGCCATGTAATTGCTTTACTTTATCACTAAGCGGTAGCGATAGTCGTGGAAGCAATAGTTGGCGAGACGACAACGATGCTACGATGGAGATCAAGGTGTCACGCTGGTGACGAAGGTGATCATGATGGTGCTTTGGAGATGGAGATCAAAAGCACAAGATGATGATGGCCATATCATGTCACATATTTTGATTGCATGTGATGTTTATCTTATTTTGCTTCTTATTTTGCTTAGAACGATGGTAGCATTATAAGATGATCCCTTCACTAAATTTCAAGGTATACGTGTTCTCCCTGAGTATGCACCGTTGCGACAGTTCTTCGTGCTGAGACATCACGTGATGATCGGGTGTGATAGGCTCTACGTTCACATACAATGGGTGCAAGACAGTTTTGCACATGCGGAATACTCGGGTTAAACTTGATGAGCCTAGCATGTACAGACATGGCCTCGGAACACTGGAGACCGAAAGGTCGAACGTGAATCATATAGTAGATATGATCAACATAGAGATGTTCACCATTGAAGACGACTCCATCTCACGTGATGATCGAACATGGTTTAGTTGATTTAGATCACGTGATCATTTAGATGACTAGAGGGATGTCTATCTAAGTGGGAGTTCTTTAGTAATATGATTAAATTGAACTTTAATTTATCATGAACTTAGTCCTGATAGTATTTGCAAATTGTGTTGTAGATCAATAGCTCGCGTTATAGCTCCCCTATGTTTTTGATATGTTCCTAGAGAAAATTAAGTTCAAAGATGTTAGTAGCAATGATGCGGACTAGGTCCGTGATCTGAGGATTATCCTCATTGCTGCACAGAAGAATTATGTCCTTGATGCACCGCTAGGTGACAGACCTATTGCAGGAGAAGATGCAGACGTTATGAACGTTTTGACAAAAGCTTGGTATGATGACTACTTGATAGTTTAGTGCACCATGCTTTACGGCTTAGAACCGGGACTTCAAAACTGTTTTGAACACCACGGAGCATATAAGATGTTCCAAGAGTTGAAATTAGTATTTCATACTCATGCCCGTGTCGAGAGGTATGAGACCTCTGATAGTACTTTGCCTACAAGAAGGAGGAGAATAGCTCAACCATTGAGCATATGCTCAGATTGTCTGGGTACTACAATTGCTTGAATCAAGTGGGAGTTAATATTCCAGATAAGATAGTAATCGACAAAGTTCTCTAGACACTATCACCAAGTTAGTAGAACTTCGTGATGAACTATAATATGCAAGGGATGACGAAAGTAATTCCCGAGCTCTTCGCGATGCTGAAATCGGCGAAGGTAGAAATCAAGAAACAGCATCAAGTGTTGATGGTTAACAAGACCACTTGTTTCAAGTAAAGGGCAAAGGGATAGAAAGGAAACTTCAAGAAAAATGACAAGCAAGTTGTCACTCCCGTGAGGAAACCCAAAGCTAAACTTAAGCTTGAAACTAAGTGCTTCTACTGCAAAGGAAATGGTCACTGGAAGTGGAACTCCCTAGATACTTGGCAAATAAGAAGGATGGCAAAGTGAAAAAAGGTATATTTGATATACAGATTATTGATGTGTATTTTACTAGTGTTCATAGCAACCCCTGGGTATTTGATACCAGTTCAGTTGCTAAATTAGTAACTCGAAACGAGAGTTGCAGAATGAACAGAGACTAGTTTAAGGTGAAATGACGATGTGTGTTGGAAGCGGTTCCAAGATTGATATGATCATCATCGCACACTCCTTATACTTTCGGGATTAGAACCTAAATAAATGTTATTTGGCATTTGCATTGAGCATGAATATGATTTGATCATGTTTGTTGCAATATGGTTATTCATTTAAAGTCATAGAATAATCGTTATTCTGTTTACATGAATAAAGCCTTTGATGGTCATACACCCAATGAAAATAGTTTGTTGGATCTCGATCGTAGTGATACACATATTCATAATTTTGAAGCCAAAAGATGCAAGGTTAATAATGATAGTGCAACTTATTTGTGGCACTGCCGTTTAGGTCATACTGGTGTAAAGCGCATGAAGAAACTCCATAGTGATGGACTTTTGGAATCACTTGATTATGAATCACTTGGTGCTTGCGAACCATGCCTCATGGGCAAGATGACTAAAACTCCGTTCTTAGAAACAATGGAGCGAGCAACAAATTTGTTGGAAATCATACATACTGATGTATGTGGACCGATGAGTGTTGAAGCTCACGGCGCGTATCATTATTTTCTGACCTTCACTGATGATTTGAGCAGATATGGGTATATCTACTTGATGAAGCACAAGTCTGAAACATTTGAAAAGTTCAAAGAATTTCAGAGTGAAGTAGAGAATCATCGTAACAAGAAAATTAAGTTTCTATGATCTGATCGCAGAGGCGAATATTGGAGTTACGAGTTTTAAAACAATGTGGAATAGTTTCACAGCTCACGCCACCCGGAACACCACGGCGTAATGGTGTGTCTGAACATCGTAACCGTACTTTATTAGATATGGTGCGATGTATGATGTCTCTTACCGATTTACCACTATCGTTTTGTGTTATGCATTAAAGACAACTGCATTCACGTTAAATAGGGCACCATCTAAATCCGTTGAGACGACGCCTTATGAACTGTGGTTTGGCAAGAAACCAAAGTTGTCGTTTCTTAAAGCTTGGGGCTGCAATGCTTATGTGAAAAAGCTTCAACCTGATAAGCTCAAACCCAAGTCGGAGAAATGTGTCTTCATAGGATACCCAAAGGAGACTGTTGGGTACACCTTCTATCACAGATCCGAAGGCAATATATTCGTTGCTAAGAATGGATCCTTTCTAGAGAAGGAGTTTCTCTCGAAAGAAGTGAGTGGGAGGAAAGTGGAACTTGATGAGGTAATTGTACCTTCTCCCGAATCAGAAAGTAGTACATCACAGAAACTAGTTCCAGTGATTCCTACACCTATTAGCGAGGAAGCTAATGATGATGATCATGAAACTTCAGATCAAGTTTCTGCTGAACTTCGTAGATCAACCAGAGTTCGTTCCGCACCAGAGTGGTACGGCAACCCGGTTCTGGAAGTCATGTTACTGGACCATGATGAACCTATGAACTATGAGGAAGCGATGATGAGCCCAGATTCCGAAAAATGGCTTGAGGCCATGAAATCAGAGATGGGATCCATGTATGAGAACAAAGTATGGACTTTGGTTGACTTGCCCGATGATCAGCAAGCCATCAAAAATAAATGGATCTTCAAGAGGAAGACTGACGCTGACGGTAATGTTACTGTTTACAAAGCTAGACTTGTTGCGAAAGGTTTTCGACAAGTTCAAGGATTTGACTACGATGAGACTTTCTCACCTGTAGCGATGCTTAAGTCTGTCCGAATCATGTTAGCAATTGCCGCATTTTATGAAATCTGGCAAATGGATAACAAAACTGCATTCTTTAATGAATTTATTAAAGAAGAATTGTATATGCTGCAACCAGAAGGTTTTGTCAATCCTAAAGGTGCTAACAAAATGTGCAAGCTCCAGCGATCAATCTATGGACTGGTGCAAGCATCTCGGAGTTGGAATATATGCTTTGATAAGTTGATCAAAGCCTATAGATTTATACAGACTTGCGGTGAAGCCTGCATTTACAAGAAAGTGAGTTGGAGCACTACAACCTTTCTGATAAGTATATGTGAATGACATATTGTCGATCGGAAAAGATGTAGAATTTTCTGGAAAGCATAAAGGAGTGGTTGAAAGGAGTTTTTCAAAGAAAGACCTTGGTGAAGCTGCTTACATATTGGGCATCAAGATCTATCCAGATAGATCAAGACGCTTGATAAGACTTTCGATGAGTACATACCTTGATAAGATTTTGAAGTAGTTCAAAATGGATCAGTCAAAGAAGGAGTTCTTGCCTGACTTGTAAGGTGTGAAGTTGAGTAAGACTCAAAGCGAGACCACGGCAGAAAAATATAGAGAGAATGAAAGTAATTCGCTATGCCTCAGCCATAGGTTCTATAAAGTATGCCATGCTGTGTACCAAACATGTTGTGTACCTTGCCATGAGTTTGACAAGGAGGTACAATAGTGATCCAGAAGTAGATCACTGTACAGCGGTCAAAATTATCCTTAGTAACTGGATGACTAAGGAAATGTTTCTCGATTATGGAGGTGATAAAGAGTTCGTCGTAAAGGGTTACGCCGATGCAAGCTTTGACACTAAATCTAGATGACTCTGAGTATCAATCTGGATGCGTATTGAAAGTGGGAGCAATTAGCTAGAGTAGCTCCATGCAGAGCATTGTACACATAGAAATTTGCGAAATACATACGGATCTGAATGTGACAGAACCGTTGACTAAACTTCTCTCACAAGCAAAACATGATCACACCTTATTACTCTTGGGTATTAATCACATAGCGATGTGAACTAGATTATTGACTCTAGTAAACCCTTTGGGTGTTGGTCACATGGCGATGTGAACTATAGGTGTTATTCACATAACGATGTGAACTATCGGTATTAAATCACATGGCGATGTGAGCTAGATTATTGACTCTAGTGCAAGTGGGAGACTGAAGGAAATATGCCCTAGAGGCAATAATAAAGTTGTTATTTTTATTTCCTTATATCATGATAAATGTTTATTATTCATGCTAGAATTGTATTAACCGGAAACTTAGTACATGTGTGAATACATAGACAAAACAGAGTGTCCCTAGTATGCCTCTATTAGACTAGCTCATTGATCAAAGATGGCTATGTTTCCTAGCCATAGACATGAGTTGTCATTTGATCAACGGGATCACATCATTAGGAGAATGATGTGATTGACTTGACCCATTCCGTTAGCTTAGCACTTGATCGTTTAGTTTGTTGCTATTGCTTTCTTCATGACTTATACATGTTCCTATGACTATGAGATTATGCAACTCCCGTTTACCGGAGGAACACTTTGTGTGCTACCAAACGTCACAACGTAACTGGGTGATTATAAAGGTGCTCTACAGGTGTCTCCGAAGGCACTTGTTGGGTTGGCGTATTTCGAGATTAGGATTTGTCATTCCGATTGTCAGAGAGGTATCTCTGGGCCCACTCGGTAATGCACATCACTATAAGCCTTGCAAGCATTGCAGCTAATTAATGAGTTAGTTGCGGGATGATGTATTACGGAACGAGTAAAGAGACTTGCTGGTAACGATATTGAACTAGGTATAGAGATACCAGCGATCGTATCTCGGGCAAGTAACATACCGATGACAAAGGGAACAACGTATGTTGTTATGCGGTTTGACCAATAAAGATCTTCGTAGAATATGTGGGAGCCAATATGAGCATCCAGGTTTCGCTATTGGTTATTGACCGGAGACGTGTCTTGGTCATGTCTACATAGTTCTCGAACCCGTAGGGTCCGCACGCTTAAGGTTTCGATGACAGTTTTATTATGAGTTTTGATGTACCGAAGGAGTTCGGAGTCCCGGATGAGATCGGGGACATGACGAGGAGTCTCGAAATGGTCGAGACGTAAAAATCGATATATTGGACGACTATATTCGGACATCGGAAAGGTTCCGAGTGATTCGGGTATTTTCGGAGTACCGGGGAGTTACGGGAATAGAGGAGAGGCCAAAAAGAAGGAGGCGCGCACCCCCCTTCTGGTCCGAATTGGACAAGGGGTGCAGCCCCCTTTTCCTTCTCCCTCTCCCCCTCTTTCCTTCTCTCCTACTCCGGAAAGGAAAGGGGAATCCTACTAGGACTTGGGAGTCCTAGTAGGACTCCCCACACTTGGCGCGCCCCCTCTAGGGCCGGCCTCTCCCTCCCTCCTTTATATACGGGGCAGGGGGGGCACCTCTAGACACAACAATTGATCTCTTGATCTCTTAGCCGTGTGCGGTGCCCCCCTCCACCATAGTTCTCCTCGATAATATTGTAGCGGTGCTTAGGCGAAGCCCTGCGACGGTAGAACATCAAGATCGTCACCACGCCGTCGTGCTGACGGAACTCTCCCTCGACACTCGGCTGGATCGGAGTTCGAGGGACGTCATCGAGTTGAACGTGTGCTAGAACTCGGAGGTGCCGTAGTTTCGGTGCTTGATCGGTCGGGCTGTGAAGACGTACGACTACATCAACCGCGTTGTTCTGACGCTTCCGCTTTCGGTCTACGAGGGTACGCAGACTCACTCTCCCCTCTCGTTGCTATGCATCTGGTAGATAGATCTTGCATGATCGTAGGAAAATTTTAAAATACTACGTTCCCCAACAGAACGGTGTGGATAATAATAATAGTGCACGTGCGTTGGACTAAGCTGGAATCTGCGAACATTTAATACAAGAGAGAAAACAAGATAATATGGCTCAAGGTTAAATCAATCAATAAAGCATATGAGAGCCACTAAGCGTTTTCAATCATGGTCTTCTACTCTTAACACCCAAAGAAACGAAAAGAAACTATTTACATGGGAAAGCTCCCAACAAGCAAAAGAAGAACGGTAAATCGTTTTGGGTTTTCTTTTAATTACTACTACAAGGAAAGTAAACTGGCTAGAAGCTACAACTAACAATTTTTTTGTTTTTCTTAAGGGTTTTTTTGTTGCACACGAGAAAAAGACTAAGAAAAAGAAATGAAACTAAACATGGATGGTACAATGAAAGAGTGTGAGCACCGACAACTAGAATAAGTGTGTGAACATGAATGGAAAGTCGGTGAGAAACACGTACTCCCCCAAGCTTAGGCTTTTGTCCTAAGTTGGTCTATGACCAGTATTGGCCTGACGGATATCCAAAGTCGTAGTTGGGGTTGTACTGAGATGCAGCAGCTACTGCCTGCTGAGCTGCAGCTCAAATGCGGGCTGCTTCTGTCATATTATGATACGCATTTGCCTCCTCCATGGTTATAGTGTATCTCCCTTTTGCCTGAAAGTCAAACAAAGTAGGGGCAGGAAGAACAATAGGGATGGCATGATGCCTGTTAAAGATTAGTCGATATTTGAGGGATTGATCATCCCTCTCTATAAACCGGTGACTAGTCATAGCATGGCAATCCAAATGAGCAGGAGGTAAAGGTTCATCATTCTCGTGCATAGGCACATCAAGACGGCGGGCTATGCGAGTGGCATAAATCCCACCAAATAAATCTCCATGCATACCATTATGGTGTAGCCTACGTGCAATAATGGCTCCCAAGTTATATTGTCTATCACCTAGTATAGCACTCCTGAGAACACTAAGATCTGGGACACACATGTGACAAGCCTCATCTTTACTATTTATGCATCTACCAATATAGAGAGCAAAGTAATGAATAGCAGGAAAATGAATGCTCCCTATAGTAGCCAGTGTGATTTATCTAGATTCCCCCACTGTGATACTAGCGAGGAAATCTCTAAATTCAGATTTGCGAGGATCACTCATACTGCCCCACTGTGGGAGCTTACAAGCATCATTAAAATCCTCTAAGTCCATGGTGTAAGATTTATCATACAGGTCAAACAGGACAGTGTGAGAATTACGTGAAGATGAAAATTTAAACCTTCTCACAAAGGTGTCAGTTAAGCCACGGTATTGAGGGCACTTATCTTGGATGAAGCCCTCGAGGTCAGCGTTGCGCACATATGCGTAAAATTCATCCTTGATGCCAACCTGATCCATAAAGTCATCTGACGGCCATTCACAAGGCCGCACGTCAGCATCCCTCGGTAGTTCATCGTCCGGCTAACAAAACGCGAGCCTCGGTTCTTGCTTCCTTGAAGAACCACTATGCATTTTTCTGAAATTTTTAGTAACTCAAAATAAAAGTTAACCAAACTCAACAAGATTGATAGCAACAACTCCTACTAGTGCCTAGAGACTAAATCATGCATTAGAACTACTTGGGACCAAGAAAATTTGACATGCAAGCTCAAGAACAAGGTCACCACAGCAGCAATAATTTGCAACAAATAAAGCACTAGCACAAAAAACTAATTGGACCAATGGAGGAGTCACATACCAAGGAACAATCTCCCCAAATAGTTTGATGAATGGTTCTTTGAGCAAGGAGATCGAAAATGGCAGCAAGATGAGCTAGAACTTGGGTTTGAGCTGGTTGGTGATTTTTTTTGGGAGGAAGGAGAAGAGTGTGGGTGCAGGAATAAGTGGAGGGGGGCCACGTGGGGCCCACGTGGCAGGGGGGCGCGCCCTGGACCCTCGTGGCCAGGTGCTGTCTCCCCTCGCTGTGTGTTCTGTGCCATATGTTCTCAAATATTCTAGAAAAAATCATATTTCATTTTCAGGGCATTTGGAGAACTTTTATTTTCGGGGTATTTTTTTTACACGGGTAAGTCTGGAAACAGACAAAGAATACTATTTTTGCTTTATCTACTCTAATTAACATAAAGTAAAAGGAGGGTACAGAATGTTGTGCTATCTAGATTCACCTATCTCATGCTCATCAGAAGGAATCCATTAACAAGGTTGATCAGGTCTTGTTAATAAACTCTTTCTGAGTAACATGAAACCAGATAATTTTTGAACAACACTAGGTTACCTCAATGGGGATATGTATGTCCCCAACAATAAGAATGTCATATGTCTTCTTGATAGTACGAAGAGGGAATTCAAAACCTCCAATAGTAATAGTTGAAATTTTTCCAATATAATTAATATTGTGGACCTAAGGTTGTTTCCTCGGAAAGTGTACCGTATGCTCATTACCATTGACATGAAAAGTGACATTGCCTTTGTTGCAATCAATAACAGCCCCTGTAGTATTCAAAAAGGGTCTACCAAGGATAATAGACATACTATCGTACTCAGGAATATCAAGTATAACAAAGTCCATTAGAATAGTAACATTTGCAACTACAACATGCACATCCTCAAAAATACCGACAGGTATAGCAGTTGATTTATCAGCCATTTGCAAAGATATTCCAGGAGGTGTCAACTTACTCAAGTCAAGTCTACGATATAAAGATAGAGGCATAACACTAACACCGGCTCCAATATCACATAAAACAGTTTTAACACAGTTTCGTTTAATGGAGCAAGGTATAGTAGGTACTCCCGGATCTCCTAGTTTCTTAGGTATTCCATCTTTGAAAGTGTAATTGGCAAGCATGGTGGAAATTTCTACTTCAGGTGTCTTTCTTTTGTTGGTAATAATATCTTTCATATACTTAGCATAAGGATTTGTTTTAAGCACATCAGTCAAACGCATACGCAAAAAGATAGGTCTAATCATTTCAGGAAAGCGCTCAAAATCCTCATCATCCTTTTTCTTGGATGGTTTCGGAGGAAAAGGCATGGGTTTCTGAACCCATGGTTCTCTTTCCCTACCGTGCTTCCTAGCAACAAAGTCTCTCTTATCATAACGTTGATTCTTTGATTGTGGGTTATCATGATCAACAGCAGGTTCAATCTCTACATCATTATCATTGCTAGGTTGAGCATCATTATGAACATCATCATTTATATTATCACTAGGTTCATGTTCATTACCAGATTGTGTCCCAGCATCAAAAATAGATATATCATTGGAATTCTCAGGTGTGTCAGCTACAGGTTCACTAGAAGCATGCAAAGTTCTATCATTTTTCTTTTTCTTTTTCTTAGAAGAACTAGGTGCATCTAGATTAGTTCTCTGAGAATCTTGCTCAATTCTCTTAGGGCGGCCTTCAGGATACAAAGGTTCCTGAGTCATCTTACCACCTCTAGTAGCAACTCTAACAGCATAGTCATTATTCTTACTATTTAATTCATTGAACAAATCATTCTGAGCCTTAAGTACTTGTTCTACTTGAGTGGTGACTATGGAAGCATGTTTACTAATGATTTTCAGTTCACCTTTAGCTCTAGATAGACAATCACTCAAGTGTTCAATCATATAAGCATTGTGTTGTAATTGTCTACCAACATAAGCATTGAAGTTTTCTTGTTTCACAACAAAATTGTCAAACTCATCTAAGCATTGGCTAGCAGACTTATAACGAGGAATATCACCTTCATCAAATCTATAAAGAGAATTTACCTTTACTACTTGTGTAGGGTTATCAAGACCATGTATTTCTTCAATAGGTGGTAAATTTTTAACATCTTCAGCTTTAATACCTTTTTATTTCATAGATTTCTTTGCCTCTTGCATTTCTTCAGGACTGAGAAATAGAACACCTCTTTTCTTCGAAGTTGGCTTAGGGGCTGGTTCAGGAAGTGTCCAATTATTTTCATTGGCCAGCATATTATTCAATAGTAATTCAGCTTGATCAACTGTTCTTTCCCTAAAAACACAACCAGCACAATTATCCAGGTGGTCTCTGGAAGCATCGGTTAGTCCATTATAAAAGACATCAAGTATATCGTTCATCTCAAGAGGAGGATCAGGCAAATCATTAAGTAATTGGAGAAGCCTCCCCCAAGCTTGTGGAAGACTCTCTTCTTCAATTTGCACAAAGTTATATATTTCCCGTAAGGCAGCTTGTTTCTTATGAGCAAGAACATATTTAGCAGAGAAGTAATAAATCATATCCTGGGGACTACGCACACAACTAGGATCAAGAGAATTAAACCAAGTCTTAGTATGACCCTTTAACGAGAAAGGAAATAACTTAAGGATATAGTAATAACGAATATTTTCATCGTTGGTAAACAGGGTGGCTATATCATTCAACTTAGTAAGATGTGCCACAACAATTTCAGATTCATAGCCATGGAAAGGATCAGATTCAACCAAAGTAATTAACTCAGGATCAACCCAGAATTCTTAATCCTTATCAGTAACACGGATAGGTGAAGTTTCGAAAGCATGTTCATGTTTCATTCTAGCATTCAAGGACTTTTCTTTCAGCTTAGCTAATAATTCTTAAGATCATATATATCGTTGCAAGCAAGAAAGTCTCTAGCAGTTTCTTCATCCATAACATAACCCTCAGGAACAACATGCAATTCATATCTATTGGGAGAAGCTTCATCATCACTTTCATAAATATCATCACTTTCAATATTTGCATTCTCCCTAACCTTAGCAATTTGTTCATCTAGAAATTCACCTAGTGGCGGAGTATTATCAAGCATAGAAGTAGTTTCATCAAACATAACAGAAGTGGCATCATCAAGAACATACGACATATCAGATTCAATAGCATGAGTAGGTGTCGCAAATTTACCCATAACAGAAGGAGAATCAAGTGCAGAGCTAGATGGCAGTTCCTTACCTCCCCTCGTAGTTGAGGGTAAGATCTTGGTTTTTGAGTCCTTCAAATTCTTCATAGTGATCAGTAGATATAAATCCCAAGTAACTTAAAGAATAGAGCTATGCTCCCCGGCAACGGTGCCAGAAAATAGTCTTGATAACCCACAAGTGTTGGGGATCGCAATAGTTTTCGAGGGTAAAGTATTCAACCCAAATTTATTGATTCGACACAAGGGGAGCCAAAGAATACTCTTAAGTATTAGCAACTGAGTTTTCAATTCAACCACACCTGGAAACTTAGTATCTGCAGCAAGGTAGTTTAGTAGCAAAGTAATATGATAGTGGTGGTAGTAGCAATAAAAAGTAACGGTAGTGTTTTTGTAGTTTTTGTAATAGTAGCAACGGAAAAGTAAATAAGCAACAAGCAATATGTGAAAAGCTCATAGGCATTGGATCGGTGATGGGAAATTATGTCGGATGCAATTCATCATGTAGAAGTAATAACCTAGGGTGACACAGAACTAGCTCCAGTTCATCAATGCAATGTAGGCATGTATTCCGAATATAGTCATACGTGCTTATGGAAAAGAACTTGCATGACATGTTTTGTCCTACCCTCCCGTGGCAGCGGGGTCCTATTGGAAACTAAGAGATATTAAGGCCTCCTTTTAATAGAGTACCGGACCAAAGCATTAACACATAGTGAATACATGAACTCCTCAAACTATGGTCATCACCGGGAGTGGTCCCGATTATTGTCACTTCGGGGTTGCCGGATCATAACACATAGTAGGTGACTATAGACTTGCGAGATAGGATCAAGAACACACATATATTCATGAAAACATAATAGGTTCAGATCTGAAATCATGGCACTCGGGCCCTAGTGACAAGCATTAAGCATAGCAAAGTCATAGCAACATCAATCTCAGAACATAGTGGATACTAGGGATCAAACCCTAACAAAACTAACTCGATTACATGATAGATCCCATCCAACCCATCACCGTCCAACAAGCTTATGATGGAATTACTCACGCACGGCGGTGAGCATCATGGAATTGGTGATGGAGGAAGGTTAATGATGACGATGGCGACGATCTCCACTCTTCGGAGCCCCGAACGGACTCCAGACCAGCCCTCCCGAGAGAGATTAGGGCTTGGAGGCGGCTCCGTATCATAAAACGCGATAATTCTTCCTCTATGATTTTGTTCTCCCCGAAAGTGAATATATAGGATCTGGGGATACGTCGGTGGAGCACCAGGGGGCCCACGAGGCAGGGGGCGCTCCCTAGGGGGGGGCGCCCCCACCCTGGTGGACAGGGTGTGGGCCCCCTGGTCTGGATCTTCTTGCAGGTATTTTTTATATTTTCCAAAATAATTCTCCGTGGATTTTTAGGTCATTCCGAGAACTTTTTATTTCTACACAAAAACAACACCATGGCAATTCTGCTGAAAACAGCGTCAGTCGGGGTTAGTTCAGTTCAAATCATGCAAGTTAGAGTCCAAAACAAAGGGAAAAGAGTTTGGAAAAGTAGATACATTGGAGACGTATCAAATAGTTCTGTCAGCGAACATATACTCAAAATGTCTGGGTTGCACAACCACTTGTCTCAGCTGGGAATTAATCTCCGAGATGACGCGGTCGTTTATAGAATCCTTCAGTCGCTCCCACCTAGCTACAAGAGCTTTGTGATGAACTTCAATATGCAAGGGATGGAGAAGTCTATTCCCGAGGTGTATTCAATGCTGAAATAAGCGGAGGTGGAGATCAAAAAGGAACATCAAGTGTTGATGGTGAATAAAACCACTAAGGTCAAGAAAGGCAAGGGTAAGAAGAACTTCAAGAAGGACGGCAAAGGAGTTGTCGCGCCCGGTAAGCCAGTTGCTGGGAAGAAGACAAAGAATGGACCCAAGCCTGAGGCTGAGTGCTTTTATTGCAAGGGAATGGGTCACTGGAAGCGGAAATGCCCCAAAGACTTAGCAGATAAGAAGGCTGGCAACGTCAGGGGTATATGTGATATACATGTTATTGATGTGTAACTTACCAGCGCTCGTAGTAGCTCCTGGGTATTTGATACCGGTGCAGTTGCTCACATTTGTAACTCAAAGCAGGAGCTGCGGAATAAGCGGAAACTGGCGAAGGACGAGGTGGCGATGCTTGTCGGGAATGGTTCCAAGGTCGATGTGATCGCCATCGGCACGCTACCTCTGCATCTACCTTCGGGATTAGTTTTAAACCTCAATAATTGTTATTTAGTACCAGCTTTGAGCATGAACATTGTATCTAGATCTCGTTTAATGCGATATGGCTACTCATTTAAATCCGAGAATAATGGTTGTTCTATTTATATGAGAGAAATGTTTTATGGTCATGCCCCGCTGGTCAATGGTTTATTCTTATTGAATCTCGAACGTGATGTTACACATATTCATAGTGTGAATGCCAAAAGATGTAAGGTTGATAATGATAGTCCCACATACTTTTGGCACTACCGCCTTGGTCATATTGGTGTCAAACTTATGAAGAAGCTCCATGCAGATGGACTTTTGGAGTCTCTTGATTATGAATCATTTGACACGTGCGAACCATGCCTCTTGGGCAAGATGACCAAGACTCCGTTCTACGGAACAATGGAGCGAGCAGCCAACTTGTTGGAAATCATACATACCGATGTGTGCGGTCCAATGAGTGTTGAAGCTCGCGGTGGCTATCGGTATGTTCTCACCCTCACTGATGACTTAAGTAGATATAGGTATGTCTACTTGATGAAACACAAGTCTGAGACCTTTGAAAAGTTCAAGGAATTTCAGAATGAGGTTGATAATCAACATGACAGAAAAATAAAGTTCTTACGATCAGATCATGGAGGAGAGTATTTAAGTCATGAATTTGGCACGCACCTAAGGAAATGTGGAATTGTTTCATAGTTAACGCCGCCTGGAACACCTTAGCGTAACGGTGTGTTCGAACATCGTAATCATACTCTGTTGGACATGGGGGGATCTATGATGTCTCTTACCGATTTACCGCTATCTTTTTGGGGTTATGCTTTAGAGACAGTCGCATTCACTTTAAATAAGGCACCATCTAAATCTGTTGAGATGACACCATATGAACTATGGTTTGGTAAGAAACCTAAGTTGTGGTTTCTAAAAGTTTGGGGATGCGATGCTTATGTCAAGAAACTTCAACCTGAAAAGCTTGAACCCAAATCGGAAAAATGCGTCTTCATAGGATACCCTAAGGAAACTATTGGGTATACCTTCTACCTCAGATATGAAGGCAAGGTCTTTGTTGCCAAGAATGGATCCTTTCTGGAGAAAGAGTTTCTCTCGAAAGAAGTAAGTGGGAGGAAAGTGGAACTTGATGAGGTGATTGTCGCCCCTCTCGAACCGGAAAGTAGCGCAGCGCGGGAAGATGTTTTTGTGGTGCCTGCACCGACTAGAGAGGAAGTTAATGATAATGATCATGAAACTTCGGACCAAGTTACTGCTGAGCTTTGTAGGTCCACAAGGACACGTTCCGCACTAGAGTGGTATGGCAACCCTGTCCTGGAAATCATGTTGTTAGACAACGGTGAACCTTCAAACTATGAAGAAGCGATGGCGGGCCCGGATTCCAACAAAATGGCTTGAAGCCATGAAATCCGAGATAGGATCCATGTATGATAACAAAGTATGGACTTTGGTTGATTTGCCCGATGATCGGCAAGCCATAGAAAATAAATGGATCTTTAAGAAGAAGACTGACGCGGATGGAAATGTGACCATCTATAAGGCTCGGCTTGTCACTAAAGGTTATCGACAAGTTCAAGGAATTTACTACGACGAGACTTCCTCTCCCGTAGCGATGCTAAAGTCCGTCCGAATCATGTTAGCAATTGCTGCATTCTATGATTATGAGATATGGCAAATGGATGTCAAAACGGAATTCCTTAACGGCTTCCTTAAGGAAGAATTGTATATGATGCAGTCGAAAGGTTTTGTCGATCCTAAGAATGCTAACAAGGTATGCAAGCTCCAGCGCTCCATCTATGAGCTGGTGCAAGCATCTCGGAGTTGGAACATTCGCTTTGATGAGGTGATCAAAGCGTTTGGGTTTATACAGACTTGGGAGAAGCCTGTATTTACAAGAAAGTGAGTGGGAGCTCTGTAGCATTTCTCATATTATATGTGGATGACATATTGCTGATGGGAAATGATGTAGAATTCTTGGAAAGCATAAAGGCCTACTTGAATAAATGTTTTTCAATGAAGGACCTTGGAGAAGCTGCTTACATATTAGGCATCAAGATCTATAGAGATAGATCAAGACGCCTCATTGGTCTTTCACAAAGCACATACCTTGACAAGATATTGAAGAAGTTCAATATGGATCAGTCCAAGAAAGGGTTCTTGCCTGTATTGCAAGGTATGAGATTGAGCACATCTCAATGCCCGACCTCGGCAGAAGATAGAGAAAGATGAGTGTCATCCCCTATGCCTCGGCCATAGGTTCTATTATTTATGCCATGCTGTGTACTAGACCTGATGTGAACCTTGCCATAAGTTTGGTGGGGAGGTACCAAAGTGATCCCGGAATGGACCACTGGACAGCGGTCAAGAACATCCTGAAGTACCTGAAAATGACTAAGGATATGTTTCTCGTTTATGGAGGTGACGAAGAGCTCGTCGTAAAGGGTTACGTCGATGCTAGCTTCACACAGATCTGGATGACTCCAAGTCACAATCCGGATACATGTATATTTTGAATGGTGGGGCAGTCAGCTGGTGCAGTTGCAAGCAAAGCGTCGTGGCGGCATCTACATGTGTAGATGGAGACATAGATATTTGTAAAGTGCATACGGATCTGAATGTCGCAGATCCGTTGACTAAACCTCTTCCACGAGCAAAACATGATCAACACCAGAACTCTATGGGTGTTCGATTCATCACAATGTAACTAGATTATTGACTCTAGTGCAAGTGGGAGACTGTTGGAAATATGCCCTAGAGGCAATAATAAAATGGTTATTATTGTATTTCCCTGTTCATGATAATTTTCTATTGTTCATGCTTTAATTGTATTATCCCGAAACAGTAATACATGTGTGAATACATAGACCACAACATGTCCCTAGTGAGCCTTTAGTTGACTAGCTCATTGATCAATAGATGGTTACGGTTTCCTGACCATGGACATTGGATGTCATTGATAACGGGATCACATCATCAGGAGAATGATGTGATGGACAAGACCCAATCCTAAGCCTAGCACAAGATCGTGTAGTTCGTATGCTAAAGCTTTTCCAATGTCAAGTATCCTTTCCTTAGACCATGAGATTGTGCAACTCCCGGATACCGTAGGAGTACTTTGGGTGTGCCAAACGTCACAACATAACTGGGTGGCTATAAAGGTACACTACGGGTATCCCCGAAAGTATCTGTTGGGTTGGCACGAATCGAGACTAGGATTTGTCACTCCGTATGACGGAGAGGTATCTCTGGGCCCACTCGGTAAGACATCATCGTAATGAGCTCAATGTGACTAAGGGGTTGGTCACGGGATGATGTGTTACAGAACGAGTAAAGAGACTTGCCGTAACGAGATTGAACAAGGTATCGGTATACCGACGATCGAATCTCGGGCAAGTACTATACCGGTAGACAAAGGGAATTGTATACGGGATTGATTGAATCCCCGACATCGTGGTTCATCCAATGAGATCATCATGGAACATGTGGGAGCCAATATGGGTATCCAGATCCCGTTATTGGTTATTCGCCGGAGAGGTATCTCGGTCATGTCTACATGGTTCCCGAACCCGTAGGGTCTACACACTTAAGGTTCGGTGATGCTAGAGTTGTTATGGGAATAGTATGTGGTTACCGAAGGTTGTTCGGAGTCCCGGATGAGATCCTGTACGTGACGAGGAACTCCGGAATGGTCCGGAGGCGAAGATTGATATACTGGACGAAGGGTGTTGGAGTCCGGAATTGTTCCGGGGGTACCGGGTGACGACCAGCGTGTCCGAAAGTGGTTTCGGAGGCCCCGACAAGCGTTGGGGGGCCTTATGGGCCAAGCGGAGGGGGCACATCAGCCCACTAAGGGGCTAAGCGCCCCTCCCACCCCATCTCACGCAACCTGGAGAGGTGGGGGCACCTCCCCTAGGGTAGCCGCCCCTCCCGGCTTGGGGGGCAAGTTTCCTAGGGGTGGGGGCGCCCAAACCCATCTAGGGTTTCCCTTGTGGCCGCCGCCGCTCCCCTAGGGAAACCCTAGGGCGCCTCCTCCTCCCCCCTTCCCCCTATATATAGTGAGAGAGACAGAGGGCAGCCACACCCCTTCCCTGGCGCAGCCCTCTTCCCCTCCCAACTCCTCCTCTTCCTCCGTAGAGCTTGATGGCTTCTCGCCCCTCGTTGGTTACCCCAAGTGGAAGGTTTGAGATGCAGTGTAGCGGAAGTTTTCCCTTGGCAAAGATACCAAGGATCGATTTCCCCTGAGACTCCTGGTTTCAACAAGAAGGTGTCAACTTCTAGCGGCGCCAGATATTAGCAATCAACGTGGACCTGCACACAGATACAAATAACTTTGCTCCCAACGAGTACAAAGTGGTTGTCAATCCCTCCGGCCTTGTCGTTTACAAAGGATCAAACACAAGTGATAATAGTGATAGGTATTGCTGGAAATAGTAAGTAAAAGCAGAAAGTAAATAGCGGATGTGATCAGTGATGGTAATATGGACCGGGGTCCCATGATGTTCACTAGTGATGTCTCTCTCCCAAAAGATGATAAAACAGCTATGTGAGGTAAACGAATTACAGCTGGGCAATTGATAGAATTATGTGCGCAAACCAATGCTAACTATGTTGCAAGAAAGGTAGAGGTTCAAAGCATGGGCGGTACGCCAAGGCAAGTAGACCGAAATCCATCTGCATCTACTACTAATCATCCACCTTGAGATATCTATCCAGAACATCTCGCTGGTATTAAGTTGCGAGTCCCATCCATAGTGTAAACTCAAAGCAACAGACAACTGCATTAAAAGAACTTTGCGTAAAGTAAACAATCCTTGCACCCGCGGGCACAAGCACCATTGTTTTCCCCCTTGTGGCAACAGCACATCCCCTAGACTCATGTTTCTGTCACTCAAGCTAGTCATCGAGGGGCATGAACCCACAATCGAGCATAACGTTCCCTCTTGGAGTCACTACCTACTACTTGGCCAAAGCAATAAATAGCAACGGAGAACATGCAAGAATTACTTACGAACATAAATATAAAAGAGGTGAATCAAATACATTACTCAAACACAATCTGAACATAATCTCACAATCCATCGGATCCCAGCAAACTCATCATAGCAACAACATAAGGATTACATATGTGCCTCGATCATGTAGGGCAGCTCACGAGGTCTAATTAGTGAAGCACAAGAAGGGGAGGAGAACATCACATAGCTACTGGTCATGGACCCATGGTCCAAGGGAGACTACTCACAACTCATCCGGGAGGCGTCCATGGTGGTGGAGAGGCTCCCGGTGGTGATCCTCCCCTCCGGCAGGGTGCCGGGAAGAGTTCTCCTGGTGCTCCCGATCTTGGAAGCGCGGCGGAACAGATATGAGATGGCAAAAAAGGGTTCCCATCTCGAGGGTTTCGGGACGCGTGTTAAATATATGCCAAAGGGGGCATCAGCGGAGGCCTGGGGGGCCCAGGCGCCCCCCCGGCGCGGCCAGGAGGGGGGCGCGCCACCAGGGCGCCTGGAGCCCTGGTGGCCCCCCTCCGGCTCTACTTTGGCTCTGATTTTTTATATAATTTTTCCGGGATTTTTCTGGTAGTTTACGTGACGGGAAAACCTGAAATACAAAAACAGCAGAAAACAGAAACTGGCACTGGGGTGCACTGAGTTAATAGGTTAGTCCAAATATGATCAAAAGTGTATGGAAGTGTATAAATATCATAGCAATATCACCCAAAAGAGGCATCGAGCAAGCATAAATTATAGATACGTTTTGGACGTATCAGAGCTTGGCGAAGCCCTACCGGAGAACTTCAAGCTCCACCACCACGCCGTCGTGCTGCTGGAGCTCTTCCCCAACTTCTCCTCCCCCCTTGCTAGATCAAGAAGGAGGAGACGTCCCTGGGCTGTACGTGTGTTGAACGCGAAGGCGCCATTGTTCGGCGCTTAGATTGGAATCGACCGTGATCTGAATCGCTGCGTGTACGACTGCACCAACCGCGTTCTTGTAACGCTTCCGCATCGTGATCTTCAAGGGTATGAAGATGCACTCCCTCCCTCTCGTTTCTAGTAAAGTCCATAGATGGATCTTGGTGATGCGTAGGATTTTTTTTGTTTTTCTGCAATGATCCCCAACACAGGGTTGTCTGGACCCCGGCGTAGATAGCGTGAGGCATCTTCCTGGCCATTATAGTGCCACATAGGAAACTTTCTAGCCTGAAGCGGTTGCACGCATCGCGTTACTGAAATCGCCATCACTTCAACTATTGTCAACTCGAGGTGGGCAAGTAATCTGATCTTGCTTGCTAGTATTTTGACCTCCGCACTATCTTCCTCCTTGAGACTGCGGGGACACCAGTTGAAATGCTTCTTTAAAGGAGCACTGGAGTATTCGGGAAGGCCTTGCTGTATTGGGCCCGGCAGGACAATGTCCTTGATATAAAACCACTTCGAGGGCCACTCTTCGGATGCTTTCTTAGGAGTGCCGGACAGATAACTCGTCCCGGCTATACGCCACACTTCGGCGCCGCCTACCTCGAATATGGATCCTTTCTGGGAGTGAGGGACAAGGTAGAAGAATGTTCGCCATAGCTCGAAATGAGCCTCACAGCCCAGGAACAGCTCACAAAGAGCGACGAAGCCCTCAATGTGCAAAATAGACCCCGGTGTAAGGTCGTGCAGTTGGAGCCCATAGAACTCCAGAAACCCTCTAAGAAAAGGGTGGATAGGAAATCCTACGCCTCTTAGGAGGCAGGAAACGAAGCACACCCGCTCTTCTTTGGAAGGATTGGGGAAACTTTCCGCCAGGGCTTGACCGTCAATGGAAGTTAATCCAGTCCGGATGAGGACTAGATCCGCGGGAGGGAGGTATCCCTGCGCCTGAAGCTTACTCAGCTGCGCATGAGATACTGAGAAACTCTCCCAATCACCTGCTTGAGGGTCATGAGGGCGTGAGGAGGAACTGGGAACGCCGGCCATGTTTGAAGATTTTCCGTGGTAGGCTCTAAGGATTTTTCGCGTGGAATGGAATGGCATCTGAGATCTAGTCTCTTTAAATAGGCGCCTTCCTTACACAGTCGAGGGATTAATTGTAAAAATACCCATACGGTTGGCATTCATCTGATACGTGGAAGCCAAGACAACGGCGGCAGGGAATCAACATGGTATAATATTAAATATGGAGCTGAACTATCATCTGATCCAAAGGAGGACTCACCTTGCAAGACCGAAGACACAAAGTTGGATACAACCGTCCTTGAAAGCAAGCCCGGGGACTACTGAGGGAGTCCTATATCTAGGGGTCCTCAGGGGTCCGGGGCATTGAGGCTGGGCCGAATTGATGGGCCATGAAGATAGAAGTAGAAGGCCCTCCCCCGTATTCGGTTAGGACTCCTATGTATGTAGTGAGGCAAGAAAGATGTCTGGATGTAACAATTCCTTCCTCCGCAAGTCACCTTTGTAACCCTAGGCCCCCTCCGGCGTCTATATAAGCTGAGGGGTTTAGTACGTAGAGGCTAACATACAACTACATAGGCTCGACTCCTAGGGTTTTAGCCATTGCGATCTCATGGTAGATCAACTCTTGTAACCCCATATTCATCAAGATCAATCAAGCAGGAAGTAGGGTATTACCTCGATCGAGAGGGCCTGAACCTGGGTAAATATCGTGTCCCCAGTCTCATGTTACCATCGATCTTTAGACGCACAGCTTGGGCACCCCTACCCGAGATCTGCCAGTTTTGACACCGACACCTGGGTCTCCAAGTTTTTTAGGTACTCCATCCTTAAAAGTATAATTAGCAAGCATGGTGGAAATTTCAGCTTCCGGTATTTTTCTCTTATTGGTGATGATGTCTTTCTTGTACTTTGCATAAGGAGGCATTTTAAAGATATCAGTCAAGCGAGTATGCAAAAAGACCGGCCTCAGCATTTCAGCAAAGCATTCAAATTCTTCATCATCTTTCTTTTTAGTTGCCTGAGATGGAAAAGGCACAAGTTTTTGAAGCCACAGTTCTCTTTCTTAACCGTGTTTCCTAGCAACAAAGTCTCCTTTATCTTATCTTTTATTCTTAGGTTGTGGGTTATCAAGATCAACTGGTGGTTCTATTTCAACATCATTATCTAGTTCTTTTTCATTATTTGGTTGAATATCTTCATGAACCTCAGCATTATCTTTTTCATTATCACTAGATGAATGTTCATTACCAGATTGAGTTTCAGCATCAAAGACAGAAACATCATTATCATTATCAGGAGGTTTTTCTACTTCAGGTTCACTAGTAGTATGCAAAGTCCTATCATTTTCCTTTTCTTTTTCTTTTTAGAAGGACTACGTGCAGTGGTGTTGTTTCTTTGTAAATCATGTTCAATTCTTTTTGGGTGTCCCTCGGGATAAAGAGGTTCCTGAGTCATTTTTCCTCCTCTAGTTGCAACTCTAACAGCAAAGTCATGTGTGTTGCTATTCATTTCATGAAGCAATTCTCTTTGTGATTTAGCAACTTGTTCTAACCGGGTTTGTACCATAGAAGCATCCTTTCCCACACCTCTAAAATCATTTGAGATTCTAAATAACAAGTCACTCAAGTGACCAATCATATCGGAATTGTATTTCAATTGTTTCATAACATTTGCATTGAAGTGATCTTGTTTCCTAATATAATTTTCAAACTCATGAAAGCATTGGATAGGGTGCATATTGTGAGGATTGTCATTATCATAGAATTTCATTAGAGAATTTACCTCTACCACCTTAGGCAATGGTGGTGCATTAAGCCCATGCATTTCTTCAATAGGAGGTAAATTTTTAACATCCTCAGCTTTAATACCTTTTCCCTTCATGGATTTCTTTGCCTCTTGCATATCCTCAGGACTGTGATAAAATATACCCCTCTTCTTCGGAGTGGGATTTGGTGGTGGTTCAGGAAGAGTCCAATCATCATAATTTTTCAATATGTTATTCAACAATTCTCCGGCTTGTCCAATAGTTTGTTCCCTGAAAACACAACTAGCACAACTATCTAGGAAGTCCCTAGAAGCATCGGTTAGTCCATTATAGAAGATATCAAGTATTTCATTTTTCTTAAGAGGAAGATCTGGCAAAGCATTAAGTAACTGGCAAAGCCTCCCCCAAGCTTGTGGGAGACTCCCTTCTTCAGTTTTCACAAAATTAAATATTTCCTGTAAGGCAGCTTTTTTCTTATGAACAGGAAAATATTTTTCAGAGAAGTAATAAATCATATCCTGGGGACTACGCACACAACGAGGAGCAAGAGTATTGTACCAAGCTTTAGCATCAACCTTTAATGAGAACCGATATAATTTGAGAATATAGTAGTAACGAGTTTTCTCATCATGAGTAAAAAGGGTGGTTGTGTCGTTCAACTTAGTGAGATGTGCCACAACAGTTTCAGTTTCATAACCATGGAAAGGATCAGATTCAACCAAAGTGATTAACTATGGGTCGAAAGAGAATTCATAATCCTTATCATCAATAAATATAGGTGAGGTAGCAAACTTAGGATCACATTTCATTCTAGCATTCAGAGACTTTTCTTTATACTTGCATAATAATTTCTCTAGATTATCTCTATCCTTACAAGCAAGAATATATCTAGTTGTTTCCTCATTCATAACATAACCTTCAGGTACCTTAGTAAATTCATATCTAGGAAGGCTAGTGTTAGCAGGGGTTTCAAAATTTTCAGTTTCAAGCTCATCATCAGATTCAGCAACATCATGTTGTCTTACTCTAGTAATTTGTTCATCAAGAAATTCACCAAGTGGCACATCATCATCATGCAAGGTACTAGCATCATCATCAATATCATTCATAGTAGAAGTAGCATCATCAATAACTCTCGACATATCAAGATTAATAGCATGTGGTGGTGTTGCAAGTTGACTTATAACATAAGGTGATTCTAAAACAGAATTGGATGGCAGTTCCTTACCTCCCCTCGTATTAGAGGAAAAAATCTTAGTCTTAGCATCCTTTAGATTCTTCATAGTGATAAATTGATAATAATCCCAAGTGACTCAACAAATATAGCTATATTCCCCGGCAACAGCGCTAGAAAAAGGTCTTGATAAACCAAAAGTATAGGGGATCGCAACAGTTTTCGAGGGTAGAGTATTCAACCCAAATTTATAGATTCGACACAAGGGGGGGCAAAGAATATTTGTAAGTATTAGCATATGAGTTGTCAATTCAACCACACCTGGAGATTAATTATCTATAGCAAAGTGATTAGTAGCATAGTAATATCATAGTTTTGATAGTAGTGATAGCAGCAATGGTAACGGTAACAGTGATAGCAATAGTTTTGTAGCAAGTGCAGCAGTAACGATAGCAGTAGTAAATTAGCAAGAACAATATAGGATAATTTCATAGGCATTGGATCGGTAATTTGTTGGACGGTATTCATCATGTGACAGTCATAACCTAGAGCGATACGGCACTCGCTCCAGTTCACAAATATAATGTAGCCGTAAATAGTCATACATGCTTATGGGAAGAACTTGCATGATGATACGTCCAAAAAGGTATCTATAATTTCTGCTTGCTCCATGCCACTTTTGGGTGATATTGCTATGATATTCATACACTTCCATACACTTTTGATCATATTTGGACTAACTTACTAATCCAGTGCATCCCAGTGCCAGTTTCTGTTTTCGGCTGTTTTAGTATTTCAGGTTTTCACGTTTCAAGAACTGCCCAGAAAAATCCAGAAAAATTATATAAAAAATCAGCAATCCGGGAACGACACTGCCTGCGAAGGGCAGCCTGGGGGGGGCACAGGGGCTCCAGGCACCCTGTGGGCGCGCCCCCCCTGGGCCGCGTCGGGGGGGCGCCTGGGCCCCCCGAAGCCCGTCCGGTGCCCCCCTTTGTTATATATTTAGAGGGACCTCCGAAACCCTCAGAACAGGACTTCTTTTCGCGATCCCATCTCTGTTCCGCCGCCGCCGCCGCTTCCAAGATCGGGAGCACCAGGAGAACTCTTCCCGGCACCCTGCCGGAGGGGAGGATCACCACCGGGAGCTTCTCCACCACCATGGACGCCTCCCGGATGACTCGTGAGTAGTCTCCCTTGGACCATGAGTCCATGACCAGTAGCTATGTGATGTTCTCCTCCCGTTCTTGTGCTTCACTAATTAGTCCTCGTGAGCTGCCCTACATGATCGAGGCACCTATGTAATCCTTATGCTGTTGCTATGTTGAGTTTGCTGGGATCCGATGGATTATGAGATTATGTTCAGATTGATCTTGAGTAATATATTTGATTCACCTATTTTATATTTTAGTTCATACGTAATTCTTGCATGTTCTCCATTGTTATTTATTGCTTTGGCCGAGTAGTAGGTAGTGACTCCAAGAGGGAACGTTATGCTCGATTGTGGGTTCATGCCCCTCGATGACTAGCTTGAGTGACAGAAACATGAGTCTAGGGGATGTGCTGTTGCCACAAGGGGGAAAAGAACGGTGCTTGTGCCCGCGGGTGCAAGGATTGTTTACTTTACGCAAAGTTCTTTTAATGCAGTTGTCTGTTGCATTGAGTTTACACTATGGGTGGGACTCGCAACTTAATACCAGCGAGATGTTCTGGATAGATATCTCAAGGTGGATGATTAGTAGTAGATATTGATGGATTTCGGTCTACTTACTTTGGCGTACCGCCCATGCTTTGAACCTCAACCTTTCTTGCAATGTAGTCAGCATTGGTTTGCGTTCGTGGTCCTGTCAATTGCCCAGCTGTAATTTGTTTACCTCACATAGTTGTTTTATCGTCTTTTGGGAGAGAGACATCACTAGTGAACATCATGAGACCCCGGTCCATATTACCATCATTGATCACATCCACTAGTTACTTTTCCGCTATTTATTTACTATTGCAAAAACTATCTATCACTACTATCATTGCTTTTAACCCTTTGTGAACTACAAGGCCGGAGAAATTGACAACCTCTCTGTACTCGTTGGGAGCAAAGTTATTTGTATCTGTGTGCAGGTCCACGTTGATTGCTACTAATCTGGCGCCGTAGCAATTGACACCTACTTGTTGAACCTAGGAGTCTCTGGGGATTCGATCCTTGGCATCTTTGCTAAGGGAAAACACTTCTACTTACTGCATCTTACACCTTCCACTTGGGGTAACCAACGAGGGGTTCGAGGCCCATCAAGGAGTATTTTCGGGCGCCGTTGCCGGGGACTCCACTCTTCAGGATAGGGGAGTTGCATGCTATCTTTTACCTTTGCTTTTTAGTCTTGTTAGTTTACCTTTCATTTTTGCTTTAGTTTCTTTTATTGAAAATCACAAAAATAGTTATCTTGCTTGCTTGCTACTATGGGTTCTACCAAAAACACTAAATGGGAGGGGTACACCCCTACTTCCATTGCCCCACTTATCTCTGACGGGATTTACAAAAAAAATAAACCTTGTGATTACACTAGTTATGACGGAGAGTTATGCCCATGGCATGGTCTTCCAGGAAAAAAGCATGAGCCTCAGTTTAAAATTGCTTCTGAGCTTCCCCAAACTTGGGAAGATGTTCAAACTCTTATAATAGAGAGCGAATTAAACAAAGAGGATGACACTACAATTCTGCCCACTAATGATAAAATTGATTTTGATAATTGCACTCTTACCGAAGTTATTGATTTCCTTCACAAGATGTCTAGAGATCCCTGCACTAGCACGCTTAACCTTGCCTTCACAGAGCATATCACTAATGCTCTCATCAAAGCTAGGGAGGAGAAACTTAGAGTAGAAGCCTCCATACCTAGAAAGCTAGAAGATGGTTGGGATCCTATGATAAAAATTTATTTGAATGACTTCTCTTGTTATGCATTATGTGATGTTGGTGCTAGTACCTCTGTATGCCCAAAAGGATATATGATATGCTTAAATTGAAACCTTATGATTCTTGTTCTTTTGGTGTTCGTCTCGTTGATTCTTGCATAAAGAAACCTTTGGGGAGGATCGACGATGTTCTTGTTGTTGTCAATGATAATTATGTGCCCGTTGATTTCACTATTATGGATATTGAATGTGATCCTTCATGTCCAATTATTTTGGGACGTCCCTTTTTGCGCACCGTTGGTGCTGTCATTGACATGAAAGAGGGTAATATAAAATTTCAGTTTCCTCTCAAGAAAGGGATGGAACACTTCCCTCGTAAGAAGGTCAAGTTACCTTTTGAGTCCGTTGTATGGGCTAGCTATTCTTTTACTTTTGATAAAACTTGATCTATGCATTATGCCTAGCTTAAAGGCATAAAAGAAAGCGCTTTTGGGAGGCAGCCCACATGAATATATTTTTTTGCTTTTGTTGTGTCTTGATGTTGTTTACTGCTGTAGCATCATCATTGTATCTTTGTTTTTCATATTTGTGCCAAGTATAGCCTCTGATTGCTAGAAAGTTCAAAAGTTGTGAGGTGCTGTCGAGGAAACAGATTCTGTCCTTGAATAGAAAAATTCGTATAAAATCACCAGATCATCTTTTTGCTCTGAACTTTTTCGACAGCGTTCTCTATATAATTTTCTTTCGTGCGTCAGTTCTGAGTTTTTTGATTTGAGTTGTAGAAGTATCCCGAACAGGTCAATTACTGCCTGCTGTTCTGTTTTTCACAGATTCTGTCCTGTTTTGCCTTACCTTCACTTTGCAAATTGAGAACTTGCTTTTTCTTTGCAAAAACCTTTTGGCAATCTTGAGAAACAGTAGAACTTCAAGAATATCTTTATTTCCAGCAAGGTATAATTATTTTATTAAGGGTACTAACCTCGCTAATCAGATTATGATGAGTTATGTATGAAGGGAGTTTTGAAGTGTGCGAGGGAAGATGATAAAAAGATTCAGGAGTGTCAAGCGCTCAAGCTTGGGGATGCCCCCGTGCACCCCCAAGAAATATTCAAGGAGACTCAAGCGTCTAAGCTTGGGGATGCCCCCGTGCATCCCCTTCTCCATCAACATTATCAGTTCGCCTTTCGTTCCACTATATTTTAATCACTTCATGTGTTATGTGCTATGCTTGGAGCGTCTTGCTTTTAGTTTTTTTTTTAGTTTTTCATAACGAGTCGGAACTCAGCATTCCTTTATGTGGGAGAGAAACACGTTCCACCTCTACCTAGAACATAACATAGAATTTTCATGTCTATCTATGCTGTGTGTTTTCTTTGTCTTCTAATAGCTACTATCTTGCTCTGCTCTTAGTATTCATGCTTATCTTTTCAAGAGCTTTTATTTAGTTGGTTGCTTGAACTCTCTTTAATTACCATGCTCACCTTATTAAGAGAGTTTGCTTCCGTTGCATGGGTTAATGTGTCTATGATAAAAAATGCTACTTTCATGATGGTGCTTAGTAGTTCAGGTTTTCTTTTGGTTAATCTCAAATAGCTGGGGGGTTCCCAATGTGTTATTGGAGTACCAATTTGGTTTGTTTGCCTATGATATGGTATGGTTTAGTAATATCTTCCTTCGAGAATTTATTTTGATTGACTTGGCGTATGCTCACGCATATTTAAGACAGTAAAGAAAGCCTGTCAAGCCTTGATGATCTCTTATTTCTAAGTAGCGATATAACTACCATGCCTGATTCAATGTTGCTTTGTCGCTCTGCATGATTATGACCGTCATTGCTCTCTTAGTTGGTCGCTCCCAGTCTTTTTGCTAACCTCCACCTCACTAAGCAAACTAACCATGCAATACATAGCTCATGGGAAAGTAGCCTAAAAACTATTGTGGTAAAGAATATGTTGCTTATGTATCTTATTTCTTATGAGTTGCTTGCTGAGCGGTAACCATGTTTCTGGGGACGCCATCAACTGTCACACTTTTGTTGAATATCATGTGAGTTGCTATGCATGTTCGTCTTGTCTGAAGTAAGGGTGATTTACCGTGGGTTGAATAACTATGCATATTGTTAGAGAAGAACATTGGGCCGCCAACCAAAGCCATGCATCATGGTGGAAGTTTTAGCTTGGACCTTAATCCTCAATCTCTCATGAGAATATGCTTATGCATTAAAGAGGAGTCCATCATCTATTTTCTATGTTGTCCCGGTATGGATGTCCTCAAGTTGAGATCTATCAAAAACGAGAAATCAAATGCGATCTATCTCCTTGGACCTTTGTACAGGTGGCATAGAGGTACCCCTTTGTGACACTCGATTAAAACATATGTAATGCAATGATAACCCATGGGGATCCGAGCTAATTAGGACAAGGAGCGAGCACTATTGGTACTCGATGCATGAGGCTTGCAACTTATAGGATGTTTTATACATGACACATACGAAGTACTACTACTGTTGACACAATTTCTTCCATGTTTCCAAATAAAAAGCTCTAGCACTTAACCTTTCTTTTACCTTTATGTTGAAGCACCAACTACTGAGAGCATGATTGTCATTCTGAGTATAATGTGCATTGTCCCAAAGTAGCATTGTCTTTTGCATGATTGTGATATCGTTTATTCTGAAATGATTGTATCTAGTCATCACTTAAACCTTGAAGGTGCCCCTGCACTTATGTTTTGCATCACTAAAGGGGGCAAGCTAGATATCACTTTATCATATTTGCACATCATGTTCATTGCAAATCTTTTTGATGTTTCAGTTTCATGTTGTAAAACTTTCAGTCATTTGTGATTTTCTCTTGAGGCAACTTAATTACTTTAGAATCATTGTCTCAGTAAGCTTTTGTCATATGACTATGAGAAAGTCCTATATGGTTAATAGCATGTCACCACAGAAATTATTCTTGTTATCATTTACCTACTCGAGGACAAGCAGGAATTAAGCTTGGGGATGTTGATACGTCCAAAACGTATCTATAATTTCTGCTTGCTCCATGCCACTTTTGGGTGATATTGCTATGATATTCATACACTTCCATACACTTTTGATCATATTTGGACTAACTTACTAATCCAGTGCACCCCAGTGCCAGTTTCTGTTTTCGGCTGTTTTTGTATTTCAGGTTTTCACGTTTCGAGAACTGCCCAGAAAAATCCAGAAAAATTATATAAAAAATCAGCGATCCGGGAACGACACTGCCTCCGAAGGGCAGCCTGGGGGGGCCACAGGGGCTCCAGGCGCCCTGTGGGCGCGCCCCCCCTGGGCCGCGCCGGGGGGGCGCCTGGGCCCCCCGAAGCCCATCCGGTGCCCCCCTTTGGCATATATTTAAAGGGACCTCCGAAACCCTCAGAACAGGACTTCTTTTCGCGATCCCATCTCTGTTCCGCCGCCGCCGCTTCCAAGATCGGGAGCACCAGGAGAACTCTTCCCGGCACCCTGCCGGAGGGGAGGATCACCACCGGGAGCTTCTCCACCACCATGGACGCCTCCCGGATGACTCGTGAGTAGTCTCCCTTGGACCATGAGTCCATGACCAGTAGCTATGTGATGTTCTCCTCCCGTTCTTGTGCTTCACTAATTAGTCCTCGTGAGCTGCCCTACATGATCGAGGCACCTATGTAATCCTTATGTTGTTGCTATGTTGAGTTTGCTGGGATCCGATGGATTATGAGATTATGTTGAGATTGATCTTGAGTAATATATTTGATTCACCTCTTTTATATTTTAGTTCATAAGTAATTCTTGCATATTCTCCGTTGTTATTTATTGCTTTGGCCGAGTAGTAGGTAGTGACTCCAAGAGGGAACGTTATGCTCGATTGTGGGTTCATGCCCCTCGATGACTAGCTTGAGTGACAGAAACATGAGTCTAGGGGATGTGTTGTTGCCACAAGGGGGAAAACAACGGTGCTTGTGCCCGCGGGTGCAAGGATTGTTTACTTTACGCAAAGTTCTTTTAATGCAGTTGTCTGTTGCATTGAGTTTACACTATGGGTGGGACTCGCAACTTAATACCAGCGAGATGTTCTGGATAGATATCTCAAGGTGGATGATTAGTAGTAGATATTGATGGATTTCGGTCTACTTACTTTGGCGTACCGCCCATGCTTTGAACCTCAACCTTTCTTGCAATGTAGTCAGCATTGGTTTGCGTTCGTGGTCCTGTCAATTGCCCAGCTGTAATTTGTTTACCTCACATACCTGTTTTATCGTCTTTTGGGAGAGAGACATCACTAGTGAACATCATGAGACCCCGGTCCATATTACCATCATTGATCACATCCACTATTTACTTTTCCGCTATTTATTTACTATTGCAAAAACTATCTATCACTACTATCATTGCTTTTAACCCTTTGTGAACTACAAGGCCGGAGAGATTGACAACCTCTCTGTACTCGTTGGGAGCAAAGTTATTTGTATCTGTGTGCAGGTCCACGTTGATTGCTACTAATCTGGCGCCGTAGCAATTGACACCTACTTGTTGAACCTAGGAGTCTCTGGGGATTCGATCCTTGGCATCTTTGCTAAGGGAAAACACTTCTACTTACTGCATCTTACACCTTCCACTTGGGGTAACCAACGAGGGGTTCGAGGCCCATCACATGACATCTTTTGTCCTACCCTTCCGTGACAGCGGGGTCCATATTGGAAACTAAGGGATATTAGGGCCTCCTTTTAATAGAGAACCAGAACAAAGCATTAACACACGATGAGTACATGAACTCCTCAAACTACGGTCATCACGGGAGTGGTCCCGACTATTGTCACTCCGGGGTTGCCGAATCATAACACGTAGTAGGTGACCATAACTGCAAGATCGGATCTAGAACATGGATATAATGGTGACAACATAAATGGTTCAGATCTGAAATCATGGCACCTGGGCCCAGACAAGCATTAAGCATGGCAAAGTCATAGCAACATCAATCTCAGAACATAGTGGATACTAGGGATCGGCCCTAACAAAACTAACTAGATTACATGATGAATCTCATCCAACTCCTCACTGACCAGCGAGCCTACGAAGGAATTACTCACTCCCCGAGGGGAGCATCATGGAATTGGTGATGGAGAAGGGTTGGTGATGACGAAGAACGAAGATCCCCCTCTCCAGAGCCCCGAACGGACTCCAGATCTGGCCTCCCGATGAAGAACAGGAGGCGACGACGGCTCCATCTCGTGGATCACGATAATTCTTTCTCCTTGATTTTTTTCTCCGTAAATGTGAATATATAGTGTCAGGGTTGAGGTCAGCGAGGCCACTAGGTGGGGACAACCCACCTGGGTGCGCCAGGATGGGGGCTCACCTTGGTGAGTTGTTCCCACCCAGGTGCCCCCCTCCGGTGGATCTTGATTCCTGCATTTTTCTTCTATTATATAAAAATTCCTCGCAAAGTTTTGTTCCATTCTGAGAACTTTTATGTATGCACAAAAACAACACCATGGTAGTTCTGCTGAAAAAGCGTCAATCCAGGGTTAGTTTCATTCAAATCATGCAAATTAGAGTCTAAAACAAGAGGAAAAGCGCTAGGAAAAGTAGATATGATGGAGACGTATCACGTGACCTAGTGGTAGAAGGGGTAGCGAGGCATGAATTGTTTTGTTGCCATCGAGGATAACAAGATGGGGTTTTCATCATATTGCCTGAGTTAATTCCTCTACATCATGTCATCTTACTTAAAGCGTTACTCTGTTATTCATGAACTTAATACTCTAGATGCAGGCAGGAGTCGGTCGATGTGTGGAGTAATAGTAGTAGATGCAGGCAGGCGTCGGTCTATTTGACACGAACGTGATGCCTATATTGCATAATCATTGTCTTAGATATCTTCATAACTTTGCGTTTTTCTGTTAGTTACTCGATAGTAATTTGTTCACCCACCGTACTATTTGCTATCAAGAGAGAAGCCTCTAGTGAAACCTATGGCCCGAGGGTCTATTTTCCATCATATTAGTTTCTGATCTACTATTTTGCAATCTTTTACTTTCCAATCTACAAAAAATCACTTTTGGTTTATCTATCTCTATCAGATCTCTTTTGCAAGTAACCGTGAAGGGATTGACAACCCCTTTATCGCGTTGGGTGCAAGTTTTTTTATTGTTTGTGCAGGTTTTGGTGATTTGTGTGTCAGTCTCCTACATGATTGATACCTTGGTTCTCAAACTGAGAGAAATACTTATCTCTACTTTGTTGCATCACCCTTTCCTCTTCAAGGCAAAAACTAAGGCAAGCTCAAGAAGTAGCATGAAGAATTTCTTGCGCCGTTGCGGGGGAGATCTACGCCAAATCAAGACACACCAAGTACCCATCATAAAACTCTCATCTCTTGCATTACATCATTCGCCATTCGCCTCTCATTTTCCTCCCCCCAACTTCTAAACTTTTTTAAGAAAATCCAAAAAAGATTTGCCTTCTTTCCGTTCGCCCTTATGTATTACTTGGTTTGTTTGCTCATATGCTTGGCATAATTGTGTTTATTCGAATTCAGAAACAAAGATATCTATGGACCGCCATCCACTTGCTAATCTTTTTATAAGATCCAATTATGTTGAACCAATTGCTAGTGAGTTGAGTGCACTAGATTATCTTTATGAGGTTTTGCTTGAAATTTGTGAATCTGAAATTTGTGATGAAGTGTTGAAAGAAGAAATTTATGAAGTGATTCACGATAGCTCTTTGAATGAAAAACATGATTGCAATGATGTTATTATAAATTCTACTAATGTCAATTGTGTAAATGATATGCGAAACCCTAAGGTTGGGGATGCTAGTTTTGTTGTGTCTACTACTTGTTGCAATGATCATGAATACGGTGATTCTTCTTATGATCTTGAAATTTTATTTAAGACCCATGATGAATATGAGATTGATAATAATGTTTGCAATAATGCTGAAATTGGATTTGAAAGAATGTCAACTTTTGATCCCACTACTTGATATGTCTCCAACGTATCTATAATTTTTGATTGTTACATGCTATTATATTATCTGTTTTGTATGTTTTATAGCATTAATATGCTATTTTATATTATTTTTGGGACTAACTTATTAACCTAGAGCCCAGTGCCATTTTTTGTTTTTCCTTGTTTTTGAGTTTCGCAGAAAAGGAATATCAGACGGAGTCCAAACGAAATGAAACCTTCGCGATGATTTTTCTTGGACCGCAAGACACCCCATAGACTTGAGAACCAAGTCAGAGGAGCCACGAGGCAGCGACAAGGGGGGAGGGCATGCCATAGGGGGTGGGCGCGCCCCCACCCTTGTGGGCCCTTCATAGCTCCTCCCACCGACCACTTTCGCCTATAAATTCACATATATTCAAGAAACCCTAGAGGGGGCACCGGAACCATTTTTCCACTGCCATAACCTTCTGTATCCGTGAGATCCCATCTCGAGGCCTTTTTGGTACTCTGCCGGAGGGGGATTCAACCACAGAGGGCATCTAAATCAACATCATTGCCCATCAGATGAAGCGTGAGTAGTTTACCACAGACCTACGGGTCCATGGCTAGTACCTAGATGGCTTCTTCTCTCTCTTTGATTCTCAATACCATGTTCTTCTCGATGTTCTTAGAGATCTATCTGATGTAATCTTCTTTTGCGGTGTGTTTGCCGAGATCCGATGAATTGTGGATTTATGATCAACTTATCTATGAATATTATTTGAATCCACTCTGAATTCTAATATGCATGATTTGATATCTTAGTAATTCTGTTGAAACTATCAGTTTGGTTTGGCCAACTAGATTGGTTTTTCTTGCAATGGAGAAGTGCTTTGCTTTGGGTTCAATCTTGCGATGATCTCACCCAGTGACAGAAGGGGTAGAGAGGCATGTATTGTATTGTTGCCATGGAGGATAACAAGATGGGTTTTCATCATATTGCTTGAGTTAATTCCTCTACATCATGTCATCTTAAAGCGTTGCTCTGTTCTTCATGAACTTAATACTCTAGATGCAGGCAGGAGTCGGTCGATGTGTGGAGTAATAGTAGTAGATGCAGGCAGGAGTCGGTCTACTTGACACACACGTGATGCCTATATTGCATAATCATTACCTTAGATATCTTCATAACTTTGCGTTGTTCTATCAATTACTCGATAGTAATTTGTTCACCCACCGTATTATTTTCTATCAAGAGAGAAGTGTGATAGCCTGGCTTATTAGGGATGATAGACTACTCATATCAATAAGGAATTCCTTCTTTTCCGGGAGCCCATTCGGATAGAACTCCAAAGTTAAGCGTGCTCAGCTTGGAGTAGTTTCAGGATGGGTGACCGACCGGGAAGTTGCTCTCGGGTGCGCATGAGTGAGGACAAAGTGCGCAGAAAAGACTAGTATTGATATGTGAGGCCAGTGTAGATCCCGCCAGGAGTAACGACCACCGGCGGGTGTGTCCGGGGCGTAACAAGTTGGTATCAAAGCCGACCCTCGCGGTTACACGGATGTTTGCAGACAGTTTGCAGTCATGTTGTGCATGACGTTTGTGACCCGTCGTGGCACACGGCATGGCACATGTGTTGTCCTGGAAGCATAGACGGTTGTGCCAAGAGGGAATGTTCCTGTGGCCCGACGAGGACGTCGGTTTCTCTGAGTGAGGGTGTATGTGATAGCCTGGCTTATTAGGGATGATAGACTACTCATATCAATAAGGAATTCCTTCTTTTCCGGGAGCCCATTCGGATAGAACTCCAAAGTTAAGCGTGCTCAGCTTGGAGTAGTTTCAGGATGGGTGACCGACCGGGAAGTTGCTCCCGGGTGCGCATGAGTGAGGACAAAGTGCGCAGAAAAGACTAGTATTTATATGTGAGGCCAGTCTAGATCCCGCCAGGAGTAACGACCACCGGCGGGTGTGTCCGGGGCGTTACAAGAAGCCTCTAGTGAAACCTATGGCCCTAGGGTCTATTTTCCATCATATTAGTTTCAGATCTACTATTTTGCAATTTTCTACTTTCCAATCTATAAACCCAAAACCCAAAAATATTTTACTTTTTTGTTTATCTATCTCTATTAGATCTCATTTTTGCAAGTAACTGTGAAGGGATTGACAACCCCTTTATCACGTTGGGTGCAAGTTGTTGATTATTTGTGCAGGTATTGGTGATTTGTGCGTCATTGTCCTACTAGATTGATACCTTGGTTCTCCAAATGAGGGAAATACTTATCTCTACTTTGTTGCATCACCCTTTCCTCTTCAAGGGAAAAACCAACGCAAGCTCAAGTAGTAGCACTACTTTGGAGATTGATCAATCTTATGAATTTTTTGATAAAAGTGGGGTTGGAGAAGTAATGACTTTGTTCTATGTTAATCCCACTATTTTGAAAAAGTGTCAACTTTGCATGCATGTGGATCATGTAGAGAATATTTTATGTGATAGCTATATTGTTGAATTTGATTATGATCCAACATATAACTATTAAGAGAGAGGAAAATATGGTTGTAGGAATTTTCATGTTACTAAATTACCTCTCGTTATGTTGAGATTGCTATTGGCTCTTTCTTCTCGCTTGAATATGCTAGATCTTTCATGTCTTGCTAATTTGTTTTCCTATAAAATTCCTATGCATAGGAAGTATGTTAGATTTAGATGTGATTTTCACATGCTATATGATGCTCTTTTTGTGCTTCAAGTCTTGTCTTTCATGTGAGCATCATTAAAATTATCAACGCCTAGCTAAAAGGCTTTAAAGAAAAGTGCTTGTTAGGAGACAACCCAATATTTTTTTATTTTTATTTTGTGATAAATACATATTATTACTTCTGTAGCAATAGTGTTTTCGTTTTTTAGTTAGTTTTTGATCCAAGCAAAACCTTTGGGATGGCTTACAGTGATCGTTGATTTGATTTTTCTGAGAAACAAAAACTTTTGCGCCCAGTGCAGAAAATTTAATAATTCACTCGAACATGAAAACCTCTAGAACTTTTACACAAAATGTATATACAAATTTCTCATGTCATCATAATTTTTTAGAAATTTTAGAGTTCCCGAAGTTTGCGAAGTTTTCAGATTACTACATACTGTTCTGTTTTTTGACAGATTGAGTTTTCTATGTGTTGGTTGCTTATTTTGATGAATCTATGGCTAGTATCGGGGGGTATGAACCATGGAAAAGTTGGAATACAGTAGTTATTAAACCAATATAAAATAATAATGAGATCACAACAGTACCTTGAGCGGTTATTTGCTTTGTTTTGCTAACGGATCTCACGATTTTTTTGTTGAATTTTGTGTTGTGAAGTTTTCAAGTTTTGGGTAAGGATTTGATGTACTATAGTATAAGGAGTGGCAAGAGCCTAAGATTGGGGATGCCGAAGGCACCCCAATGTAATATTCAAGGATAACCAAGAGCCTAAGCTTGGGGATGCCCCGGGGAGGCATCCCTGTTTCGTCATCGTCTATCGGTAACTTTACTTGAGGCTATATTTTTATTCACCACATGATATGTGTTTTGCTTGGAGCGTCTTGTATGATATGAGTCTTTTCCTTTTAGTTTGCCACAATCAGCCTTGCTATACACACCTTTTGAGAGGGGCATACTTGAATCATGATTTATTAGAATACTCTATATGCTTCACTTATATCTTTTGAGCTAGACAAGTTTGCTCTAGTGCTTCACTTATACTCCCTCCATTCCAAAATAGATGACTCAACTTGATACTAACTGTCGGTGTATTTGGATCGACGCCTATGGGATCACAAGAATCCCTACTACGGTTGCGGGGCGCGGGGTTGAGAGAAGAGCGGATCGAACAGTTAGCACATGGTTCCTTTACCCAGGTTCGGGCCGCAAAGATGCGTAAAACCCTACTCCTGCTTTGGTCGATTATATGTTTGTGTTCTTCAGCTGGCTATGGGGCGTGAGGAGCTCCAGAAAGCCGAGTCGTGAGGAGTTCTAAAAAGCCGAATACTTCTCCTGGTCGCCTCGGGCCACCTTTTATAGGAAAAAGGGGTTGCCATAGTGGCACACACAAGGTGGAAACGGTACAGTGATGCGAGGTTAACCCTCGCATTACAGGACAAGGCACATTTAATGCGCTTAGCTTAGGTGTCCTCGCTTTATCGGGGACGAGGGGAGACGTCCGTCTTGTCCGTCGCCGCTCCTCCTTGTGTTGACACGCGCCCTGGCCAGCGGTGCCTGGGGTGCCATGTAGGCAGGCAGGCAGCTGAGGTGGCGCAAAGGCGGGTCTCCACGAAGATCTGCATGTCGCCACGCAGGTGCCTGCCCAGCTGGTTGGGTCGGCAGCTGCATGGGGCGGTGGAAGCGTAGTTGGCGCGGGCCTCATGGTGGCCCCGCGGATGTCCTCGGCAAGGGCCTTGCCGGGGGCCCCGACAAGGGTCTTGCCGTGGCGCCTGCTGTCATCCCCGGCAAGGTGCTTGCCGGAGGTCTTGTGGTATTCCTTGGCTGGGATCCCGCCAAGGGTCATCGTCTTCTTAGCTTGTACTTGATCTTGGATGTCTTCACAAAGATCTGCATGCCACTACGGGGATGCCTCCCGAGTCCTTGCCCCATGGGAGCAGTGGGCTCAAGGGTGATCCACTCCGTAGGCGTGGGGCGAATTGTCGCGGCAAGGGTCTTGCCGGGGCTGCTAAGGCTGGCCCCGGCAAGGATCTTGCCGGGGCTGCTAGAACTAGCTCCCGGCAAGGATCTTGCCGGGGGATCCCGCTTCGTCCCCTTTGCTCTTTGTGGTCTTGGCTTTGGGCTTCAGTCTCCATCGAGCTTCGGTCTTACCATGGCTCACCTCCCTTGCCATGCTTGGTGTGGTGGTGCCCGCGGCTCAGACTGCCCGTGCATAGTTATAGGGGTACAAAAAGTGTACCCCTCTTTTTGTACACTGACACTAACTTTAGTACAAAGTTTGTATAAAGTTGGGTCATCTATTTTAGAACGGAGGGAGTATCTTTTTAGAGCACGGCGGCGGCTTTATTTATAGAAATTGTTTAACTCTCTTGCTTCATTTATATTATTTTGAGAGTCTCTAAACAACATGGTAATTTGCTTGGGTTATGAATCTAGTCCTAATATGATAGGCATCCAAGGGAGATACAATAAAAACTTTCATATATAGAGCACTGAATACTATGAAAAGTTTGATTCCATATAATTTTTTTGAGGTGTTAAGATGGTAATATTAGAGTCATGCTAGTGGTAGTTTGTGAGATTAAATAAATAATTGTGTTAAGGTTTGTGATCCCCGTATCATGCACGTATGGTCTCCTAACTATGTAACCAAATTGGAGCACATTATATCTTAATTGTTTATCTTTGCATGGAGGTCGGGGGCGCGCGATGTTTAACTCCTACCAACCTCCCCCATAGGAGCATGCTACCTCTTGAGCTTGCGTCGGTTTTTCCCTTGAAGAGGAAAGGGTGATGAAACAAAGTAGATTAAGTATTTCCCTCAGTTTAAGAACCAAGGTATCGATCCAGTAGGAGACAACGCGAAAATCCCCGAATACCTGCACAAACAATCAAACAACTTGCACCCAATGCTATAAAGGGGTTGTCAATCCCGTCACGGTTATTTGCAAAAGTGAGATCTGATAGAGATGGATAAACTATAAAGTAAATATTTTAGGTATTTTTAGTTTATAGATTGGAAAGTAAAAGATTGCAAAATAGTAGATCAGAAACAAGTATTGTAGATTGGAAACTTATAAGACGGAAAATAGACCCGGGGGGCATAGGTTTCACTAGAGGCTTCTCTCAAGATAGCGAATATTACGGTGGGTAAACAAATTACTGCCAAGCAATTGATAGAAAAGCGCATAGTTATGACAATATCTAAGGCAATGATCATGAATATATGCATCATGTCCGTGTCAAGTAGACCGACTCCTGCCTGCATCTACTACTATTACTCCACACATCCACTTAAACGATTTTGCATCTAGAGTATTAAGTTCATAAAGAACAGAGTAACGCATTAAGTAAGATGACATGATGTAGTCCAATTAACTCAAGCAATATGATGAAAACCCCATCTTGTTATCCTCGATGGCAACAATACAATACGTGTCATGTCCCTTTCGGTCATCGGGATTGAGCACTGCAAGATTGAACCCAAAGCAAAGCACTTCTCCCATTGCAAGAAAAACCAATCTAGTTGGCCAAACCAAACCGATAGTTCGAAGAGAATTACTAAGATATCAAATCATGCATATAAGAATTCAGAAAAGACAAAAATAATATTCATAGATAATCTGATCATAAATCCACAATTCATTGGATCTTGGCAAACACACCGCAAAAGAAGATTACATCGGATAGATCTCCAAAAAGATTGAAAAGAACATGGTATTGAGCATCAAAGAGATAGAAGAAGCCATCTAGCTACTAGCTATGGACCCGTAGGTCTGTGGTAAACTACTCACACTTCATCGGAAGGGCATTGGTGTTGATGTAGATGCCCTCCGTGGTCGAATCCCCTTCGGACAAAGTACCGGAAAAGGCCTCCAGATGGGCTCTCGCGGATACATAGAGTTACGGCGGTGGAAAAGTGGTTTCGATGCCCCCTCTAGGGTTTCTGGAATATATGTTAATATATAGGCGGAAGAAATAGGTCGGTGGAGCAACAGGGGGCCCACAAGGGTGGGGGCGCCCCCTCCATCCTTGTGACCTCCTTGTGGCTCCCCTGACATGCACTCCAAGTCCTCTGGATGTCTTCTGGTCCAAGAAAAATCCTCATAAAGTTTCGTTCCATTTGGACTCCGTTTGATATTCCTTTTCTGTGAAACTCAAAAACAAGCAAAAAAACAGAAACTAGCACTGGGCTCTAGGTTAATAGGTTAGTCCCAAAAATAATATTAAATAGCATATTAATGCATATAAAACATCCAAAATAGATAATATAATAGCGTGGAATAATAAAAAATTATAGATACGTTGGAGACGTATCAAGCATCCTCAAGCTTAATGCCTGCTCGTCCTTGAGTAGGTAAATGATAAAAACTAAATTTTCCATGTGGAATGCTACCCAACATATTTATCAATGTAATTTTTCTTTATTTTGGCATGAATGTTCATATCCGTAAGACTCAAAACAAAAGTTTATCAATATAAAAAACAATAATACTTCAAGCATACTAAAATTAATCTATAAAGCTTCAAAAAATAACATGTCCAAAGAAAGTTATCCCTACAAAATCATATAGTCTTTTATGCTCCCTCTTCTTAACACAAACTATAAATCAATCCCATCTTAATGTCAATTAAGCAATTGTTTTCATACTTTAACATTATTAAACCTTTCAAAACTTCACGCAATACATGAGCGTGAGACATGGATATAGCACTATGGCTGGAATAGAGGGTGGTGATAGACAAAAGGAGGGAGAAAGTCTCACATCAACTAGGCAAATCAATGGACTATGGAGATGTCCATTAATCGATATCAATGTGAGTGAGTAGGGATTGCCATGTCACTGATGCACTAGAGCTATAAGTGTATGAATGATCAAAAAAAACTAGTGGGTATGCATCAACTAGATTGCTCATGAATACCTAGGGCATTTTAGGAAGCCCATTGTTGGATATATACCAGCCAAATTCTATAACGAAAAATTCCCACTAGTATATGAAAGTGATAACCTAGGAGACTCTCTATCATGAATAACATGGTGCTACTTTGAAGCACAAGTGTGGAAAAGGATAGTAACATTGTCCCTTTTCTCTTTTTCTCTCTTTTTGTTCTTTATCTTTTTTTAGGCTCCTCTTTTTTTGGAGACCCTTTTCTATTTTTTGGGAGACTCTTTTGGCCTCTTTATTTATAACCTCACATGGGACAATGTTCTAATAATGATAATCATCACACTTTAATTTACTTACAACTCGATATTACAACTCGATACTAGAACATAGATATGACTCTATATGAATGCCTCCGGCGGTGTACCGGGATGTGCAATGATTCAGAGTGACATGTATAAAAATATGAACGGTGGCTTTGCCACAAATACTATGTCAACTACATGATCCTGCAAAGAAATATGACAATGATGATGCGTGTCATAATAAACGAAACGGTGGAGTTACATGGCAATATATCTCGGAATGGCTATGGAAATGCCATAATAGGTAGGTATGGTGGCTGTTTTGAGTAAGGATATAAGGTGGTTTGATGCACCGGCGAAAGTTGCGCGGCACTAGAGTGGCTAGAAAGGTGGAAGGGTGAGAGTGTGTATGATCCATGGACTCAACCTTAGTCATAAAGAACTCACATACTTATTGTGAAAAAAAATATTAGCCCACGAAGCAAAGTACTACGACACATTCCCCTAGGGGGGAGGTTGGTGGGAGTTAACCATCACGCGCCCCCGACCTTCACACAAAGATAAACAATCAAGATACAATGCGCTCCAATTTGGTTGCATAGTTAGGAGACCATACGTGCATGCTACGGGAATTAAAAATAACACAATTATTTCTTTAACTTCACAAAATACCACTAGCATGACTCTAATATTACCACCTTAACATCTCAAAACAATTATAAGGAGTCAAACTTTTCATAGTATTCAATGCTCTATATATGAATTTTTTTAGTATATCTCCTTTGGATGCCTATCATGTTAGGACTAAATTCATAAACAAGGAAATTACCATGTTATTTTTTAGGAATCTCAAAATAATATAAGTGAAGCAAGAGAGTTCAACAATTTCAATAAAATAAAACCACCATCGTGCTCTAAAAAGATATAAGTGAAGCACTCGAGCAAAATTCCCTAGCTCAAAAGATATAAGTGAAGCACATAGAGTATTCTAATAAATCATGATTGAAGCGTGTCCCTCTCAAAAAGTGTGTACAGCAAGGATGATTGTGGCAAACTAAAAAGCAAAGTCTCATATCATACACGACACTCCAAGCAAAACACATATCATGTGGTGAATAAAAATATAGTCTCAAGTAAAGTTACCGATAGACGAAGACGAAAGAGGGGATGCCTTCCCGGGGCATCCCCAAGCTTAGGCTCTTGGTTGTCCTTCAATTTTACCTTGGGGTGCCTTGGGCATCCCCAAGCTTAGGCTCTTGCCACTCCTTATTCCATAGTCCATCAAATCCTTACCCCAAACTTGAAAACTTCACAACACAAAACTCAACACAAATCTCATGAGCTCCGTTAGTAAAACAAAGCAAATAACCACTCAAGGTATTGTTGTGATCTCATTCTTATTTTATATTTGTGTAATATATATGTTGTATTGAAACTTTTCCATGGTTCATACCCCCGATACTAGCCATAGATTCATCGAAATAAGCAAACAACACATAGAAAACAGAATCTATCAAAAACAGAACAGTATGTAGCAATCTGAAAACTTCGCATACTTCTGTAACACTAAAAATTCTGAAACATTAGGACGATGTGGGGAATTTGTATATCATTTTTAAAAAAAATCAGAAGGTTTGTAGTTCCAGAGAATTATTGAATTTTCTGCACTGGGCACAAAAGTTTTTGTTTTTCGGCAAAATCAAGTCAACGATCACCGTAAGCCATCACAAAGGTCTTACTTGGCTCAAACACTAATTAAAACACCAAAACACAATTACTACAGAAATAATAATGTGTGCAACTTGAAAAACAAAAGCAAAAAGCAAAAAGCAAAAATAAAATTGGGTTGCCTCCCAACAAGCGCTATTGTTTAACGCCCATAGCTAGGCATAAAACGCGAATAGATCTAGATATTGTCATCTTTGGTATTGCTCAACTTAGCGGGATTACTTTCAATTTCCGGAGGTTCTTTACGCTTCCCACTTTTCTCTGAGAGAGAAGAGATCTTCAAGTCCAAAGCGTCTAGTCGCTTATTACAAAGAGTAATTAACATGTTCATCTGATGAAGGTTTCCACTAATATTTTTGAGAGGTTCATTGGATTTGTGTAAATCAATTATTTTTTTCTTCACTTTACTCAAATTTTCCAAAATTGTCATCCCTTCGAGAGCATAATTAGGTTCTTTTTGAGAAGGTGCCCCCATTATTCCCTCTATTATATCATAAGCGGTGTTGGTATCAATCTCCATAAAATTTCCTTTAGCAGCAAAATCCAGAATTTCCATATGGGGCATATTTAAACTGATATAAAAGTTGCGAAAAAGAATCCTCATATCCCCTTTTATAGTGCTTGTGCAAAAAGACTATTATTCCGTACCAAGCGTGTTTCAATTTTTCTCCTTATTTGTGTTTGAAGTGAAGAACTTCAAAGTCTGAAGACGAAGGATGAGGAGAAGTGCTAGCCATGAGAGCTAGGTGAGCGATCTAGCACACGAGCAAACAAAAAGCAAGCGAACAAGGCGAACAGAAGAAGGGCGAAGAAAAGGCAAATCTTTTCAAAAATTGTTTTAGAAGTGTGGGAGAGGAAAATGAGAGGTGAATGGCAAATAATATAAGTGCGAAAGATGAGAGTTTTATGAAGGGTACTTGGTATATCTTGACTTGGCGTAGATCTCCCCGGCAATGGCGCCAGAAATTCTTCCTGCTACCTCTTGAGCTTGCGTTGGTTTTACCCTTGAAGAGGAAAGGGTGATGCAGCAAAGTTGAGTAAGTATTTTCCTCAGTTTGAGAACCAAGGTATCAACCCAGTAGGAGACAACACGCAAATCACCAAATACCTGCACAAACAATCAAACAACTTGCACCCAACGCAATAAAGGGGTTGTCAATCCCTTCACGAATATTTGCAAAACTGAGATCTGATAGAGATGGATAAACTATAAAGTAATTATTTTCCGTATTTTTGGTTATAGATTGGAAAGAAAAAGATTGCAAAATAGTAGATCGGAAACTAGTATTGTATATTGGAAACTTATAAGATAGAAAATAGACCCGGGGGCCATAGGTTTCACTAGAGGCTTCTCTCAAGATAGTGAATATTACAGTGTGGGTTAACAAATTACTGCCAAGCAATTGATAGAAAAGTGCAAAGTTATGACGATATATAAGGCAATGATCATGAATATAGGCATCACATCTGTGTCAAGTAGACCGACTCCTGCCTGCATCTACTACTATTACTCCACACATCAACCAAAATGATTCTGCATCTAGAGTATTAAGTTCATGAAGAACAGAGTAACACATTAAGTAAGATGACATGATGTAGTGGAATTAACTCAAGCAATATGATGAAAACCCCATCTTGTTATCCTCGATGGCAACAATACAATACGTGTCATGTCCCTTTCTGTCACTGGGATTGAGCACCGCAAGATTGAATCCAAAGCAAAGCACTTCTCCTGTTGTAAGAAAAACCAATCTAGTTGGCCAAACCAAACCGATAGTCCGAAGAGAATTACTAAGATATCAAATCATGCATATGAGAATTCAGAAAAGACTCAAATAATATTCATACATAATCTGATCATAAATCCACAATTCATCGGATCTTGGCAAACACACCGCAAAAGAAGATTACATCAGATAGATCTCCAAAAACATCGAGGAGAATATGGTATTGAGCATCAAAGATAGAGAAGAATCCATCTAGCTACTAGCTATGGACTCGTAGTTCCGTGGTAAACTACTCACACTTCATCGGAAGGGCAATGGTGTTGATGTAGATGCCCTCCATGGTCGAATCGCCCTTCGGCAGAGTACCGGAAAAGGCCTCCAGATGGGATCTCGCAGATACAGAAAGTTACGTTGGTGGAAAAGTGGTTTTGATGCCCCCTCTAGGGTTTTTGGAATATATGTGAATATATAGGCGGAAGAAATGGGTCGGTGGAGCAACAGGGGGCCCACAAGGGTGGGGGCGCGCCCTCCATCCTTGTGGCCGCCTCGTGGCTCCCGTGACGTGCACCCCAAGTCCTCTGGATATCTTCTGGTCCAAGAAAAATTCTCGTAAAGTGTCGTTCCGTTTGGACTACATTTGATATTCCTTTTCTGCGAAACTCAAAAACAAGGAAAAACCAAAAACCGACATTGGGCTCTAGGTTAATAGGTTAGTCCCAAAAATAATATAAAATAACATATTAATGCATATAAAACATCCAAAACAGTTAATATAATAGCATAGAACAATCAAAAATTATAGATACGTTGGAGACGTATCAAAGCATCTGAAGTAGTACTTTGCTTCGAGGTCTAATAGATTTTTTTCGCAATAAGTATCTGAGTTCTTTATGACTAATGTTGAGACCATGGATTATACACGCTCTCACCCTTCCACCTTGCTAGCCACTCTAGTGCCGCGTAACTTTCACCGGTGCAACAAACCACCTTATATCCTTCCTCAAAACAGCCACCACACCTACCTATTATGGCATTTCCATAGTCATTCTGAGATATATTGCCCTGTAACTCCATTGTTCCGTTTATTATGACACGCACCATCATTGTCATATTGCTTTGGATGATCATGTACTTGGTATAGTATTTGAGGCAAAGCCACCATTCATATTTTATACATGTCACTCTTGATCATTGCACATCCCGGTACACCACTGGAGGCATTCATATAGTGTCATATTTTGTTCTAGCATCGAGTTGTAAGTAAATAAAAGTGTGATGATCATCATTATTAGAGCATTGTCCCATGTGAGATTATAAATAAAAGAGGCCAAAGAAGCCCTAATAAATAAAAAAGGCCAAAGAAGCCCATAAAAAGGAAAAAATGAGAGAAAAAGAGAGAAGGGACAATGTTACTATGTTTTTCTACACTCGTGCTTCAAAATAGCACCATGATCTTCATGATAGAGAGTCTCCTATGTTATCACCTTCATATACTGGTGGGATTTTTTCGTTATTGAACTTGGCTTGTATATTCCAATGACGGGCTTCCTCAAATGCCCTAGGTCTTCATGAGCAAGCAAGTTGGATGCACACCCACTTAGTTTTCTTTTGAGCTTTCATACACTTATAGCTCTAGTGCATCCATTACATGGCAATCCCTACTCACTCACATTGATATCTATTAATGGACATCTCCATAGTCCATTGATTTTTCTAGTTGATGTGAGACTTTCTCCCTCCTTTTGTCTACCACCACCTTCTATTCCACCCATAGTGATATGTCCTTGGCTCACGCTCATGTATTGCATGAAGAGTTGAAAAACTTTAAGAAAGTGAAGTATTAAAACAATTGCTTGGCTGACACCGGGATGGGCATGATTTATACTTGTGTTAAGAAGAGGGAGCATAAAAGACTATATGATTTTGTAGGGATAACTTTCTTTAGCCATGTTATTTTTTGCAGCTTCGTAGATTGCTTTTAGTATGCTTGAAGTATTCCTATTTTGATATTGATAAACTTTTGTTTTGAGTCTTATGGATCTGAACATGCATGCCACAATAAAAAAGAATTACGTTGATAAATATGTTAGTTAGCTTTCCACATCAAAAATTATGTTTTTATCATTTACCTACTCGAGGCGAGCAGGAATTAAGCTTGGGGATGCTTGATACGTCTTTAACGTATCTATAATTTTTTATTCTTCCAAGCTATTATATTATCTGTTTCGGATGTTTTATATGCAATAATATGCTATTTTATACAGTATTATTTTTGGGACTAGCTTATTAACATAGAGCCCAGTGCAAGTTTCTATTTTTTCCTTGTTTTTGAGTTTCGCAGAAAAGGAATACCAAACGGAATAAAACCTTCTCGATGATTTTTCTTCGACCCGAAGACACCTCGGAGATTTGAGAACCAATTCAAAAGAGCCACGAGGCGGCGACCAGGGGGGAGGGCGCGCCCTAGGGGGGTGGTCGCGCCCCCACCCTTGTGGGACCCTCGCAGCTCCCCTGACCGACCTGCTTCGCGTATATATTCTCAAATATTCCCAAAACCCTAGAGGAGGCATCAGAACCACTTTTCCACCGCGGTAACCTTCTGTATCCACGAGATCGCATCTGGAGGCCTTTTCCGGTACTCTGCTGGAGGGGGATTCAACCACTGAGGGCATCTACATCAACACCATTGTCCTTCCGATGAAGCGTGAGTAGTTTACCATAGACCTACGGGTCCATAGCTAGTAGCTAGATGGCTTCTTCTCTCTCTTTGATTCTCAATACCATGTTCCCCTCGATGTTCTTGGAGATCTATCCGATGTGATCTTCTTTTGCGGCGTGTTTGCCGAGATCCGATGAATTGTGGATTTATGATCAGCTTATCTATGAATATTATTTGAATCTTCTCTAAATTCTTATATGCATGATTTGATATCTTAGTAATTCTCTTCGAATTATCGGTTTGGTTTGGGCAACTAGATTGGTTTTTCTTGCAATGGGAGAAGTGCTTTGCTTTGGGTTCAATCTTGCATTGTCCTCACCCAGTGACAGAAGGGGTAGCGAGGCACGTATTGTATTGTTGCCATCGAGGATAACAAGATGGGGTTTTCATCATATTGCTTGAGTTAATTCCACTACATCATGTTGTCTTACTTAAAGCGTTACTCTGTTCTTCATGAACTTAATACTCTAGATGCAGGGAGGAGTCGGTCGATGTGTGGAGTAATAGTAGTAGATGCAGGAAGGAGTTGGTCTACTTGACACGGATGTGATGCCTATATTGCATAATCATTGCCTTAGATTACTTCATACCTTTGCGCTTTTCTATCAATTGCTCGACAGTAATTTGTTCACCCACCGTATTATTTGCTATGAAGAGAGAAGCCTCCAGTGAAACCTATGGCCCAGGGTCTATTTTCCATCATATTAGTTTCTGATCTACTATTTTGCAATATTTTACTTTCCAATCTATAAACCAAAAACCCAAAAGTATTTTACTTTTTGTTTATCTATCTCTATCAAGATCTCACTTTTGCAAGTAATTGTGAAGGGATTGACAACACCTTTATCACGTTGGGTGCAAGTTATTTGATTGTTTGTGCAGGTATTGGTGATTTGTGTGTCAGTCTCCTACTGGATTGATACCTTGGTTCTCAAACCGAGGGAAATACTTATCTCCACTTTGCCGCATCACCCTTTCCTCTTCAAGGGAAAAACCAACTCAAGCTCAAGAAGTAGCAGGCACCACTATCGGCGCGATGGCGGAATGTTGGAGGTCGGATCCAGCGACGTACGAGGCCATGGCGTGGATGGATGCTGGTGATCCAGAGGCTGGGCACGGGCTCGCAGCTCCACTTGAAGTGAGATGAAGCAGGGGCACGATGCATTCTTGCCCGAGAAGAAGCGCACGGGCGCCCCCCTCTATCGGTGAAGACGGCGGAGGAAGCAACAACGGCCCTCACCTCCTCCCCCATCGCGTGGCAGAGTGAAAGCTGAGATGTATGTGAATGAGTGGATTAAACCTCTCTGTTGAGAAGTTGGAAGTGGATTCCACATGAGCTAGCTCCCCTGCCACCCACAGAAGCATCAAATTCCATCCCCATGAGTGGCAGGAAGGCAAATTACAGGTAATAGCAATGTAGAGTAGGAGCAAAAATTAAACCTTGTTCTTCTGGGTAATTACAAGATTTGGAGCTTCGTCTCGGGTTCTCGAACAGCTCCTATAGGTGCATCACGAGCAGCGCAACACCAACTTCCAGGAACAACTCCTACAGTGGTAGGGTTGTGATGTGCATGTGTGAGGAAACCACACGAGGACCTGCCAAATCAAACAGAGAAGGAGGAGAGGAGTGCACCTTGACGAGCTCCATGGCGTGGTCAGAGCAGTGGAGGAGCGGCGTCCGGAGTAGAAGCACGCAGACAGGGGGAGAAGTGGCCTCATGTCACTGTGCGCGATCTCGAGCACCTCCGTCGCGGATCCGATAGCATCACCGCCACGAGTTCCTCTCCTGACGGCAGAAAGAATAGGAGAAAACCAAGTGGCGGCGGAGTATGGGGGCTCCTCGCTAGGCGCGCCCCTTGCGCTGGACCACGGCCGTTGACGAGAAGCCGCCATCAGCGACGTGGCGGAGGTGGCACACCGCGGATCTGCCTCCACAAGCGTGCGCCGACCAAGGTAAGAGAGAGAGAAGGTTGGTGGGGGCAGCGCCGCTGGGGGAGATGGGCATCGGGTCATCGGTGAGGAAGCACGGTGTCGAGGGAGACGAGTGTGGTGACTACGAGATGCGACAGAATCCGGGAGAGGAGGTGTTGCGCTCATTCATTTCAGAGGTGTTGCGCCCTCCTCTGTCGATGAATACGACACCGAGGGAGAGAAGGTGAGGTGGAGAGGGTGGGGCGGTGGCAGAGCAGGCAACCGGTGGGCGGCGGCGCATCGTCGGGAGCTAGGGTTGGGTGCGAGACCAGAGTGACCGTGTAGGGAGATGAAGAGAAAGGGGTTTGAGCGGTTCAGTGGGAAAGAAAGGAGGCGGGGTGGATGACAATTTACCACGAGGATAGAGCTAGGGTTGGTGTGGAAGGATTGAGGACTGCCGTTGGATCCACGAGCATCCGACAGTGTTTGATGCACAATCCGTGTGAGACGTCTACGGACCAATCAAAATGCAGTATGACGTTATGACCATCTAAATTGGTCGTAGTTGACTAAAAATAACGTGTTAAAATTATGTCAGCAATTTTGTGACCTGAGAAATTCAAAAAAAAAGAATATATTGGCATAATTTGGCATCTTGGAATATTTTGGTCAAATGAGATTTTATTTTGCACAAGTTTGCATCTTGGAATAAGAAACAATGTTGCCTAAGAACATTTTCATTTTGATGAAAAAATCATTTTTCACTTTTGAGTGCCCAAAATTTGTTTTTTGTGAAGGACCTACCATATATTTGTTCCGAATTTGGACCAAATCAATTTTATGAAATAGTAGGACATATTTAATGTACAATTGAGCAAATGGTTGGGTGTTAAAAGTTCCAATCCACCTCTCGTGAAAAAGACAAATTTCCGCTGATTCAGATGGAAGCGGGTCAAATTTGAACTGCAGCTACCTAATAGTTTTCTCTTTATTTTTTCTAAAAATCACATTTAGGTTCAAATGTATCTATTCAATTAGAGAAACACCAAAAGTTTTCCAACACTCAACCACTAGCTAGGAATAGTCATGCCCGCCGTTTTGACCGCATTTTGATATGGGCATGAAAAATAAAAAAAGGGAAACCTTCGCATTGTGTTATTATATGTGATCAAGTTACCCGGAAAAATAACAAAACTGTAATACGGCAATTATTTAAAAAAATTGTTCTCAGAAATGAACTAGCATGTGTGAATATTCATGGCTTTCAAGTCAAATGATCAATCTTATGACCACATTTATATCATAGTTTGTTCAAATGATCTCATATTGTGAATGTATTTAATGTAAAATTTACAAATCTTACTAGGCCATATTTAATGCAAAATTGCCCAAATGGTTGAGTGTCCAAAGCTTTTATCCACCTCTCATGAAAAAAACAAATTTCTGTCGATTCAGCAGGAAACGGGTCAAATTTAAACTGTGGCTGCCTTATAGTTTGCTCTTTATTTTTTCCAAAAATCATTTGTAGTCACATAAGTATCTATTTAATCAGAAATACATGGTTTGGTGGCGATACGTCGAGGTTTGGATGGTGGCTGAGGGCCCCAGCTCTAGAGCGCGTAAACTCGCATGCCCGCCGCGTGACAGTGGTGTTGCCATGCGTTCTGGGTGGCCTAGGCATGTCTAGTGGGTTGGGAACTCTCCAGGTAGGTGCTAGGAAGAAAATGACAACAGAAGAATCTCACAAGGAGACCGAACTATGCTTAAACATGAATTAGAAACCAAGTGTTTGATTAGCGATATGGGAAATGGACATGGCCAATGGGCATGTGTTTTGGCTGAGGATGATCATCTACTAAGAAGACTGCCTTCACAAATTTTCAACTCAAATGGAAAAGTCTAGGTGGCACATGCTTTGCAAAGGACGACACATGACATAAATATGAATTTTGAAGCTCGGCTCAATTGAATGAACAGATCGAGCTAAAATTTGGTTGAGGAAGGTCATTTGGGCATACGAAAGCACTGTAAAAATTTGATACCATTTGAACATGCCAAAGTGGCACTTCCTTCACAATGCTCTTCTCTACACGGAAACTATGGAAAATTATTGAGAAGAATTGGCTAAATGTAATGAGCTCAAATTTGGTGGAGGTAAGTTATATAGGTAAGAACATGCCCTAGTAAATTTTCAGCAATAATTAAGGAATATAAAATATAGTTACTTCACAAACTAAAAATATGACCAGAATAAAATATTGGATGATGAGCTCACATGGATTGCAGGAGGAAGCTCAAAATTTGTGGAGAGTGATGATTTGAGCATATGAAAGATTTTGAAAAATCTCAGATCATTTGGATAAACCTAGCTAATACTTCCTTCACAAAACTTCGCTTTGGATAGAAACTTTGGAAATTTGTTGAGAAAGATTTACTAGGCAAATGGAGTTGAATATTGGCATGTGGCAATTATTTGGATATGGAAGATTGCCCAAAATTTTTGAGGGCAATAGGAGGGGCCTAGATAGTACTTGCTTTGCAATGTGCCAATTTGCACATACATGATTGAATTAAGCTGCAATTTGGAGGAGCATAATTTAGGCATATGAAGGCACTGTAAAAATATATACTATTTGCATAAATAAAAATGGTACTTGCTTCACAATGCTCTCCACTGAACAGAAATTTGGGAAAAATATTGAGGGGAATTGGCTAAATTAAATAACCTAAAATTTGGTGGAGGGAGGATATATGGTCAGGGTCATGCCTTGGTAAAATTTCAGCAATTATAAAGCAATATAAAACATAGTTGCTTCACAAACTGAAAATATTACTAGAAACAAAGATTGGATGGTGAGCTCACACTGATTGTTATATGGGGCTCAAATTTTGTGGAGAGCTATTATTTGGCCATATATGAGATGTTGTGAAAATTCAACTCATTAGGGCATTCCTAGCTAGTACGTCCTCCACAAAGCTTCTGCTAAACAAAAACTTTGGAAATTTGATGAGGGAGATTTACTAGGAAAATGGATCTGAATTTTTTTATGAGGTAATGATTTGGACAGGAAAGTGTGCCCAATAAATTTGAGGGCAATCAAGAAAATATAAATTGCACTTCCATCACAAAGTGTTGTTCTGGACATAATAGGAAAATGAATATTATAGAACTATTTTTGAACTAGTGAAGGAAGGGTTTTGACATATTTGAGGAATATATTATCCAAAGAATTTATGAGAATTTTTTGACACATGGACATGACACTACTAGGAAAAGGCTAATTAGTGGCGCACCTGTTTTTGCCATTAATGGCGCACTACAGGTGGGCCACTATTATCACGCCACTAGTAACAAATACTAATGGTGCACTATAGGTGCGCCATTATTATCTGTAATAGTATTGCGTAGAAGTGCGCCATTACTCTCTGACTTACTAATGGTGCACCACACAGAAGTGCGCCATTATTAACAAAAAAATTCAAAAAAAAACGGATTTTTTTTAAAAAAACCATTTTTTCTTCTTAATCTCGGGTCAGTTTGCTTAATCTCAAGTCAAATTGCACTAAGTGGTCAAACTTCCTAGAAGGTCATCCATCCTCACACTACTCCAGCCTGAACACACTTAACTTCGCAGTTCTATCCAACCCCAACACCACCTCACTTAATAGGCACTTGTTCATATATCTATCATATCAATCCTATTAAACCTTGTTGATGTCTAGGACTTTGTTCATGTTCACGAGTGTGATGAAATTTTGAAAAAATATTTCAAACTTCCTGGTCATATTACGTATCATATTTTGAAAAACATTTCCAAAAAAAATCGAAACCAACTTTTTTTCTGTTACTAGTGGCGCACCTAGCAAATGGTGCGCCACTAGTAAGTTTGAATTATTTTCCATTTTCCCCCCTCTGAATCTTAAAAGCCTCGTATCTTTCATTCTGTTAGGTTTTTGGGGATTCTGAAAATCTTAAACGAGGTTCCCCCAGTTCAATTCGGATGTAACTATTCGAGTAGATGATTTTTCATATAAAAAACTTTTTAATCCGAGTTCGTATGCAAAAGTTATGCCCATTTTACTAAATTACAGAGATATTTTGCAAATAAAGTCGAATTTCATATTTGTAAATTTACCCAACAACTAGACCACATATCACGTGGGAAACTTATTTTCTTTTATTTTTTTGACATTTCCATCATTTTTTAACTTTTTTTAAACTGAAAAGGCGGTCCATGGGGGGTGCATTTGTTAAAGTCATACACATAGTAATGGCGCACCTATGCAAAGTGCGCCATTACTAAGTTTGACCGAGGTTTGACCCAGTCATACACATAGTAATGGCGCACTTTGTACAGGTGCGCCATTACTATGTTAACTAGTAATGACGCACTATCCACTGGTGCGCCACTGCTAACAATTTTTTTTATTTCAAAACTAGTAATGGCGCATCACAAACCAGGTGCGCCATTAGTAATATGTCAATAATGGTGCACCCGTATCTGGTGCGCCACTGCTATATAGCAGTGGCGTACCACATACATGGTGCGCCATTAATGTCCATATTAGTTATAGCCCTTTTCCTAGTAGTGTGACACATGGACATGACACATAGGCAAAACTGATGATGTAGCTCCTAGTCATAGCAATGCACCACAATTTACAAGGCTATGACCATCTATATTGCTCACAATCAGCTAGAAATAAGGCAGTGGAGTAGTGATGTCTGCTTTATGACCATATCATGTAAGGAAATTATGACCTTTCTGACCAAAATGGTCGTTATGGTTTAGGCTTCGGAGCCCCCGGAACAGCTTATGACCAGTTGGTCTGAAATGGTCGTAGATTTACGACCATTTCTTTCAGGGTCACTGATAGAAGGTCACAAATTGACATGTTTATTATAGTGTATACTAACTCATCGTCTATGTGAGAGTTCTACGTGGGTTTAAGTTTGTTTCCATGGGTTTGCGTCAAGATGAAGATCACATACAACCCATGGAGGATGACATCAAGTGGTGATCGTCATCAAGATTGCGATGTGCAATTTCAAGTGGAGCATCACAAAGAGATCATGCTTGAAGCTTGTTGTCCATTGTGGTGACAATGGACTTGTGAAGATGTGCCGAAGAGTGGCTCACCATAGTGGAGTATGGGGGAGCAATCATCTAGTCTTCACCGAGCCAACGCAATCAAGAAAGATGGTCCAACTTGAGGAAGTCAAGATCGTCATCATCCAGCTCAAGTGGACTATGTGCAAGGCAAAGGTTTTCCGTTGATAGGTTTTCTATTTTACCGGTCTCATGGTGGTAGTTGGGAGACCAGATTATAGGATCGATTGTCGTATTATCAAGGGGGGCTCTCAAGTGAGTAGCTTGATCGTATCATTTGTAGAGAGCTCAAACAATTGCATCCTTGCATCATTCTTGGTTCTTGTTTGGATTTTCTCCTTGTGAAATTTGGAGCTTTTGGTCATCTTCATCACAAGCTCGAGTTCATTAAAAAAAAGTTCACATGCATGCATCTATTATTATGTTTTCGATGTTGGAGGTTATGCTGGTTCTTCTCTGTTTGGATGCTTCCGTCGTCCTCTATCCAACAAGCTTGAGTTTGCTCAATTTGGAGTTCATTTGCAGAAGTTGTGGCAGTTTAGGCTTTATTGCATCCTCGGTTTTCTAAGTTTTGTTCCTGAAAGCCTCAAGCGGTAGTACTGCTCTCTCGAGCGGCAGTACCTGTTGTAAGTAGCAGTACTGTGGCCCTGTGTCACTGTGACGCCCCCGATTTGACCGTACACTAATCATGCACGCAAATGTGTACGACCAAGATCAGGGATTCACTGGAAGATATCACAACACAACTCTAGACACAAATTAAAATAATACAAGCTTTATATTACAAGCCAAGGGCCTCAAGGGCTCGAATACATAAGAGTCAGCGGAAGCAATAATATCTGAGTACAGACATAAGTTAAACAAGTTTGCCTTAAGAAGGCAAGCACAAATGTAGCAACGATCGAAAAGGCAAGGCCTCCTGCCTGGGACCTCCTAACTACTCATCGAAGCCGAACTCCACGTAGAAACATCTTCGGGATCATCTGGCTCCTGGACTCCACCACCTGGCTGCATCATCCGTGAAGAATGGAAGAAAGGGGGAAAAGGGGGAGCAAAGCAACCGTGAGTACTCATCCAAAGCACTCGCAAGCAAGGATCTACACTACATATGCAATGATATCTGTGTAAAGGAGTAATATTTGTGGGCTAAACTGCAGAATGACAGAATAAGAGGGGGATAGCTAATCCAATCGAAGACTATGCTTCTGGCAGCCTCCATCTTGCAGCAGTAGAAGAGAATAGATGGTAAGTTCGCCAAGTAACACGTATAGCATAATCCTACTCGGCGATCCTCCCGCGCATCACCCTGTGAGAGAGCAACCACCGAGTTATATCTGGAACTCATCTGGGTGTGTTTTAACAAGTATCTGGTTCTAGTTGTCATGAGATCGGAATACAACTCTGGGTCGTCCTTTTACCGAGGGACACGGCTATTCGAATAGATTAACTTCCCTGTAGGGGTGCACCACATAACCCAGCACGCTCGATCCCATTTGGCCGGACACACTTTCCTGGGTCATGTCCGACACGTCGCAACCCTACCTAAGCACAACAGAGAGGTCAGCACGCCGGTCTAAGTCCTAAGCGCACAGGGGTCTGGGCCCATCACCCAATGCACACCTCCACGTTGTGAGGGCGGCTGGTGAGCAGACCTAGCAACCTCCATTACTAAGGAAGTTACGTTACGTGGTGCAACCCGGCGCGCGCCGCTCAGTCGCTGACGTCAAGAAGGCTTCGGTTGATACCACGACGCCGAGTGCCCATAACTATTCCCATGTAGCTGGTTAGTGCGTATAGACCAATGGCCAGACTCAGATCAAATACCAAGATCTCGTTAAACGTGTTATTAAGAAATAACCGCGGACAACGACTAGGGCTACTATCTTTTTTCACACTTGTGCTTCAAATTAGCACCATGTTCTTCATTGTAGAGAGTCTCATGCTTAGTCACTTTTATATACTAGTGGGAATTTTCATTATAGAACTTGGCTTGTATATTCCAACGATGGGCTTCCTCAAATGCCCTAGGTCTTCGTGAGCAAGCAAGTTGGATGCACACCCACTAGTTTCTTTTGTTGAGCTTTCATACATATTTAGCTCTAGTGCATCCATTGCATGGCAATCCCTACTCACTCACATTGATATCTATTGATGGGCATCTCCATAGCCCGTTGATACACCTAGTTGATGTGAGGCTATCTCCCTCCTTTTTGTCTTCTCCACAACCACCTCTCTATTCCACCCATAGTGCTATGTCCATGGCTCACGCTCATGTATTGCGTGAAAGTTGAACGATTTGAAAGAATAGAGTATGAAAACAAGTACTTGGATGAAATCGGGGTTGTGCATGATATGAATATTTTGTGTGATGAAGAGGGAGCATAGCCAGACTATATGATTTTGTAGGGATAACTTTCTTTAGCCATAGTATTTTAAGAAGACATGATTGCTTTGTTAGTATGCTTGAAGTATTATTATTTCTTATGTCAATATAGACTTCTGTCTTGAATCTTTCATATATGAACATTCATGCCACAATTAAGAGAATTACATTGAAAAACTATGTTGGTAGCATTCCACATCAAAAAATGCTACTATCTTGAGTGGAATCATGAGATCTTGCATTGTGCAAGGGTGTGAGGAGATTACGGTGGCCCTAGTGGCTTCTTGGAGAGCATTGTGCCTCCACACCGCTCCAAACGAAGATTAGCATCCGCAAGGGTGTGAACTTCGGGATACATCGTCGTCTCCGCGTGCCTTAGTTATCTCTTACCCGAGCCCTTTACTTATTCACTTTTACTTTATGATAGCCATATTGTTTTTTGTTATATATCTTGCTATCACTTAGTTATTTATCTTGCTTTCATAAGTTGTTCGTGCACATAGGTGAGCCTAGTTGGTTTACGTTTTGTGCTTGGCACGCTAATTTTATTCCGCATTTGTTCACGCCTAAACTGTAATCATTTTAAAGCACAGACTAAGGCATAGCCTGGTGGTGGGAAGGGGCGGATGCCTTCCCACCCACCCAGGTTCAAGGCACGGGACTTGCAATTTGAGTTTGTTGCACCAATTATACTGTAGCGGGTTCCCTTATAGTCTTTTTGTCAAAAAAATCATTTTAAAGCGCCTATTCACCCCTCCTCTAGGCGACATCCATGATCTTTCACCTGGCCCTCAAACTGAAAGGCACAGTTAAACTCCTACCTTGTTGATGTCATTTGCTACCTACTTGCAATCACTAGCGACGATTATGTTGTGTAGAAGGAGATCCTCAGCCAACAATAGAGCTTCTCTACAAGCGATAGTTTCAAGTGTTGCTACATCTTGCACGTGGATCAGTGTCGACAATCCTAGATAATATTATTTACTGAGGGGGCTAGCATATTTTAGGAGATCTCACGTTCAGTTGTTTACTAACCAGATTCATCCACGTTGTTATGTATGGGCCTTTTGGGATTTTCCTTCTAAGGATTGTATGGGCCTTTTGGGGAGACATCCTCTTCGGTGCTCTCTGCGTCGGGCGCCGTAAAGGGTAACAACGCCCTCGCACACCCCTTCGTGGGCCGGCCCATATACACGAGCGTTCTCTTGATCCCCTCGATCGCTCGATCCCATGATTGTTCGTTGACTTGTCTAAAAAAGTTAATGGTTGACCATCACCACAAGCATGGACCACTGGTCCAGTTGTTGACTGTTGACTTTACATAAAATTTCACATAAACTCATAAATTCACGAGAAAAGTTCATAAGAAAACAGAGTTTTAAAAAATGTACATGAATTTGAAAAGGTTCATAACTTCTGAAGAAGTTCACAAATTTGGAAATAGTTCATTGACCTTGAAAAAAAGTTCACAACAAAATTTTCATCGATTTGGGGAAAAATCATGGTTTTTATAAAGTCATAGATTTGTTAAATAATTACCAAAAAGTTCATCAATTTTGAAAAAAGTTCAACAAATTTGAAACAAGTTCCTCGAATTTGAAAAACGAGTTCATCGATTTAAAAAAACATTTCATTAAATTGGGATAAAGTTCATCTATTTTGAATAAGAAGTTCTCGAATTCAAAGAAAAGGTTCATGAATTTGCAAAAAGTTCATCGAACCAGGAAGAAGAAGAAATGAAAAAGAAAACTTAAGACAAAAAATAGAAAGCAATAAAGAAGAAAAGACGAAAAATATGAAAGTAGAAACTTCAAGTTGGGGTGGCGGGTTGGTTACTGCAGTGTACCATTAACTAGGAAGTCCCCATTTTAATTAGTAGCACTAGCAGATAATTTTTGTGGTTTGAAAAGCAGAAAAAAGGAAGATGGGCCAGCCCAACGGGGAGTGTGGGTGCGCACCTGTTTGCAAATTGTATTGTAACAAGAACAGTGGGAGTGTCTAAACTTTGAGTGGTACTAGCACAAATGTGTGTGCATTGCCATGGCAGACATTGCGCCCATCTCACATGTCCACTTATTTCCGTCTATCCAGCCCTATTGTCATGCATCTCTCTCGGAGAGCTCCTATAGTACCCCGGACAACGAGTTTCTTTGCATTCATCAATGCAGTATTTCCAATATGCACAACACGCAAACTCCTTTAATTATACATTAAGCTGCTTAATTGCATAAAACTTAGTTAGCCCACATAGGACAACATGTTCTTTTATTCCTTTAGCATGACTCATTCTATTTTTCTCAAGTCATCATCCTCATCCTTCACTTATTAATTCTCAATCTGACTTACTGAGTTGATCGATAAGAGGTAACTCCAAAACGTATATAAATTGGTGGTTTTGATTCTACGGGGCGAGGTGGTACCATTTAATGATAAAAGGAAGAGCCGACTTATTGAGTTGCTGTTTTTTTTCAGGCCTAGCAAAGGCCCAACGCAGCATGCGTTATGTAATTGCAGTTAGCCTACTCGAAGCATAGATTACAAAGAAATGTTAATTTATTTTTGTGCATTTTTCCGTGGCTTAATCAAAGGAAAAAATAGATTTGAACAGGCCCTTTGGCCCACGTAGGGGACTGGCTCCCTGTGGCCCAACTAAAGGAAACAACTATCCTGCAACTCAATCAAAGAAAAGAAAAAGATGTGGAGCAGGCCCCATGGTCCACGTAGGGGACAGACTCCCTGTGGCCCAATTGAAGGCAAAAAGTATGCAAAGCAGGCGAGTTGACTCCACGACTTGGAGGCCCAGCCCAAATATTTATTTATGCGTGGACAAACAATTTTTTATAGGAAAAAGATATGCAGACCAGGCCCTTGACTGCACGGCTTGGAGGCCGAGCTAGAAAATATAGTTATTATTGGGCGGACAATTTGTATGGATAATTTTCGCTCTGAATCAATATGGCATGCACTTATACAAATCCGGCGGGTATGGATTATCTGGTTCTTTTGCGGATTCTTTGAGGTTATTTTTCTTTGATCACAGTACACACGCACTCACTCATACATACGCGCATACACTCCTCCCTATGAACAGGGCCGGCCCAGAGGGGGGGCCGGAGGGGCAGCCGCCCCGGGCCCCCGATTGTTGAGGGGCCCGGCTGATGTTTAGCCCATATAAAGGATCTTTCCTAAAAAAAGTACTAGTGTATAACAGATCGATGGATCGGCTAACCTTGCCACATGATGCACGCGTAATCTCCTCGGCATCCCATCAAACTCCCCGATTGGAAACAAATCAGCGAGATCGATGGAGCCCCGCCAACTTCTCTAACTGTGATATTTGGTTGCTGGCGTGATTAGTGTAAGAACTTAATGTGGTTTCCCATATTACCATGAACTTCCGCTGCAATACAAATCCCGTCTCACAGGCTTGTCAATTCGTTCAGTTTCATGAAGGTCATCTCCTACATCTCTCTGTCCCACGCTCCGATTGCTGGTGTTGATTGGGCTTAAGAAAGAGGAACTCAGACTTTGTAGTTGTAACAAACCTAGCATTTTTTTTTGTTTCTAGCCATCCAGGTGATCAGGTATTCAGGTGCCTTGTTATATGCCTTTGCTTTGCATTTTGTTGTTTAATCCGCAGTTTTCCTAATTTCTTCTATCATATGTTTGTGTGCTACTTCCATGACTTGTTCCAGTAATTAGCTAGACTCCTCCTAATTTTGCAAGATATCATCTAGAAGGTATCAAACTGGTAATGAGAAAAGAAAAGGAGAAAACAGGCATATGAGTTGATGAACACCCGTAAATAAGTTGATATTTTACCAATACAGATACAACTTCCTGGAATTCTGAGGAATTATCTTTAGTTACTGTTAAAGAACAACCTAGGATGATAATAATTTTAGTTGACGCGAAAGTGTTCCTAGTTTACCTAATATAAAAAATATAAATGTCGATGGACAAGAGCAAACAACTTTTACCATGAAAGTTTATGATCCCATATTTTGGATACTCTAGATTATAAGGCAACATATTATAGTGTGCCGAGATTTTTCTTCAAGAAATAGGAATATGAATACAAAATACGCATATGTTTATGTAATCTTGGGGCCCCTTTGTATTACCCTGCCCCGGGCCCCTGAAATCTCAGGACCGGCCCTGCCTATGAACGCACACATGCACGTCCTATCCCTATAAGCATCATCGAGAGACCGAGCTAGCATATTATTTTGAGATTACGAAGTCACCGTAGACGCCTCATCGTTGACGAGAACGTCTCCCCCCACTATAAGTGCATCACAGAAAATCCTGAAATAAATTCAGAAATAATGCGAGCATCGGGACTTGAACTCTGATGAGCTGAGAATACCATTGTCACTGTAACCATGCAACCAAAGATTGGTTCGCATTATTTAAGATTATTAAGTTGGATTATATGATAAACTTAGGCCAATGTAGAAGCCCAAATGCCCATGTGGACCACTGATTAAAATAATTGGTATAAATAGAATTTTAACCTAACTCTAGTACGATACGACCACAATCACAATTTCAAGTAAGTTGGGTCGGCGGCCCGGCGCGTCGAGACATAGTATGCGGCCCAATTGAGCGATCACTGGTTGCTTGCATGCATTTTAAAGAATTGGCCTTGGCCACCGAGGGCGATTGGGGCGATAGGGCGATTGGGGCGGCGGGGCGGCGCGCCGAGGTGCGGCCATGGCAAATCGGTCGGCGCTTCCGTACGGCGGCGGGGGTAGGTTTTGGGCTCTCGCGGCCTCGGACTCTGACGACTCCGACGAGGAGGACGCCATTGGCAGCCGATCTGGAGTCTCGTCCCCAACCCCGAGTGACAAAGTGTGCGAAGTTCTTGGAGCCGGGTACTCGGAGGAGGAGGTTGCCGACTTCGTGGATGGCATCGTACCCATGGAAGATCATGCTTGGGACGGGCTGGCCAAGACGGACAAAGCGGAGGTTCTTCGGCGAGTCGTTCATCGCCGGACGGCACCGACAGCGATCCGACCTTGGAAGGGTCCTTTACCTAAGGTGCGTCTTCCATCCCTAACGTTCGGAGATTTTCTTGGGTCTTGGAAAGTAGTAAAGAGTCGCCGGAAGAATTCTCAGCCGCCGGCGGCGGCAATGCCTGCGCGATCTCCGAGCAAGATTCGTGACAGGAGGAGGCTGCGTTTGAATGAACTCCTGGGCCAAGATGGGCCTTTTCGGGAGTCTATGGGCCTGGAGGTTGAAGGGACTGGGCAAGAGGCCCACGTAGCGATCCAGGGTGATCGACTACAAGTCCCTACCGTCGATCGTCAGGTCCGATCGGTTTCTAGGGTACGCCGACTCTGGAGACCGTCGCTTGCGTCGTTAGGTGCGGGCAGAGCTCGGCGGGTTGCCTCGGCTTGCGCTCCTTCGCCATCTGTGGCCAGCGGAACGGACATGGCAGGCAGAGGACAGCCGCCTCCTGCCCAACATGCTGCGGCCGTGGCTGGGGCAGAGCTCCAGGCTGCCGCGCCGGACAGCCAGGCCGGTGGGCGGGGCAGGGCTCAGGCGCCCATGAGGGGTGGTACCCAGGCTGGTGTGCGGCAGGGCTACAATAACGGCGGCCGGGGCAGAGCTCCACTCGTCAGCCGTGGAGGCGCTCATGGCGGTGGACGGGGTGGTTTCTCGTCGAACGATAACTTTCACGGGAGTGCTCCTTTTCACAATGGAGGTGCGAGATTCAACCGGTATGGCCCCTGGGGAGATGACGGTTACAATGCTTACAGTGATGGGCAGCACCGTGGCTCTTCTTCAGGCATTGGTCGTGGCACAGGATGGGACAATGGTAATGGTCAGGGCCGTGGCTTTCAAGGGCCACCTGGTTCTTTCGTCGAGGGGGTGGCCGGTCCTACTAACCTCCCTCAACGAGGAGCTCATCGAGGGTTTCGTGGTGGGAGAGGAGGAGGGCACCGCCCACTTCCACCGAAGCCTCCTACACTGTCGTTGGCTGACGCCGTGAATGCTCAAGTGGTGTCTCTCGAGCCTAAGCAGGCTCCTCCTCCAGTGCTTCCTCAAGTGGCAGTGGACACTGTCCGGGCGCTGGCTTCGGTTAGCATTCCGGAGGCGAAGGGGGCTGATGGTGGTGTTGTCAAGGCCGTGGATAAACGTAATGGTGATAAGATATCTAAGTGGGCCATTAAGAAGAAGAAGCTGCCCTGCTATAGATGTGGCGAGACTGGTCATTTTGTGGCAGAGTGCACCACGGAGCTTTGCGATTATTGTTGCAGATCTCAGCATACGTCTAGTAACTGTCCTTTGCTTGTTGGTCCTAAACCGGTCAGTACCCTTTATGGTGTGTGTTGCCAGGAGCTGATGTTTTTTGAGTCACCAGATATAGCACCTTCGGTCCAGGTTCATGAGAGCTCTTTTCCAGCGATCGTCAAGGTTGCTAATGGGTGTCTGACAGAGGCTCAGATTGTGCGACAGTTGCAGGACCTTGTGCCAGGTAATTATCAGTGGGACCTTGTTAAGCTGGAGGACCAGACATACAAGGTAGACTTCCCCACTAAGGAGGATCAACTGTATATGCTCAAGTGGGGAATGTGTAGGATACCTAGCACCAGCATTGTTCTTACTTTCGGTGAGTGGAAGGAGAAGGATCCTGTTGAAGGAAATATGCCCTAGAGGCAATAATAAAGATGTTATTTGTATTTCCTTATATCATGATAAATGTCTTTTATTCATGCTAGAATTGTATTAACCGGAAACTTAGTACATGTGTGAATACATAGACAAAACAGTATGTCCCTAGTATGCCTCTACTAGACTAGCTCATTGATCAAAGATGGTTATGTTTCCTGGCCATAGACATGAGTTGTCATTTGATCAACGGGATCACATCATTAGGAGAATGATGTGATGGACAAGACCCATCCGTTAGCATAGCATTATGATCGTTTAGTTTAACTACTATTGCTTTCTTCATGACTTATACATGTTCCTATGACTATGAGATTATGCAACTCCCGAATACCGTAGGAACACCTTGTGTGCTATCAAACGTCACAACGTAACTGGGTGATCATAAAGATGCTCTACAGGTGTCTCCGAAAGTATTCGTTGTGTTGGCATAAGATCAAGATTAGGATTTGTCACTCCGAGTGTCGGAGAGGTATCTCTGGGCCCTCTCGGTAACACACATCACAATAAGCCTTGCAAGCAAAAAGACTAATGAGTTAGTCACGAGATGATGTGTTACGGAACGAGTAAAGAGACTTGCCGGTAATGAGATTGAACTAGGTATAGAGATACCGACGATCGAATCTCGGGCAAGTAACATACCGTTTGACAAAAGGAACAACGTATGTTGTTATGCGGTTCTGACCGATAAAAGATCTTCATAGAATATGTAGGAGCCAATATGAACATCCAGGTTCCGCTATTGGTTATTGACCGGAGATGAGTCTCGGTCATGTCTACATAGTTCTTGAACCCGTAGGGTCCGCACGCTTAACGTTTGATGACGATCGGTATTATGAGTTTATGAGTATTGATGTACCGAAGGTAGTTCGGAGTCCCGGATGAGATCACGGACATGACGAGGAGTCTCGGAATGTCCGAGACATAAAGATTGATATATTGGACGACTATATTCGGACACCGGAAGTGTTCCGGAAAAGATTCGGATTTATCGGGATTGCCGGAGGGGGTTACCGGAACCCCCTACGAGAGGGGATGGTCCATAGTGGGCCTAAAGGGAAAGAGAGAGGCAGCCCATAGGGCTGGCCGGTGCCCCCACCTAGGGTTCCTAGTTGGACTAGGATTGGGGGGGCGCCACCTCTCCTATTCCTTTCCCTCTTCTTCCTTTTGGTGAATCCTACTAGGAATAGGATTGCAATCCTATTCCTAGTAGGACTCCTTCCCTAGCCGCACCAGGAAGGGCCGGCCGGCCTCCCTCCCTTGCTCCTTTATATACGGGGGCAGGGGGGCACCCAAAGACACACAAGTTGAATTGTTTTAGCCGTGTGCGGTGCCCCCCTCCACAGAATCACACCTCGGTCATACCATCGCGGAGCTTAGGCGAAGCCCTGCGCCGGTGAACACATCATATCCGTCACCACGCTGTCGTGTTGACGAAACTCTCCCGTGAAGCTCAACTGGATCAAGAGCTCGTGGGACGTCATCAAGCTGAACGTGTGCTGAACGCGGAGGTGTCGTACGTTCGGTGCTTGATCGGTTGGATCGCGAAGAAGTTCGACAACATCAACCGCGTCAGTTGACGCTTCCGCTCCCGGCACACTCTTCTCTCTCGTTGCTATGCATCTGGTAGATAGATCTTGCGTGATCGTAGGAAAATTTTAAAATACTACGTTCCCCAACAGTGGTATCAGAGCCAGGTCTATGCGTAGATGATATGCACGAGTAGACCACAATGAGTTGTGGGCGATACTAGTCATACTTCTTACCAGCATGTCATACTTTGCTTCGGCGGTATTGTGAGATGAAGCGGCCCGGACCGACATTACGCGTACGCTTACGCGAGACTGGTTTCACCGTTACGAGCACTCGTTGCTTAAAGGTGACTGGCGGGTGTCTGTCTCTCTCACTTTAGCTGAATCAAGTGTGGCTACGCCCGGTCCTTGTGAAGGTTAAAACAGCACATACTTGACGAAACATCGTTGTGGTTTTGTATGCATAGGTAAGAACGGTTCTTGCTAAGCCCGTAGCAGCCACGTAAAACTTGCAACAACAAAGTAGAGGACGTCTAACTTGTTTTTGCAGGGCATGTTGTGATGTGATATGGTCAAGACATGATGAGTTATACGGTTTTGTATGAGATGATCATGTTTTGTAAAGTTATCGGCAACTGGCAGGAGCCATATGGTTGTCGCTTTATTGTATGAAATGCAATCGCCATGTAATTGCTTTACTTTATCACTAAACGGTAGCGATAGTCGTAGAAGCAATAGTTGGTGAGACGACAACGATGCTATGCTGGAGATCAAGGTGTCGCGCCGGTGACGAAGGTGATCATGACGGTGCTTTGGAGATGGAGATCAAAAGCACAAGATGATGATGGCCATATCATGTCACATATTTTGATTGCATGTGATGTTTATCTTATTATGCTTCTTATTTTGCTTAGAACGACGGTAGCATTATAAGATGACCCCTTACTAAATTTCAAGGTATAAGTGTTCTCCATGAGTATGCACCGTTGCGAAAGTTCGTCGTGCCGAGACACCACGTGGTGATCGGGTGTGATAAGCTCTACGTTCAAATACAACGGGTGTAAGCCAGTTTTGCACACGCAGAATACTCGGGTTAAACTTGACGAGCCTAGCATATACAGATATGGCCTCGGAACACTGGAGACCAAAAGGTCGAGCGTGAATCATATAGTAGATATGATCAACATAAGATGTTCACCATTGAAACTACTCCATCTCACGTGATGATCGGACATGGTTTAGTTGATTTGGATCACGTGATCATTTAGATGACCAGAGGGATGTCTATCTAAGTGGGAGTTCTTTAAATTAATATGATTAAATTGAACTTTAATTTATCATGAACTTAGTCCTGATAGTTTTGCATATCTATGTCGTTGTAGATCAATGGCCCGTGCTACCGTTCCTTTGAATTTTAATGCATTCCTAGAGAAAGCTAAGTTGAAAGATGATGGTAGCAATTACACGGACTGGGTCCGTAACCTGAGGATTATCCTCATTGCTGCACAGAAGAATTGTGTCCTTGAAGCACCGCTAGGTGACAAGCCCCCTCCCGCTGATGTAGACGCTTTGAACGTCTGGCAGTCGCGGTATGATGACTACACGATAGTTCAGTGTGCCATGCTTTACGGCTTAGAACCGGGACTTCAACGACGTTTTGAACGTCATGGACCATATGAGATGTTCCAGGAGTTGAAGTTAAAATTTCAAGCAAATGCCCGGATTGAGAAATATAAGATTTCCAATAAGTTCTACAGCTGCAAGATGGAGGAGAATAGTCCTATCAGTGAACACTTGCTCACAATGTATGGGCACTATAATCATATGACTCAACTTGGTTGCCAAGTTGACGAGAATAGTGTTATTGATAGAATTCTTCAATCACTGCCACCAAGCTATAATGGCTTCGTGATGAACTATAATATGCAAGGGATGCAAAAGACAATTCCCGAGCTCTTCGCTATGCTCACAGCTGCGGAGGTAGAAATCAAAAAGGAGCATCAAATGTTGATGGTTAACAATACCACTAGTTTCAAGAAAAAGGGCAAGGAAGGGATTTTCAAGGAGAATAGCAAGATTGTTGCTGCTCTCACAGAAAAACTCAAGTATGGAACCAAGCCTGAAACTGAGTGCTTCTACTGCAAGGGGATTAGACACTGGAAGCGGAACTGCCCCAAGTATTTGGCGGATAAGAAGGATGGCAAGATGAACAAAGGTATATGTGATATACTTGTTATTGATGTGTACCTTACTAATGCTCGTAGTAGTACCTGGGTATTTGATACCGGTTCGGTTGCTAATATTTGTACCTCGAAATAGGGACTACGGATTAAACGAAGATTAGCTAAGGATGAGGTAACGATGCGCGCGGGAAACGGTTCCAAAGTCGATGTGATCGCCGTCGGCACGCTACCTCTACATCTGCCTTCGGGATTAGTTTTAGACCTAAATAATTGTTATTTGGTGCCAGCGTTAAGCATGAACATTATATCTGGATCTTGTTTATTGCGAGACGGTTATTCATTCAAATCAGAGAATAATGGTTGTTCTATTTTTATGAATAATATCTTTTATGGTCATGCACCCTTGAAGAGTGGTCTATTCTTATTGGATCTCGATTGTAGTGATACACATATTCATAATATTGAAACCAAAAGATGCAAGGTTAATAATGATAGTGCAACTTATTTGTGGCACTGCCGTTTAGGTCATATTGGTGTAAAACGCATGAAGAAACTCCATAATGATGGACTTTTGGAATCACTTGATTATGAATCACTTGGTGCTTGCGAACCATGCCTCATGGGCAAGATGACTAAAACTCCGTTCTCCGGAACTATGGAACGAGCAACAGATTTGTTGGAAATCATACATACTGATGTATGTGGACCAATGAGTGTTGATGCTCGCGGCCGGTATCGTTATTTTCTGACCTTCACTGATGATTTGAGCAGATATGGGTATATCTACTTAATGAAACACAAGTCTGAAACATTTGAAAAGTTCAAAGAATTTCAGAGTGAAGTAGAGAATCATCGTAACAAGAAAATAAAGTTTCTACGATCTGATCGTGGAGGAGAATATTTGAGTTACGAGTTTGGTCTTCATTTGAAACAATGTGGAATAGTTTCACAACTCACGCCACCTGGAACACCACAGCGTAATGGTGTGTCCGAACGTCGTAACCGTACTTTATTGGATATGGTGCGATCTATGATGTCTCTTACCGATTTACCACTATCGTTTTGGGGTTATGCTTTAGAGACAGCTGCATTCACGTTCAATAGGGCACCATCTAAATCCGTTGATACGACACCTTATGAACTATGGTTTAGCAAGAAACCAAAGTTGTCGTTTCTTAAAGTTTGGGGCTGCGATGCTTATGTGAAAACACTTCAACCTGATAAGCTCGAACCCAAGTCGGAAAAATGTGTCTTCATAGGATACCCAAAAGAGACTGTTGGGTACACCTTCTATCACAGATCCGAAGGCAAAATATTCGTTGCTAAGAACGGATCCTTTCTAGAAAAAGGGTTTCTCTCGAAAGAAGTGAGTGGGAGGAAAGTAGAACTTGATGAGGTAATTGTACCTTCTCCCAGATTGGAAAGTAGTACATCACAGGAAATTGTTCCAGTGATTCCTACACCAATTAGTGAGGAAGTTAATGATAATGATCATGAAACTTCGAATCAAGTTTCTACTGAACGTCGTAGATCAACCAGAGTACGTTCCGCACCAGAGTGGTACGGCAACCCAGTTCTGGAAATCATGTTACTAGACCATGATGAACCTACGAACTATGAGGAAGCGATGATGAGCCCAGATTCCGCAAAATGGCTTGAAGCCATGAAATCTGAGATGGGATCCATGTATGAGAACAAAGTGTGGACTTTGGTTGACTTGCTCGATGATCGGCAAGCCATCGAAAACAAATGGATCTTCAAGAGGAAGACCGACAGACAGACAGTAATATTACTGTTTACAAAGCTCGACTTGTTGCAAAAGGTTTTCGACAAGTTCAAGGAGTTGACTACGATGAGACTTTCTCACCTGTAGCGATGCTTAAGTCTGTCCGAATCATGTTAGCAATTGTCGCATTTTATGATTATGAAATCTGGCAAATGGATGTCAAAACTGCATTCCTAAATGGATATCTCAAAGAAGAGTTGTATATGATGCAACCAGAAGGTTTTGTCGATCCAAAAGATGCTAACAAAGTATGCAAACTCCAGCAATCCATCTATGGACTGGTGCAAGCATCTCGGAGTTGGAATATACGCTTTGATGAGGTGATCAAAGCATATGGTTTTATACAGACTTTTGGAGAAGCCTGTATTTACAAGAAAGTGAGTGGGAGCTCTGTAGCATTTCTAATATTATATGTAGATGACATATTGTTGATTGGAAATGATATAGAATTTCTGGATAGCATAAAAGGATACTTGAATAAGAGTTTTTCAATGAAAGACCTCGGTGAAGCTGCTTATATATTAGGTATCAAGATCTATAGAGATAGATCAAGACGCTTAATTGGACTTTCACAAAGCACATACCTTGATAAGATTTTGAAGAAGTTCAAAATGGATCAGTCAAAGAAAGGATTCTTGCCTGTTTTACAAGGTATGAAGTTGAGTAAGACTCAATGCCCGACCACTGCAGAAGATAGAGAGAAAATGAAAGTCATTCCCTATGCCTCAGCCATAGGATCTATCATGTATGCAATGCTGTGTACCAGACCTGATGTGTGCCTTGCTATAAGTCTAGCAGGGAGGTACCAAAGTAATCCAGGAGTGGATCACTAGACAGCGGTCAAAAACATCCTAAAGTATCTGAAAAGAACAAAGGATATGTTTCTCGTATATGGAGGTGACAAAGAGCTCGTCGTAAACGGTTACGTCGATTCTAGCTTTGACACTGATCCGGATGACTCAAAGTCACAAACCGGATATGTATTTTTATTGAACGGTGGAGCTGTCAGTTGGTGTAGTTCCAAGCAGAGCGTCGTGGCGGGATCTACGTGTGAAGCGGAATACATAGCTGCTTCGGAAGCAGCAAATGAAGGAGTCTGGATGAAGGAGTTCATACCCGATCTAGGTGTAATACCTAGTGCATCGGGTCCAATGAAAATCTTTTGTGACAACACTGGAGCCATAGCCTTGGCGAAGGAATCCAGGTTTCACAAGAGAACAAAGCACATCAAAAGACGCTTCAATTCCATCCACGATCTAGTCAAGGAGTGAGACATAGAAATTTGCAAAATACATACGGATCTGAATGTTGCAGACCCGTTGACTAAGCCTCTTCCACGGGCAAAACATGATCAGCACCAAGACTCCATGGGTGTGAGGATCATCACTTTGTAATCTAGATTATTGACTCTAGTTCAAGTGGGAGACTGAAGGAAATATGCCCTAGAGGCAATAATAAAGATGTTATTTGTATTTCCTTATATCATGATAAATGTCTTTTATTCATGCTAGAATTGTATTAACCGGAAACTTAGTACATGTGTGAATACATAGACAAAATAGTATGTCCCTAGTATGCCTCTACTAGACTAGCTCATTGATCAAAGATGGTTATGTTTCCTGGCCATAAGCATGAGTTGTCATTTGATCAACGGGATCACATCATTAGGAGAATGATGTGATGGACAAGACCCATCCGTTAGCATAGCATTATGATCGTTTAGTTTAACTGCTATTGCTTTCTTCATGACTTATACATGTTCCTATGACTATGCGATTATGCAACTCCCGAATACCATAGGAACACCTTGTGTGCTATCAAACGTCACAACGTAACTGGGTGATCATAAAGATGCTCTACAGGTGTCTCCGAAAGTATTCGTGGTGTTGGCATAAGATCAAGATTAGGATTTGTCACTCCGAGTGTCGGAGAGGTATCTCTGGGCCCTCTTGGTAACACACATCACAATAAGCCTTGCAAGAAAAAAGACTAATGAGTTAGTCACGAGATGATGTGTTACGGAACGAGTAAAGAGACTTGCCGGTAACGAGATTGAACTAGGTATAGAGATACCGACGATCGAATCTCGGGCAAGTAACATACCGTTTGACAAAAGGAACAACGTATGTTGTTATGCGGTTCTGACCGATAAAAGATCTTCGTAGAATATGTAGGAGCCAATATGAACATCCAGGTTCCGCTATTGGTTATTGACCGGAGATGAGTCTCGGTCATGTCTACATAGTTCTCGAACCCGTAGGGTCCGCACGCTTAACGTTTGATGACGATCGGTATTATGAGTTTATGAGTATTTATGTACCGAAGGTAGTTCGGAGTCCCGGATGAGATCACGGACATGACGAGGAGTCTCGGAATGTCCGAGACATAAAGATTGATATACTGGACGACTATATTCGGACACCGGAAGTGTTCCGGAAAAGTTTTGGATTTATCGGGATTGCCGGAGGGGGTTACCGGAACCCCCTACGAGAGGGGATGGTCCATAGTGGGCCTAAAGGGAAAGAGAGAGGCAGCCCATAGGGCTAGCCGGCGCCCCACCAAGGGTTCCTAGTTGGACTAGGATTGGGGGGGGGGGGCGCCACCTCTCCTATTCCTTTCCCTCTTCTTCCTTTTGGTGAATCCTACTAGGAATAGGATTGCAATCCTATTCCTAGTAGGACTCCTTCCCTAGCCGCACCAGGAAGGGCCGGCCGGCCTCCCTCCCTTGCTCCTTTATATACGGGGGCAGGGGGGCACCCAAAGACACACAAGTTGAATTGTTTTAGCCGTGTGCGGTGCCCCCCTCCACAGAATCACACCTCGGTCATACCGTCGCGGAGCATAGGCGAAGCCCTGCGCCGGTGAACACATCATATCCGTCACCACGCCGTCGTGTTGACGAAACTCTCCCGTGAAGCTCAACTGGATCAAGAGCTCGTGGGACGTCATCAAGCTGAACGTGTGCTGAACGCGGAGGTGCCGTACGTTCGGTGCTTGATCGGTTGGATCGCGAAGAAGTTCGACAACATCAACCGCGTCACTTGACGCTTCCGCTCCCGGTCTACGAGGGTATGTAGACACACTCTTCCCTCTCGTTGCTATGCATCTGGTAGATAGATCTTGCGTGATCGTAGGAAAATTTTAAAATACTACGTTCCCCAACACCTGTGGGCACCCCGTTGGAGAAGGTTTGGGTCCGTTTTTTTGGTGCACCACGCCAATACATTAACTACTTTCTGGTTGCTTGGAGTTTGGGTTCTCTTATTGGGAAGACCGAGGAAGTGGATATGCCTTTCACTCGGTCTCATGGTGCGGCGCGATTGCTTGTCAGTGTAGTTAGTGTGGAGTTTGTACCGGATGTGGTCAAGTGGACACATGCTGGAGTTACTTATGTGCTAGAACTTGAGATTGATGATACGGCAATACCTCAGGAGGGTGAGGGAGAGGACATTGTGGATATGGACACAACTGAGGGTGATGGAGGTGCTGGTAGTCAGAGTAAGAGGTGTGAGAGCTCGCAGTAGGAGATGGCTAAGGGGCCGCAACCTTAGTCGGACACGATGACTAGGCCGGCTGCAGTGCCGACTAGTTCCTCGACCCCAGCCAAATCTCTTTGGATTGGGACTTTTGAGTTACATTCGGCGCCGAGTCGCCTCTGGAGTGCTAGGATGGAGATGGATGATCCGGTGGAGTCTGAGCTACCACCGATACTTTCCCCTGTTGATGATTGTGAGAGACGGACTGGGCTACCCTGTGCGGAGGACTCGCCTCTCAGGCCAGAGAGTGGCGGTAGGAGCGAGTGCGGGCAGGTGACCCCCGTCACTACATCTCGGAGGGCTTGCTCGGGACAGGGATGTGGACAGGAGGACCATGCTGCTAGTCCTCTCAGATCTTCTACGGTACGGTCGGCCCCCGCTCAGGTTTTGGAGGAGGCTGCTCATGCTATGACTCAGGACGGAGGTATCAGGACTGGGGTTCAGGTCACCCTTAGTGCGGCGGCTGTGGCCAGTGAGGATCATGTGGCGCCCCTCAGTTCGGTTGGGACTGAGCTGAGGTCTCAGGCAACCGCGCTGGTTGGGACACAGACTTTGAGTCCAGTGGGAGGCATGGCAGGCGGCCTTTCTCCTAGCGAGGTCTCTCGTGACGACGTCATTACTTTTGGTGGGATTCCGGACCCAGCTTCTGTAGGTCGACGGATGAGCTGTCGCTTACAGGACCAGCCGGATATCGATGATATGCAGCTTCGATGCGCCAAGCGGGCGGCCAAGCTTCATAATCTTTAGACCACTACTGGTATGTCAGTTAATACATCCAATTCTATTTTGCATTTCTCTTCGGGTGATATTGTTAATAACGCCACACAACTGGGGGTCTCTTTGGGTAAGAATGGCAGAGATGTAGCTAACTCCATTAACGATATTATGGATCTCGAGGCAGATCGTGCTATAGAAATTATTAGAAACTTAGCAGCTATTCAGCCTTTGAATGACTCTGAGGTAGCTAATTTGGGAGTAAATGCTCTTGGTAGCCTCTGTGCGGACTTGGAACCTACTTTTCTGGAGACGGAGGAGGAGGAGGACTCGTCTTCTCCAAGACTTGTTAGGGGGGAATCGGCCCTGGAGGATGTGAGTGGCGATGGTGGTTGGGAAGTCGGGGTTGAGGATAACATGAAACCGAAACGCAAGTGGAAGCGTAAGATTTACCCGACTTCGGCTGTGCGTAGAAGCGCTAGAATTCGAACTTCTAAAAAAATTCATGATGAAATATGAGATGCATCTTTTGGAATAGCAGAGGTCTTAAAGACTTGGCTAAAAAAAGGTTCCTTGCAGAAGCGTCTATTGAGTATAAACTTGATTTCATAGCGATATCCGAAACTGGTCGGGACAATTTTACCCCACAGTTTCTCAGCACCCTGTCGGGAGGGGTGGAGTTTGATTGGCATTGCCTACCACCAAGAGGAAGATCCGGTGGGATTTTACTTGGGGTTAAATGTGACTCTTTGGAAGTGAGAAGTGTCGTAATGGGCGACTTTGCGGTTAAATTTAGAGTCCGGTCAAAGGTGGACGGTTTCGATTGGGCGCTTGTGGCGGTGTATGGGGCCGCGTAGCCAGAATTAAAGCCGGTATTTCTGGCTGATTTAGTTCGTATTTGTGGGAACGAGCATCTACCTCTCTTGGTTGGAGGCGATTTTAATATTATTCGTCGGCGAGATGAAAAAAATAATGATAACTTTGACGGAAGATGGTCGTTTCTATTTAACACTATCATAGAAAGCTTGGACCTTTGCGAGATTGAGTTATCGGGTAGGAAATTTACATGGGCCAATAATCTTCCTATTCCGACCTTTGAGAAGTTGGATCGGGTTCTTGCAAGTGTAGAGTGGGAACAGAAGTTCCCTTTAGTGACGTTTCAAGCACTCTCGCGCGAAATCTCGGATCACACCCCATTACTAGTTGATTTGGGGGAAGCCACGAATTTTGGTAATATACGCCCTTTCGCTTTTGAAACGGTGTGGTTCGAACGAGAAGGGTTTGTGGAACTGGTAGCGAGAGAATGGGCGAAAGATGTAGGAGGACGATCCAACATCGATCGCTGGCAAAATAAAGTTAGGCACCTCAGACGGTTCCTCAGGGGGTGGGCTAAGCATAATGAAGGGATCTATAAGGCAGAAAAGGAAAGGCTCCTTTTACTGACCAAAAATCTCGACATCAAAGTTGAGCATGCTATCTTAGATGCCAGTGAGCTGGATACTAAGAGAGCAGCAGAGTTAAAACTTAAAGAATTGCTTCGTGAGGAGGAATTAAAGTGGGCTTTGCGGGCTAAAGTGCGTAAGATCGTCGAGGGAGATGATAACACTCAGTTCTTTCACCTGATTGCGAATGGCAAACATCATAAGAAGAAAATCTTTCAACTAGAACAGGATGAAGGTACGATAGTGGGTCAGGAGAACCTTAAGATTTATATCACTAATTACTATAAACAATTGTTTGGGCCTCCTGACAATAATTTTGTTTCTTTGGATGAATCACGGATTCATGATGTGCCTCAGCTTGTGAACGAGGAGAACGAGATATTGACTGCCCCTTTTTCAGAAAAAGAGGTTTTTGATGCAATCTCCCAAATGAAAAATGGTAAAGCTCCGGGTCCGGATGGTTTCCCCGCGGAGTTCTATAAAAGATGCTGGCATATCATTAAGGGTGACTTGCTTCCGATGTTCCAGGACTTCTTCTTGGGGCAATTGCAAGTGTTTCACCTGAATTTTGGTACGATTATGTTGCTTCCTAAGAAAACTGAGGCGGTTAGGATTGAGCAATTCAGGCTGATCTATCTGCTGAATGTTAGCTTCAAGATTTTCACAAAAGTTTGGACGAACAGGCTTACACAAATTGCACATTCAGTGGTGCATCCGTCACAATCTGCGTTCATGCCTGACAGAAATATCCTGGATGGAGTAGTGGTACTACATGAAACGTTGCATGAACTTCATACAAAAAAACTTGACGGGGTGGTTTTTAAGGTGGATTTCGAAAAGGCGTATGATAAGGTGAAGTGGCCTTTCCTGCAGCAGGCGCTGCGAATGAAAGGTTTCGATCAATCTTGGAGAGAGCAGATTGATTCGTTAACGCAAAAGGGGAGTGTTGGTATAAGAGTCAATGACGATATAGGGCATTATTTTCAAACTCACAAAAGTTTGCGACAAGGAGATCCGATGTCGCCAATCTTATTCAGTATTGTCATTGACATGTTGACAATCCTCATAGGAAGGGCGAAGGAGGCTGGACAGGTAGGAGGCCTGGTTCCACATTTAGTTGACGGGGGTGTTTCCATCTTGCAGTACGCAGATGATACCATCTTATTCATGGAGCATGATTTGGCGAAAGCTAGGAACATGAAACTAGTGTTATGTTTATTTGAGCAATTGTCGGGTTTAAAAATTAATTTTTATAAAAGTGAAGTGTTCTGCTTTGGGAGAGCTAAAGAAGAACAACAAGCTTACAAAGAACTGTTTGGCTGCGACTTGGGGTCTTTGCCATTCACGTATCTGGGTATTCCAATTCATCACCGTAAGCTTACAAACAAAGAATGGAAAATTATTGAGGATCGGTTTGAAAAAAAGCTAAGCTGCTGGAAGGGTAAGCTTATGTCATACGGAGGACGATTAATTCTTATTAATTCGGTCCTAACCAGTATGCCTATGTTTTTATTGTCCTTTTTCGAAGTTCCGGTTGGAGTGCGGAAAAGGCTAGACTTTTACCGATCTCGGTTCTTTTGGCAGAGCGATGATTCCAAAAGAAAATACAGGCTAGCTAAGTGGGATATTATTTGCAGACTGAAAGACCAAGGGGGTCTAGGTATTGAAAACTTAGAGGTGAAGAATCGATGCTTACTCAGTAAGTGGTTGTTCAAGTTATCTAGTGAGACAGATGCAACCTGGGCACATGTTCTGCGTAATAAGTACCTTCAAACCAAAACTTTGTCCCAGGTGACGGTAAGACCGACTGACTCGCCTTTTTGGAAGGGACTGATGAGAGTGAAATCAACATTTTTCAACAGAGTAAAATTCATTATTGGAGATGGTACTTCCACTAGATTTTGGGAGGATACATGGCTAGGGGAGACACCTCTGGCACTTCAATATCCATCACTTTATAATATTGTTCAACGGAGAGACGCTTATGTTGCTACAATATTAAATTCCACTCCGCTCAATATCCAGTTTCGAAGGACGTTAGTGGGAAATCGGTGGGAAGCTTGGTTACATCTAGTGAGTCGGCTGATGGATGTTCAACTTTCTCAACGTCCAGACCAGTTGAGATGGAGATTAGCTAAAAATGGGGTATTTTCAGTGAAATCCTTGTATCTGGATATTATCAACACTAGTGTGATTCCTAGCTCGAAACACGTTTGGAAGGTTAAGGTACCTCTAAAAATCAAAGTGTTTATGTGGTTTGTACATAAACGAGTCATTTTAACAAAAGATAATTTGGCAAGAAGGAATTGGTCAGGGTCTAAAAGATGTAGTTTCAGTGATCACGACGAGTCTATTAGACACATCTTCATTGATTGCCCTATGGCTAAGATCTTATGGAGGTCGGTTCAAATAGCCTTTAATATCAATCCCCCTGTTTCGATCAACATGATATTTGGGTCATGGTTACAAGGGATTGATGCCGTAACAGCGAGACATATCCGAGTGGGAGTATGTGCTTTACTATGGGCAATTTGGAATTGCAAGAATGATTTGTTTTTTAACAGAACAACAAACATTCACTTTTTGCAGGTTATCTTCAGGACCACTACTCTTATCCGTATGTGGTCGCTACTTACTCAGACGAAGGCCAGGGAGCATTTGGTTACTGCGTCTATCCGATGGGAGATGGTAGCTAGGGATATCTACAACCGGTTTGGATGGCGGTCATGTCATATGATAGGTGTTTAGCATCCTATTTATCTTTTGCCTGCCGGCTGTAGCGGTCCTGCCATTTTTTATTCACAGATTTTGTAAGACTTGTGTTGGATCGTCTGTTATCTAATAAGATGGCCGTATGCATCATTTTGATGCAGAGGCCGGAGCTCAAGCTCCTTTTCTAAAAAAAAAAACATACAAGTGTAGCTGATAGAATTGACAGCACATATTTGAACCCTTGTGGCCGTCTAATAAACTTTGAGAACACCAAGTTTGTACTAATCGAGTAGGCTTTATTAATAGACTAGAAAACACTATGAATTTATGATGTTTAATGTCTTATTTGCTGCACCTGCAGAAAAAATTGTCTTACTTGCTGCAACTTCTAAGATATTAATTCTTTTTTTTGCGGGGTAGATATTAATTCCTTTGATGAGTAAAAAGTGACCGGTCACTTATATTAAAGGCTTGGCCATTCTAGTGGTTGGATAAAAACATATTTTCTGTACGTAAGAAGCAAAATTATATTCTTTTTGCATGTAACATCCGATATATTCTGTCTGTTTTCGGTCCGGCTCAGCTTCAAATCCGTTCCGAATCAATAGTCCAATATATTCTGCATCCGGTCATTATCTGCTCCGCTCCGAATCCGATGAAAAAAAGATATGGCAAACGATATCGTAAAACGGATCAACCGGATAATATTTATGCAACCACTTTGTAAAAATATTGCATTGCATAAATTATTTTTGTAAAAATATCGCATTGCATAAATTATTTTCTAGAGTCACAAACATATAAATACGTGTCCATTTTTTAAAATGTAACATAAAATTATTGAATTAGGCCAAAAACATATTTTATAAAGTTTTTCAAAAATGCAAATTACATTTTTATAAAAATGCGTGAACATTTATTAAATGTTGTAAACATTTATTTGATATATCAAAATTTGTCAAAAATTACACGAAGAACAACTTTACACTCTGCGAACATTTTACAAATTTGTGGTGAAATTTTAAAAATAAGTACATTAAGTTTCTTAAAATATATTTATTTATATTTTTTAAAAATTATAGTTAAATAAAGTAAAATTCATGTACCTGCGTGATTATGGGCCGGTTCATTTAGGACTTCTTTGATGCGAGACGGTATTGTGTCTTGCTTCGGGCGAGACATAACCGCACCTGGTGATACCTTGTATTTGACACCTTTGCCTCTTTTACATCCCAGTTTTTCTTTTTGGAAAAATTCATTGCATATTGAAAATGTTCACCCTACTCTGAAAAAAGATGTACGCCTTATTTAAAAAAAAACTTCATCACATATTTTTTATACCATGTATGGAATAAGAACTCTTCATTGTGTATTTAATAAATATGATTTATATAAGAAATTATGTTCATACATTAAAATAAAATGAATAAAATTATAAAGGGAAAATAAGAATAAATCGAAGAGAACCTAGAAAACTAACTAGAAAACCGAAAGAAACCAAAAAGAAAGACAATCGAAAAGTAGGACCCAAAAATAGCCAAGGCATCGCGCGCTGCTCTGTGCATCAAGCGGACTATTTGTTGTCCCATGCAGTAATTCTTCTTCTCACCTGGTGGCCTAGCCAGAAATAAATAAAAAATGTTGTTTTCCTATTTAAAATGTTAACTTCAGTATTTTCAAATATAATAGTCATTTTTTGGGTGAAAATACATTAGTCAATATTATGCATATATTTTCACTACAACTTTTTTAAGTGTTTCAGGCTTTTGGGTCGAAAGTTGGAGCCCTACCCTAGCCCGCCCATCATGCTTTAGGCTTGGGATGGGCTGCCCATGCCCACATCTACCCGGGAGCATTCTTAGATAAAAATCATGACCAGCCACAGAAGAACAGTGAGATTCAAAACTTATGGGCTTGTCCAGAGTGATACAGATATAAAGGCCGGAGAGTGTCGCTCTAAGTTCCGCTTCCTCGATGCTAAAGCAAGCACCAATATAATCCGAAGAGGAAATGATAACTTCTCTAGTAGGATTTCTGACAACTACACCCACGTTCGCATTGCTAAGGGCCTCCACAAAACTTGCATCAGCATTAATGTTGAAGAATTTGAGGTAGGAGGCTGGCAAGGAACACAATTCCTCTCCTTATTATTAATGGGTTGTACCTCATCGGCCACTTCCTTAACTTTTTTACTCACCCCTGCTAACATGTTTGCATGACAAGACGAGATGATTGAAGGAAATATGCCCTAGATGCAATAATAAAGTTGTTATTTAATATTTCCTTATATCATGATAAATGTTTATTATTCATGCTAGAATTGTATTAACCGGAAACTTGATACATGTGTGGATACATAGACAAAACACCGTGTCCCTAGTAAGCCTCTACTAGACTAGCTCGTTAATCAAAGATGGTTAAGTTTCCTAACCATAGATATGTGTTGTCATTTGAAGAATGGGATCACATCATTAGCAGAATGATGTGATGGACAAGACCCATCCGTTAGCTTAGCATAATGACTGTTCAGTTTTATTGCTATTGCTTTCTTCATGTCAAATACACGTTCCTCCGACTATGAGACTATGCAACTCCTGGATATCAGAGGAATGCCTTGTGTGCACTCAAACGTCACAACGTAACTGCGTGATTATAAAGATGCTCTACAGGTATCTCCAAAGGTGTTTGTTGGGTTGGCATAGATCAAGATTATGATTTGTCACTCCGAGTATCGGAGAGGTATCTCTGGGCCCTCTCGGTAATGCACATCATAAGAAGCGTTGCAAGCAATGGGACTAATGAGTTAGTTGCGGGATGATGCATTACGGAACGAGTGAAGAGACTTGCCAGTAACAAGACTGAACTAGGTATGAAGATACCAACGATCGAATCTCGGGCAAGTAACATACCGATGACAAAGGGAATAACGTATGTTGTCATAACGGTTCGACCGATAAAAGATCTTCGTAGAATATGTAGGAACCAACATGAGCATATAGGTTCCGCTATTGGTTATTGGCCGGAGAAGTGTCTCGGTCATGTCTACATAGTTCTCGAACCCGTAGGGTCTGCACGCTTAACGTTCGATGACAATATTGTATTATATGAGTTATGTGATTTGGTGACCGAATGTTGTTCGGAGTCACGGATAAGATCACAAACATGACGAAGAGTCTCGGGATGGTCGAGAGGTAAAGATTGATATATAGGACGATGGTATTCGGACACCGGAAGTGATTCGGGATGCACCGGGTACTTATTGGGTCACCGGAAGGGGTTCCGGGCAGCCCCGACAAAAGATATGGGCCTTATGGGCCAAGAGGGGAAACACACCAGCCACAAAGGGGCTGGTGAGCCCCCCCCCATATAGGCTGGTCAATTTGGAGAAGGAAAGGGGAAGGTGAAAAAGGAAAAAGGGAATAGGATTTCCCCTTCCCCCTCTTCCCTTCCTAATCCGAATAGGAATAGGAGAGATGACCCCAAGTAGGATTCCTCATATTTGGGGCACGCCCCTTGACTGCCTATCCTGCCCTCCAACCTATATATACATGGGGAGGGGCGCCTAGAAGACACAACAACTATTGTTAGCCGTGTGCGGCGCCCCCCCCC
>LR738714.1:596639237-596669566 GCA_902687465.1 Secale cereale
GCCCCCCCCCCCCCCCCCTTCCACAGTTTACGCCTCTCGTCATATTCTCGTAGTGCTTAGGCGAAGCCCTGCGCGGATCGTTTCACCATCACCATCACCACGCGGTCATGCTGACGGAACTGATCTACTTCCTCGAAACCTTTGCTGGATCAAGAGGATGAGGTACGTCATCGATCTTAACGTGTGCAAAACTCGGAGGTGCCGTACGTTCGGTGCTTGATCGGTCGGAGCTAGAAAAAGTTCGACTACATCAATCACGTTGTCAAACGCTTCCGCTTTCGGTCTACGAGGGTACGTGGACACACTCTCCCCCTCTCGTTGCTATGCATCTCCTAGATAGATCTTGCATGATGGTAGGATTTTTTTTGAAATTGCATGCTACATTACCCAACAGATTTTTTTAAAAAAATTGCATGATACGAGTCCTCAGGTAATCGGATAAAGAAAAAAGGGACAATTGCTACTATCTTTTTTCAACACTTGTGCTTCAAAGTAGCACCTTGTTCTTCATTTTAGAGAGTCTCATGCTTAGTCACTTTTATATACTAGTGGGAATTTCATTATAGAACTTGGCTTGTATATTCCAACGATGGGCTTCCTCAAATGCCCTAGGTCTTCGTGAGCAAGCAAGTTGGATGCACACCCACTAGTTTCTTTTGTTGAGCTTTCATACATATTTAGCTCTAGCGCATCCATTGCATGGAAATCCCTACTCACTCACATTGATATCTATTGATGGGCATCTCCATAGCCCGTTGATACGCCTAGTTGATGTGAGGCTATCTCCCTCCTTTTTGCCTTCTCCACAACCACCTCTCTATTCCACCCATAGTGCTATGTCCATGGCTCACGCTCATGTATTGCGTGAAAGTTGAACCATTTGAAAGAATAGAGTATGAAAACAAATACTTGGATGAAATCGGGGTTGTGCATGATATGAATATTTTGTGTGATGAAGAGGGAGCATAGCCAGACTATATGATTTTGTAGGGATAACTTTCTTTAGCCATAGTATTTTGAGAAGACATGATTGCTTTGTTAGTATGCTTGAAGTATTATTATTTCTTATGTCAATATAGACTTCTATCTTGAATCTTTCATATCTGAACATTCATGCCACAATTAAGAGAATTAGATTGAAAAACTATGTTGGTAGCATTCCACATCAAACATTCTGTTTTTATCATTTACCTACTCGAGGACGAGCAGGAATTAAGCTTGGGGATGCTTGATACGTCTCCAACGTATCTATAATTTTTTATTGTTCCATGCTATTATTTATGATGTTTTGGATGTTTAATGGGCTTTGTCATACACTTTTATATTATTTTTGGGACTAACTTACTAATCCAAAGGCCCAGTCCAGATTGTTGTTTTTGCTTGTTTTAGGGTTTTACAGAAAAGGGATGTCAAACGGAGTCCAAACGGAATGAAACCTTCGGGAGAGATATTTTTGGAGAAAATCACGCACGGGAGACTTGAGAACCACGGAGTAGGGGCCACGAGGTGCCCACGAGGGTGGGGCGCGCCCCCTGCCTCATGGGTCCCTCGTGAGTCCCCCGGTGCCCTCCTTCCTCCTATATAAGCCTACGTACCCCGAAACCATCAAAGGAGGAGAGAAAACCCAAGTTCCACCACCGTAACCTTCTATTCCCGTGAGATCCCATCTTGGAGCCTGTTCCGGAGCTCTGTCGGAGGGGGGATCCATCACGGAGTGCTTCTACATCATCATCATCGCCCTCACCATGAGTTGTGAGTAGTTTACCACGGACCTTCAGGTCCATAGCTAGTATCTAGATGGCTTCTTCTCTCTCTCTGGATCTCGATACAAAGTTCTCCCCGGTCTTCGAGGAGATCTATTCGATGTAATCTCTTTTTTGTGGTGTGTTTGTCGAGATCCGATGAATTGTGAGTTTATGATCAAGATTATCTATGAGAAATATTTGGTTCTTTTCTGAACTCTTTATGTGTGCTCATAATATCCTTGCAAGTCTCTTCGAATTTTGGTTTGGTTTGGCCTACTAGATCTATAGTTCTTGCAATGGGAGAAGTTCTTGGCTTTGGGTTCAATCTTGTGTTGTCCTTTCCCAGTGACAGTAGGGGCAGCAAGGCACGTATTGTATTGTTGCCATCGAGGATAAAAATATGGGGTTTATATCATATTGCTTGAGTTTATCCCTCTACATCATGTCATCTTGCTTAAGGCGTTACTCTGTTCATATGAACTCAATACACTAGATGCATGCTGGATAGCGGTCGATGTGTGGAGTAATAGTAGTAGATGCAGGCAGGAGTCGGTCTACTTGTCTCGGATGTGATGTCTATATACAATGATCATGCCTAGATAGTCTCATAATTATTCGCTTTTCTATCAATTGATCGACAGTAATTTGTTTACCCGCCGTAGAATATCGTTATCATGAGAGAAGCCACTAGAGAACACTATGGCCCTCGGGTCTATTCTCAACATATCAATCTACATCTACTTTACTTTTTCCGCTTTTACTTTATGTTCTTATAAACAAAAATACCAAAAATATAAACTATCATCTCTATCAGACCTCACTTTCGTAAGTGACCGTAAAGGGATTGACAACCCCTTATCGCGTTGGCTGCAAAGTTCTTATTTGTTTGTGCAGGTGCGAGGGACTCGCGCGTGGTCTCCTACTGGATTGATACCTTGGTTCTCAAAAACCGAGGGAAATACTTATGCTACTGTGTTGCATCCCCCTTTCCTCTTTGAGGGAATACAACGCAAGCTCGAGAAGTAGCAGGGCCAGCAGTAGCTATATCCCGCGCCTTCCTCTTCATCCAGTGCACTTTTACATGAGCGAAGGCCATCCGAGCACCCTCTATGCAGGCCGAACGCTTGAACGCGTCGACCCGCGGACTCGCTTCGACGAGCCGCTTCACCAATCTGAAGTAGCTACTCAGGATTGGATCAGCGGGCCATAGCCGAACTATCAAGTCCTTCATGGTCGAACCCACCATATTGTGCAGCTCGACCATCTGCTTCATCTGATCGTTGAGGGGCACCGGGTGCTTTGGCGCATAGAACTATGACTAAAACAGTTTCTCCGTGTCCTTCCCCTCCTGGGCTTGGAAGTATTGGGCGGCGTCAGCACTGCTCCTCGGAAGATCAGCAAACACGCCTGGAGAACTCCATAACCGTGTCAGCCCAAGATACTTCCGCCCTACGAAGATGCTCTATAAGAGAAAGGTCTTACCAGATGCTATCGGCCATGCCTGCTTGATTTCTTCACAGGCGCTGCGTGACTCGCTTCGCGCATCCTGGGCAGCCTTAACTGCCGCATTCATCTCAGACACTTGTTCCGAAGGCTTCAACTCCAACGCCTCGCAGTTGCGAATAGCATCTTTGAGTTCGTCCTCGACTTCGGACACCCGATCCACGTGCTGTTGGCACACGGCCTTTTCGGCCTCCAGTTCGGCAACCGCTTTGACAGCGATTGCCTTGCTCGCCTCAGCCTCCTTCTTGGCCTTCGCGAGCTCGCCCTTGAGGGCCTTGAGCTCAGTGACGCCAACTATGTAATACAAAATATCATAAATAGTTAATACGCATACTCAATTACTTAGTCTTCTTGACAACTTATTTTTTTAAATATGCATACCTTGTGTTTCATCTAAACGCTGGTTGACGCGGTCGAGGTCCGCGTTGGCCAACAAAAGCTTCTGATTTAGTTCGGCAACCTCTGCATCTCGTGCAGTTGCTGTAAAGCCTGTTCAAATAACAGAAGCATAACATTTCAGCTCTATAACATGCTATACTATGGATACTTTGTCCGATTCTGTTCAGAATCACACAAAGCATCAGGGGATACTGGCTATATATGCGCATATAAAACAAATAAAAGTTCCATAGAGAACATTACATTGCTTACCTCAAAGCCTGTTAGCAGACTGTTAAAAGCTTTGTTCAACCCGCCTTTGATGGACTGAATCTTCTTCATCACCGCACCCATCATGGTGTAGTGCTCCTCCACGATAGAAGCACTCTGTAGTGCTCCCTCCAGAGGGTCCGGCGCCTCCGGATTGACCCCGGGCGCCGTCGTATCCTCCCCCGCCTTGGGGGTCTGGTCTTTGGACCCCGGAGCCGCGCTAGGCTCCGGATCAATATTCGGCAGGGCCCCGGACTATCTGGCCCCCCGTCTTCGGTCTCCATGGGGATTGTTTCCCCATCATCAGCGGCAGCCGAGGTGTTACCCTCGGTCTCCCTGTCACTTGCCCCGCCCCCATCTCCTTGAGCAGAAGAAACACACTGGGAGGACACTTCGGTGTCCCCGCCGATCACAGGCGATGGAGCTCGGACCAGCAGGTCACTCTCCGTCTCTCCAGGCGCTAGAGACTTCCCCTCCGATAAGGAGGCATCAGGGTGTGCTCGGGGAGGGCTGTAGGTTAGCAGGTGAGAAATACTAAGTAAGCATCAAAATGCTAAACAAACAAGGTGCAGCAATTAATATATCCGGACAAACTTACGTTTCGGTCGGGGGCTTCTCCCTAAGCTTCACCACAAAGCTATGTTCGGACGATGAGTCCGAACGAGCGGAGAGGTTCAGCCTCCTCCGAGGTGCGGCCGCGCCCGCATCAGCGGCAGCCTCCCTCTTCGCCCCCCTGCCTTGTGTAGGGGGCTCTTCTTCTTCTTCTTCTTCTTCTTCTTCTTCTTCTTCTTCTTCTTCTTCTTCTTCTTCTTCTTCTTTTTCTTCTTCTTCTTCTTCTTCTTCTTCTTCTTCTTCGTCATCCTCCTCCTCTTCGGAGGAGCGGATGTTGATCTCCTCGGACTTACTGTCCGTTGGGCGGGGGCCGCCTTCGGCGTATTTTCTCTTCTTCTTGGGCTTCTTTACCGGCGTCTTGTACGATGTCGGGACCAGCATCGTCGTCAGTCGAGGCGCTTCTGGGTCTTCGGGCAAAGGCGCCGGCCATTTAATCCGGAGTGCCTTCTTCGTCCAGCCATGTACATCACGCAAAAACTTCAATTCCTATTATCATTAAATAAGAAAGGGGATATATGTTCGACAGAATTTTTCATTACCTCTGGAGCAGTGAACGCGGTACTATAGCATGCGTCCTCGGATTCCTTCGGCCACTCCTTCTGGCTCTTGAAGAGATGCTTCCAGATCTCTTTGTGCGTAAAGCCGAGGAGATGCTTCAGGGGACGGTCTCCTGACGGATCGAACTCCCATAAGGAGGAGTCCCGGCTTTGGCAAGGAAGGACAAGCCGGGCCAGCATTACCTGGACCACGGTCGATAGCTGATAGCCCTTGGAAATCACGCTGAACAGACGGCCCTGGAGTGCTGTCACTTCAACCTGAGACCCCCAGTTCGAACTCTTATCGGTCCAGGAGGTCAACCTCTCCGGGGGTCCAGATCTAAGAGCAGGTTTCGCCGCCCACTTGGTGTCGCGGGGCTTAGTGATATAGAACCACTCCTGCTGCCAGACCTTGTTCCTCTCCACGAACGACCCTTTTGGACAAGTTGCATTCAACAGCTTGCTTATCATAGCACCCCCACACTCTGCATGTTGCCCGTCCACCACCTTCGGCTTCACATTGAAGGTTTTGAGACATAGGCCGAAGTGTGGGGGAACGCGGAGGAAAGCCTCACACACCACTATAAAAGCAGAGATGTGGAGAATTGAGTTCGGGGCTAGATCATGGAAATCTAGCCCGTAGAAAAACAGCATACCCCGAACAAAGGGGTGGAGCGGAAACCCTAGCCCCCTAACAAAGTGCGAGAGAAACATGACTCTCTCACCCGCCTCTGGGATGGGAACCACCTGCCCTTGGCGGGGTCTCCATGCGCAATGTCGGCAGCGAGATAGCCCGCGCTCCGAAGATCCTCCAGGGTTTTCTCAGTAACCGTAGAGGCCTCCCACTTGCCCCTGGCGCCGGATCCAACCATTGCTGGGGAAGCAAGTAGTGGTTGAGGAACGAAGAACGGCGGGAGCAAGAGATGAGGGTGCTAGGGCTAGGAAGATTGGAGAACTCGAGCTTGAGGAAAGCGTGGGGCTGATGAAAGGGATCGGTATCCTTTTATAACGCTGTGAATACAAAACGTCCCCCCACTTTAGCCATAAACCTCACCGGTTGCCAAAGCGGTCGTGCGTAATGTGCGGCCTGGATGCTCATGTCACATTGATAAGGATCCCATAATAAGCGGGCACGATCTCTGCTCTGATAAGACGTGCCAATGGGGTTATACCTCGAAACGCGAAACTAGGACCAAGTAAAACGGTTCGGTATGTTAATTGGATGGATGCGACGCTTCACCAAAAAGTTGTCAGTAAAGACACAATATTCGTTTTCTTTCGATGCCTTGCCTTCGAGGCTAAGGGTTGTACTAACCAATGCAGAGCCGAACACAATACACCTTTTGTAGAAGATATATTCGGAAGAAGGAACCCGCCTTGCAATGTCGAAGACAATACAGAAGCCATACTCATCGTCATCAAAGACAGTTTCAAGGGCTTCTGAGGGAGTCCTGGATTGAGGGGTCCTCGGGTAGCCAGATAACTCGTGGTGGGCCGGATTGGTGGGCCTTGAAGATCACTGTTGAAGATCATCTCTCGTATCCGGACAGGACTCATGTATTCATATAATGGCAGGTTTTAGGTTCGGGTGTAATCCTTCCTTCCTCTGCAAGATGGTTATGTGCAAACCCTAGGCCCCTCCGGTGCATATATAAACTGGAGGGTTTAGTCCGTAGAGACTAGAGAATCATAACATCCTCATAGGCTAGACTTTAGGGTTTAGCCATTGCGATCTCGAGGTAGATCAACTCTTGTAATCATATTCATCCAGATTAATATAGCAGGAAGTAGGGTTTTTGCTCGATCGAGAGGGCCTGAACCTGGGTAAACATCGTGTCCCCAGCCTCCTGTTACCATCGATCCTTGGACGCATAGTTCGGGACCCCCTACCCGAGATCCCCCGGTTTTGACATCGACAAGTGGCATCAAGAGCCAGGTCTATGCATAGATGATATGCACGAGTAGAACACAAAGAGTTGTGGGCGGCGATAGTCATACTACTTACCACCAATGTCTTATTTTGATTGGACGACATTGTGGGATGAAGCGGCCTGGACCAACCTTACATGACCGCGTTCATGAGACCGGATCCACCGACAGACATGCAACTAGTTTTGCATAAAGGTGGCCGACGGGTGTCTGTTTATCCTACTTTAGTTGAATCGGATTTGATTGTGGTCGGTCCTTGTTGAAGGTTAAAACAGCAAACTTGACGAAACACCATTCTGGTTTTGTGTCGTAGGTAAGAACGGTTCTTGCTAGAAGCCCGTAGCAGCCACGTAAAACTTGCAACCACAAAGTAGAGGATGTCTAACTTGTTTTTGCCAGGCATGTTGTGATATGATATGGTCAAGACGTGATGAGTTATACGTTATTGTATGAGATGATCATGTTTTGTAAATTATGAGCAACCGGCAGGAACCTTATGGTTGTCTCTTTATTGTATGAAATGCAAGCGCCATGTAATTGCTTTACTTTATCGCTATGAGTTAGAAATAGTCGTAGAAGCAATAGTTGGCGAGACGACCACGACGCTACGATGGAGATCAAGGTGTCAAGCCGGTAACGATGGAGATCATGACGATACTTTGGAGATGGAGATCAAAAGCACAAGATGATGATGGCCATATCATGTCACATATTTTGATTGCATGTGATGTTTATCATTTATGCATCTTATTCTACTTAGTACGGTGGTAGCATTATAAGATGATCCCTTCACTAAATTTCAAGGTATACGTGTTCTCCCTGAGTATGCACCGTTGCGACAGTTCTTCGTGCTGAGACATCACGTGATGATCGGGTGTGATAGGCTCTACGTTTACATACAATGGGTGCAAGACAGTTTTGCACATGCGGAATACTCGGGTTAAACTTGATGAGCGTAGCATGTACAGACATGGCCTCGGAACACTGGAGACCGAAAGGTCGAACGTGAATCATATAGTAGATATGATCAACATAGAGATGTTCACCATTGAAGACGACTCCATCTCACGTGATGGTCGGACATGGTTTAGTTGATTTGGATCACATATCATTTAGATGACTTGAGGGATGTCTATCTAAGTGGGAGTCCTGAAGTAATTTGATTAATTGAACTTTAATTTATCATGAACTTAGTCATGTTAGTATTTGCAAATTATGTTGTAGATCAATAGCACGCGTTGTAGCTCCCCTATGTTTTTGATATGTTCCTAGAGAAAACTAAGTTGAAAGATGATAGTAGCAATGATGCGGACCGGGTGCGTAATCTGAGGATTATCCTCATTGCTGCACAGAAGAATTATGTCCTTGATGCACTGCTAGGTGACAGACCTATTGCAGGAGCAGATGCAGATGTTATGAACGTTTGGCAAGCTCGATATGATGACTACTTGATAGTTTAGTGCGCCATGCTTTACGGCTTAGAATCGGGGCAACAAAGACGTTTTGAACGCCATGGAACATACGAGATGTTCCAAGACCTGAAATTGGTATTTCAGACTCATGCCCATGTCGAGAGGTATGAGACCTCAGACAAATACTTTGCCTACAAGATGGAGTAGAATAGCTCAGCTAGTGAGCATGTGCTCAGAATGTCTACGTGCTACAGTCACTTGAATCAAGTGGGAGTTAATCTTCCAGATAAGATAGTGATTGAAAGAAGTTCTCTAGTCACTATCACCATGCTATTAAGAACTTTGTGATGAACTATAATATGCAAGGGATGACGAAAACGATTCCTGAGCTCTTCGCGATGCTGAAATCGGCGAAGGTAGAAATCACGAAAAACATCAAGTGTTGATGGTTAACAAGACAACTAGTTTCAAGAAAAATGGCAAGGGAAAGAGAGGGAACTTCAAGAAAAACGGCAAGCAAGTTGCCACTCCTGAGAAGAAGCCCAAAGCTAGACCCAAGCCTGAAATAGAGTGATTCTGCTGCAAAGAAAATGGTCACTAGAAGCGGAACTACCCCAAATACTTGGCGGATAAGAAGGATGAGAAAGTGAACAAAGGTATATTTTATATACATGTTATTTATGTGTACCTTACTAGTGCTCATAGTAGCCCATGGGTATTTTGATACTTGTTCGGTGGCTAAGATTAGTAACTAGAAACAGGAGTTGCAACATAAACGGAGACTGGTTGAGGGTGAGGTAACGATGTATGTTGAAAGTGGTTCCACAATTGATATGATCATCACCACACACTCCCTATACTTTTGGGATTAGTGTTAAACCTAATAAATGTTATTTGGTGTTTGCGTTGAGCATGAACAAGATTGGATCGTGTTTATTGCAATACAGTTATTCATTTAAGTCAGAGAATAATTGTTATTTCGTTTACATGAATAAAACCTTCTATGGTCATACACCCAAGATGAATGGCTTATTGAATCTCGATCGTAGTAATACACATATTCATAATATTGAAGCCAAAAGATGCAGAGTTGATAATGATAGTGCAACATACTTGTGGCACTGTCGTTTAGGTCATATTGGTGTAAAGCACATGAAGAAACTCCATGCAGATGGGCTTTTGGAATCACTTGATTATGAATCATTTGATACTTGCGAACCATGCCTCATGGGCAAGATGACTAAAACTCCGTTCTCCGGAAAAATGGAGCGAGCTAAAGACTTATTGGAAATAATACATATCGATGTATGCGGTCCGATGAGTGTTGAAGCACGCGACAGGTATCGTTATTTTCTCACCCTCACAGATGATTTGAGTAGAAATGGGTATATCTACTTAATGAAACACAAGTCTGAAACATTTGAAAAGTTCAAAGAATTTCATAGTGAAGTAGAGAATCATCATAACAAGAAAATAAAGTTTCTACGATCTGATCGCGGAGGCGAATATTTGAGTTATGATTTTGGTCTTCATTTAAAACAATGTGGAATAGTTTCGCAACTCACGCCACCTGGAACACCACATCGTAATGGTGTGTCCGAACGTCATAACTGTGCTTTATTAAATATGGTGCAATCTATGATGTCTCTTACCAATTTACCACTATCGTTTTGGGGTTATGCATTAGAGATAGTTGCATTCACATTAAATAGGGCACCGTCTAAATCCGTTGAGACGACACCGTATGAACTGTGGTTTGGCAAGAAACCTAAGTTGTCGTTTCTTAAAGTTTGGGGTTGCGATGCATATGTGAAAAAGCTTCAGCCTGATAAACTGGAACCCAAATCGGGAAGTGTGTCTTCGTAGGATACCCAAAAGAAACTGTTGGGTACACCTTCTATCACAGATCCGAAGGCAAGATTTTTGTTGCTAAGAATGGATCCTTTCTAGAGAAGGGGTTTCTCTCGAAAGAAGTGAGTGGGAGGAAAGTTGAACTTGATGAGGTAATTGTACCTTCTGTCGAATTGGAAAGTAACTCATCATAGAAAATTGTTCCCGTGATTCCTACACCAACTAGTGAGGAAGCTAATGATGAGGATCATGAAACTTCAGATCAAGTTACTACCGAACCTCGTAGGTCAACCACATCACGTTCGGCACCAGAGTAGTACGGTAATCCTGTTCTGGAAGTCATGTTACTAGACCATGACGAACCTACAAACTATGAGGAAGCGATGATGAGCCCAAATTCCGCAAAATGGCTTGGGGCCATGAAATCTAAGATGGGATCTATGTATGAGAACAAAGTATGGACTTTCGTTGACTTGCCCGATGATCGGCAAGCCATAGAGAATAAATGGATCTTCAAGAAGAAAACTAACGCTGATGGTAATGTTACTATCTACAAAGCTCGACTTGTCGCAAAAGGTTTTCGACAAGTTCAAGGAGTTGACTACGATGAGACTTACTCACCCGTAGCGATGCTTAAGTCTGTCCGAATCATGTTAGCAGTTGTCGCATTTTATGATTATGAAATCTGGAAAATGGACATGAAAACTGCATTCCTCAATGGATTTCTTAAAGAAGAGTTTTATATGATGCAACCATAAGGTTTTGTCGATCCTAAAGGTGCTAACAAAGTGTGCAAGCTCCAGCGATCCATCTATGGACTGGTGCAAGCATCTCGGAGTTGGAATATACGCTTTGATGAGGTGATCAAAGCATATGGTTTTATACAGACTTTCGGAGAAGCCTGTATTTACAAGAAAGTGAGTGGGACCTCTGTAGCATTTACGATATTATATGTGGATGACATATTGTTGATTGGAAAGGATGTAGAATTTCTAGATAGCATAAAAGGACACTTGAATAAGAAGTTTTCAATGGAATACCTCGGTGAAGCTGCTTATATATTGGGCATCAAGATCTATAGAGATAGATCAAGACGCTTGATAGGAATTTCGCAAAGCACGTACCTTGATAAAATTTTGATGAAGTTCAAAATGGACCAGTCAAAGAAAGGGTTCTTGCCTGTGTTACATTGTGTAAAGTTGATTAAGACTCAAAACCCGACCACGGCAGAATATATAGAGAGAATGAAAGTCATTCCCTATGCCTCAGTCATAGGTTCTATAAAGTATGCCATGCTGTGTACCAGACCTATTGTGTGCCTTGCCATGAGTTTGGCAAGGGGGTACAATGGTGATCCAGGAGTAGATCACTGGACAATGGTGAAAATTATCCTTAGTTACCTAAGAGGACTAAGGAAATGTTTCGCGGTTATGGAGGTGATAAAGAGTTCGTCGTAAAGGGTTACTTCAATGCAATCTTTAACACCGATTCAGATTACTCTGAGTCTCGATCTGGATACATATTGAAAGTGGGAGCAATTAGCTAGAGTATCTCCATGCAAAGCATTGTAGACATAGAAATTTGCTAAATACATACGGATCTGAATGTGGCAGATCCGTTGACTAAACTTCTCTCGCATGCAAAACATGATCACACCTTAGTACTCTTTGGGTGTTAAACACATGGCGATGTGAACTAGATTATTGACTCTAGTAAATCCTTTGGGTGTTGGTCACATGGCGATGTGAACTATGGGTGTTAATCACATGACGATGTGAACTATCAGTGTTAAATCACATGGCGATGTGAACTAGATTATTGACTCTAGTGCAAGTGGGAGACTGAAGGAAATATGCCCTAGAGGCAATAATAAAGCTTTTATTTAATATTTCCTTATATCATGATAAATGTTTATTATTCATGCTAGAATTGTATTAACTGGAAACTTGATACATGTGTGGATACATAGATAAAACACCATGTCCCTAGTAAGCCTCTACTATACTAGCACGTCAATCAAAGATGGTTAAGTTTCCTAACCATAGACATGTGTTGTCATTTGATGAACGGGATCACATCATTTGGAGAATGATGTGATGGACAAGACCCATCCATTAGCTTAGCATAATGATCGTTCAGTTTTATTGCTATTGCTTTCTTCATGTCAAATACATGTTCCTCCGACTATGAGATTATGCAACTCCCGGATACCGGAGGAATGCCTTGTGTGCAATCAAATGTCACAACGTAACTTGGTGATTATAAAGATGCTCTACAAGTATCTTCGAACGTGTTTGTTGGGTTGGCATAGATCAAGATTAGGATTTGTCACTCTGAGTATCGGAGAGGTATCTCTGGGCCCTCTCGGTAATGCACATCATAAGAAGCCTTGCAAGCAATGTGACTAATGAGTTAGTTGCGGGATTATGCATTATGGAACGAGTGGAGAGACTTCCCGGTAACAAGATTGAACTAGGTATGAAGATACCGACGATCGAATCTCGGTCAAGTAACATGCCGATGACAAAGGGAATAATGTATGTTGTCATAACGATTCGATCGATAAAAGATCTTTGTAGAATATGTAGGAACCAGTATGAGCATTCAGGTTCCGCTATTGGTTATTGTCCGTAGAAGTGTCTCGGTCATGTCTACATAGTTCTCGAACCCGTAGGGTCCGCACGCTTAACGTTCGATGATGATATTGTATTATATGAGTTATGTGATTTGGTGATGAATGTTGTTTGGAGTACCGAATGAGATCACGGACATGACGAGGAGTCTCGAAATGGTCAAGAGGTAAAGATTGATATATAGGACGATGGTATTCAGACACTTAAAGTGTTTCGGGATGCACCAGGTACTTATCGGGTCACCGGAAGGGGTTCCGGGCACCCCCGGCAAAAGATATGGGCCTTATGGACCAAGAGGGAAAACACACCAGCCACAAAGGGGCTGGTGCGCCCCCCATATGGTCTGGTCAATTTGGAGAAGGAAAGGGGAAGGTGGAAAAGGAAAAAGGGAATAGGATTTCACCTTCCCCCTCTTCCCTTCCTAATCCGAATAGGAATTGGAGAGAGGACCCCAAGTAGGATTCTTCCTACTTGGGGTGTGCCCCTTGGCTGCCTCTCCTCCCGTCCAACCTATATATACATGGGGAGGGGCGCCTAGAAGACACAACAACTATTGTTAGCCGTGTGCGGCGCCCCCCTCCATAGTTTACGCCTCCGGTCATATTCTTGTAGTGCTTAGGCGAAGCCCTGCGCGGATCGTTTCACCATCACCATCACCACGCCGTCGTGCTGATGGAACTCATCTACTTACTCGACACCTTTGTTGGATCAAGAGGATGAGGGACGTCATCGAGATGAATGTGTGCAGTACTCGGAGGTGCCGTACGTTCGGTGCTTGATCGGTAGGAGCTAGAAAAAGTTCGACTACATCAACCGCGTTGTCAAACGCTTCCGCTTTCGGTCTACGAGGGTACGTGGACACACTCTCCCCCTCTCATTGCTATGCATCTCCTAGATAGATCTTGAGTGATCGTAGGATTTTTTTTTGAAATTGCATGCTACGTTACCCAACAATTATGTCAAATAATTTTGAACAAAACAAACTAAGACCGAGCTCTCAAGTGCCAAGCTCTCCAGAACATGAATATTGTTTGCTCACGCACAGGCGAACTTAACTGATCCAATAAAATAAGAAACTAGTCTCGCCCCAAGCATTTTAAGATCTCTTCGGCCGATAAATTGCACACCTTCCTCAACGCCATACGAAATGCATAAGGCTTAGGACAACATACCAAAGCATGGAAAATAAACTCATCTTCAACATCACATATCGAGCACATACCTAGGATAGCTTGGTGGTGTTTTACTCTGTTAACTTCTATAGCTAGACTGTTAGGGGCAGCCCGCCAAGCAAATATTCTAGTTTTCTGAGGAAGATCGGCCTTCCAAATAATATTATAGAGCCTCACATATTCATTTAAGGCCCTAATGGAATTCCCCGAATCAATCTTCGTGTCCTTGAGATTGAGGGCCAACCTATACGTACTCGTCTCCCGTTTGAGGTGTTGGATAAGACAAATAAGTTTAAGCAACTTAGCATTCCATATACAATAGTCATTGTGAAGTATTAAAAATCTACAGGGGCCACTGTTATTTCCCCGAGCATTGAGAAAAACCTTCAGATCTATTCTTAGAGGCTATCTCTCCATCCTTTTCATCTCATCTCCCCTTTTCAAAGTTCTCACCCCTAATTAATCTAAAGTATTTGTTTCTTTTACTAAGCACCATGAAGCAGTGGTTACAACAAGAACACTACAGAAAGAGGGAGGGAAGGGCTCTATGCACAAGCGAAACGAAACTTCCTTTTAAAATATTATACCCAATGGGGTTTTCAATCCAAGCCCAGAAGCTTGGGCTTAACATCACATTTAATCCTATGAGCCTCGAGGGTAATATCATGTGCAAATTTACATTTCTAGGAAATGAGAAAATGTTTCTCCCCTTGAAGATCTTGTGAATTCTGATAAACCAGATAATCCATGCAACAATAAAGACAACCTCAAAGAAGGCTATCCAAACTCCGAAGTCTCTCCTGGCATCAGCAATGCAATCTTTGATAGAGCCTCGATATCTTAAATTGTTTTCAAGGCACTTCCATATTCTTACACTGAAATTTTGTGAAAAGAATAGATGAGTTCTATATTCATGGATATGATTGGGCCAAAGCATGCGATTATTTTCATCCTGTGGGGATCTCCAGTGTCTTCTGGCAAGCATATATCTTGTGTTTAGACGATCATTCAGAAGCAACCAAGAAAATGCATTTTAACTTCACAGTACACCTGCATTGTCAGATCCATTTGCAAGGATCAGCAGTGGGGAGGTATCTATGCATCAAAGCATATTTACCCTCCATCAACGATGCGGCTCAGAAGGTGACACATGTGCCTCTTTCGGAGTTCTCGGTAGTGCCTACCGCCAGCTGGTGAAGCCACCGATGGATGCGCTGTCGGCGGATGCTACGCACGACATATTATTCAGAGATGTCAAATCATGCCTGCTACCGGAAGGTGATGCATGGTGGCACTGCTGGATGTGTCATGTTTAGTATGTTGTTGTTGGATCAAAGGTGGTGCGATTGTAGCGGGAGACAGGTGGTATGGAACGTCTTTGTTTTCCATTGTCTTCTCTACAAGTATCTGGCTATCGAGGTGTTGGTAGACGGATAAGGGCGGATGGTACAGACGGCTTCAACGGCAAGTTTATGCACTCTGGTGGGAACATAAGATCTCTGATCGGGCCATGTTGACGCATGTCTACGTCGTGTCCTTGCTGAAGGTGGTGGATTGAATATTGGCTTTGGGGATGAGAATCTAGAGTTCGACCTTGTGGTGGACATGCCATCATCGACGCATGTGCGACGATTCCTTCTTGAAGGCGTAGCCTAGGAGTTTTGTATTTTTCATTTTTGATGTATCTTGCAACATATGGTTAGTCATTATCTAGGGGAGTTACTATCATGAGGTATACGGCCTCGGGGTTTGTTTTCCGCTTTATTTCTGGGTCAATGTAATTCGGTTTCTGGATTTTGCATTACTAATAATGGTTGCATGCATCGTTGTGATGCCGAGGTTGGGGGTCATCCTGCTTTTCTAAAAAAATGCATCAAGCCATAGTAGTTGCTATAATAATATGAGCCCTTGGCCACAGGCCAAGTCCATACACCAGGCATGTTCTCAGATCATTGGAGGTTGGACATCCATTCCACCAAGAGCTAAAATTCTACCAAGGCTTCAGAAGAAATTGGAAGTTGAAGAAAAGAAGCACGATCAATGAAATACATGGCAAAGGTCTTATCATCCATCAGATTAGAGAAAATCCTAGGAAATTTGAGTCGAAGAGGTTGTATGGACCCCCTGTAGCAACCATGCATCACCCATGTATAACCGTAATAGCTGCATTGACCATGTATTAATCACTCACAAACTTTCGTACCCTCATCAAAGTAGACCAGTGCGCTCACTGCCGGCTACACTCGTCGTGCGTGCTCTTTGTCAACATCATCAGTACCTCATGCTCTCGCGCTACTCCTCTGTGAGTTTCCACTGAAGGAAATATGCCCTAGAGTCAATAATAAAGTTGTTATTTATATTTCCTTATATCATGATAAATATTTATTATTCATGCTAGAATTGTATTAACCGTAAACTTGACACATCTATGAATTCATACACGAAACACCGTGTCCCTAGTAAGCCTCTACTAGACTAGCTCGTTAATCAAAGATGGCTGTGTTTCCTAACCATAGACATGTGTTGTCATTTGATGAACAAGATCACATAATTAGAGAATGATGTGATTGAAGGAAATATGCCCTAGAGGCAATAATAAAGTTGTTATTTATATTTCCTTATATCATGATAAATGTTTATTATTCATGCTAGAATTGTATTAACCGGAAACTTAGTACATGTGTGAATACATAGACAAAACAGAGTGTCCCTAGTATGCCTCTACTAGACTAGCTCATTGATCAAAGATGGTTATGTTTCCTAACCATAGACATGAGTTGTCATTTGATCAACGGGATCACATCATTAGGAGAATTATGTGATGGACAAGACCCATCCGTTAGCATAGCACTATGATCGTTTAGTTTTACTGCTATTGCTTTCTTCATGACTTATACATGTTCCTATGACTATGAGATTATGCAACTCCCGAATACCGTAGGAACACCTTGTGTGCTATCAAACGTCACAACGTAACTGGGTGATCATAAAGATGCTCTACAGGTGTCTCCGAAAGTATTCGTGGTGTTGGCATAGATCAAGATTAGGATTTGTCACTCCGAGTGTCGGAGAGGTATCTCTGGGCCCTCTCGGTAACACACATCACAATAAGCCTTGCAAGCAAAAGACTAATGAGTTAGTCATGAGATGATGTGTTACGAAACGAGTAAAGAGACTTGCCGGTAACGAGATTGAACTAGGTATAGAGATACCGACAATCGAATCTCGGGCAAGTAACATACCGTTTGACAAAAGGAACAACGTATGTTGTTATGCGGTTCTGACCGATAAAAGATCTTCGTAGAATATGTAGGAGCCAATATGAACATCCAGGTTCCGCTATTGGTTATTAACCGGAGATGAGTCTCGGTCATGTCTACATAGTTCTCGAACCCGTAGGGTCCGCACGCTTAACGTTTGATGACGATCGGTATTATGAGTTTATGAGTATTGATGTACCGAAGGTAGTTCGGAGTCCCGGATGAGATCACAGACATGACGAGGAGTCTCGGAATGTCCGAGACATAAAGATTGATATATTGGACGACTATATTCGGACACCGGAAGTGTTCCGGAAAAGTTTCGGATTTATCGGGATTGCCGGAGGGGGTTACCGGAACCCCCTACGAGAGGGGATGGTCCATAGTGGGCCTAAAGGGAAAGAGAGAGGCAGCCCATAGGGCTGGCCGGCGCCCCACCTAGGGTTCCTAATTGGACTAGGATTGGGGGGGGGCGCCACCTCTCCTATTCCTTTCCCTCTTCTCTCTTTCGGTGAATCCTACTAGGAATAGGATTGCAATCCTATTCCTAGTAGGACTCCTTCCCTAGCCGCACCAGGAGAGGGCCGGCCGGCCTCCCTCCCTTGCTCCTTTATATACGGGGGCAAGGGGGCACCCAAAGACACACAAGTTGAATTGTTTTCGCCGTGTGCGGTGCCCCCCTCCACAGAATCACACCTCGGTCATACCGTCGCGGAGCTTAGGCGAAGCCCTGCGCCGGTGAACACATCATATCCGTCACCACGTCGTCGTGCTGACGAAACTCTCCCGTGAAGCTCAACTGGATCAAGAGCTCGTGGGACGTCATCAAGCTGAACGTGTGCTGAACGCGGAGGTGCCGTACGTTCGGTGCTTGATCGGTTGGATCGCGAAGAAGTTCGACAACATCAACCGCGTCACTTGACGCTTCCGCTCCCGGTCTACGAGGGTACATAGACACACTCTTCCCTCTCGTTGCTATGCATCTGGTAGATAGATCTTGCGTGATCGTAGGAAAATTTTAAAATACTACGTTCCCCAACAGTGGCATCAGAGCCAGGTCTATACGTAGATGATATGCACGAGTAGAACACAATGAGTTGTGGGCGATACTAGTCATACTGCTTACCAGCATGTCATACTTTGCTTCAGCGGTATTGTGAGATGAAGCGGCCCGGACCGACATTACGCGTACGCTTACGCGAGACTGGTTTCACCGTTACGAGCACTCGTTGCTTAAAGGTGACTGGCGGGTGTCTGTCTCTATCACTTTAGCTGAATCAGGTGTGGCTACGCCCGGTCCTTGTGAAGGTTAAAACAGCACATACTTGACGAAACATCGTTGTGGTTTTGTATGCGTAGGTAAGAACGGTTCTTGCTAAGCCCGTAGCAGCCACGTAAAACTTGCAACAACAAAGTAGAGGACGTCTAACTTGTTTTTGCAGGGCATGTTGTGATGTGATATGGTCAAGACATGATGAGTTATACGTTTTTGTATGAGATGATCATGTTTTCTAAAGTTATCGGCAACTGGCAGGAGCCATATGGTTGTCGCTTTATTGTATGAAATACAATCGCCATGTAATTGCTTTACTTTATCACTAAGTGGTAGCGATAGTTGAGGAAGCAATAGTTGGCGAGACGACAACGATGCTACGATGGAGATCAAGGTGTCGCGCCGTTGACGAAGGTGATCATGACGGTGCTTTGGAGATAGAGATCAAAAGCACAAGATGATGATGGCCATATCATGTCACATATTTTGATTGCATGTGATGTTTATCTTATTATGCTTCTTATTTTGCTTAGAACGACGGTAGCATTATAAGATGATCCCTTACTAAATTTCAAGGTATAAGTGTTCTCCCTGAGTATGCACCGTTGCGAAAGTTCGTCGTGCCGAGACACCACGTGATGATCGGGTGTGATAAGCTCTACGTTCAAATACAACGGGTGTAAGCCAGTTTTGCACACGCAGAATACTCGGGTTAAACTTGACGAGCCTAGCATATACAGATATGGCCTCGGAACACTGGAGACCGAAAGGTCGAGCGTGAATCATATAGTAGATATGATCAACAGAAGATGTTCACCATTGAAACTACTCCATCTCACGTGATGATCGGACATGGTTTAGTTGATTTGGATCACGTGATCATTTAGATGACCGGAGGGATGTCTATCTAAGTTGGAGTTCTTAAGTAATATGATTAATTGAACTTTAATTTATCATGAACTTAGTCCTGGTAGTATTAGCATATCTATGTTGTAGATCAATAGCTCGCGATGTTGCTCCCCGTTTATTTTTTCATATGTTCCTAGAGAAAACCAAGTTGAAAGATGTTAGTAGCAATGATGCGGAATTGTTCCGTGATCTGAGGATTATCCTCATTGCTGCACAGAAGAATTATGTCCTTGATGCACCGCTAGGTGACAGACCTATTGCAGGAGCAGATGTAGACGTTATGAACGTTTTGACAAAAGCTCGATATGATGACTACTTGATAGTTTAAGTGCACCATGCTTTACGGCTTAGAACCGGGACTTCAAAAACGTTTTGAATGCCATGGAGCATATAAGATGTTCCAAGAGTTGAAATTAGTATTTCATACTCATGCCCGTGTCAAGAGGTATAAGACCTCTGACAGTACTTTGCCTACAAGATGGAGGAGAATAGCTCAACCAGTGAGCATGTGCTCAGATTGTCTGGGTACTACAATTACTTTAATCAAGTGGGAGTTAATCTTCCAGATAAGATAGTAATTGACAAAGTTCTCTAGTCACTATCACCAAGTTAGTAGAACTTCGTGATGAACTATAATATGCAAGGGATGACGAAAGGAATTCCCAGCTCTTCGCGATACTGAAGTCGGCGAAGGTAGAAATCATGAAAAAGCATCAAGTGTTGATAGTTAACAAGACCACTTGTTTCAAGTAAAGGGCAAAGGAATAGAAGGGGAACTTCAAGAAGAATGAAAAGCAAGTTGTCACTCCCGTGAAGAAACCCAAAGCTAAACTCAAGCCTGAAACAAGTGCTTATACTGCAAAGGAAATGGTCACTAGAAGTGGAACTGCCCTAGATACTTGGCGGATAAGAAGGATGGCAAAGTGAACAAAGGTATATTTGATATACAGATTATTGATGTATATTTTACTAGTGTTCATAGCAACCCCTCGGTATTTGATATTGGTTCAGTTGCTAAAGAGTAGTAACTCGAAGTGGGAGTTGCATAATGAACATAAACTAGTTAAAGGATTAAGTGACGATGTGTATTGGAAGCAGTTCCAAGATTGATATGATCATCATCGCACACTCCCTATACTTTCGAGATTAGTGTTGAACCTAAATAAGTGTTATTTGGTGTTTGTGTTGAGCATGAATGTGATTTGATCATGTTTATTGCAATACGGTTATTCATGTAAGTTAGAGAATAATTGTTGATCTGTTTACATGAATAAAACCTTCTATGGTCATACACCCAATGAAAATAGTTTGTTGGATCTCGATCGTGTGATACACATATTCATAATATTGAAGCCAAAAGATGCAAGGTTAATAATGATAGTGCAACTTATTTGTGGCACTGCCGTTTAGGTCATATTGGTATAAAATGCATGAAGAAACTCCATAATGATGGACTTTTGGAATCACTTGATTATGAATCACTTGGTGCTTGCGAACCATGCCTCATGGGCAAGATGACTAAAACTCCGTTCTCCGGAACTATGGAGCGAGCAACAGAGTTGTTGGAAATCATACATACTGATGTATGCAGACCAATGAGTGTTGAAGCTCGCGGCAGGTATCGTTATTTTCTGACCTTCACTGATGATTTGAGCAGATATGGGTATATCTACTTGATGAAGCACAAGTCTGAAACATTTGAAAAGTTCAAAGAATTTCAGAGTGAAGTAGAGAACCATCATAACAAGAAAATAAAGTTTCTGCGATCTGATCGTGGAAGTGAATATTTGAGTTACGAGTTTGGTCTTCATTTGAAACAATGTGGAATAGTTTCACAACTCACGCCACCCGGAACACCACAGCGTAATGGTGTGTCCGAACGTCGTAATCGTGCTTTATTAGATATGGTGCGATCTATGATGTCTCTTATCGATTTACCACTATCATTTAGGGTTGTGCATTAGAGACAGCTGCATTCACGTTTAATAAGGGCACCATCTAAAAATCCGTTGAGACGACGCCTTATGAACTGTGGTTTGGCAAGAAACCAAAGTTGTCGTTTCTTTAAGTTTGGGACTGCGATGCTTATGTGAAAAAGTTTCAACATGATAAGCTCGAACCCAAATCGGAGAAGTAAATCTTCATAGGATACCCAAAGGAGACTGTTGGGTACACCTTCTATCACAGATCTGAAGGCAAGATATTCATTGCTAAGAATGGATCCTTTCTAGAGAAGGAGTTTCTCTCGAAAGAAGTGAGTGGGAGGAAAGTAGAACTTGATGAGGCAATTGTGCCTTCTCCCGGATTGGAAAGTAGTACATCACAGAAAATTGTTCCAGTGATTCCTACACCAATCAGTGAGGAAGTTAATGATGATGATCATGAAACTTCGGATCAAATTTCTGCTGAACGTCGTAGATCAACCAGAGTATGTTCCGCACCAGAGTGGTACGGCAACCCAGTTCTGGAAATCATGTTACTAGACCATGATGAACCTACGAACTATGAGGAAGCGATGATGAGCCCAGATTCCGCAAAATGGCTTGAAGCCATGAAATCTGAGATGGGATCCATGTATGAGAACAAAGTATGGACTTTGGTTGACTTGCCCGATGATCGGCAGGCCATCGAAAATAAATGGATCTTCAAGAGGAAGACCGACGCAGACGGTAATATTACTGTTTACAAAGCTCGACTTGTTGCGAAAGGTTTTCGACAAGTTCAAGGAGTTGACTACGATGAGACTTTCTCACCTGTAGCGATGCTTAAGTCTGTCCGAATCATGTTAGCAATTGCCGCATTTTATGATTATGAAATCTGGCAAATGGATGTCAAAACTGCATTCCTAAATGGATATCTCAAAGAAGAGTTGTATATGATGCAACCAGAAGGTTTTGTCGATCCAAAAGGTGCTAACAAAGTATGCAAGCTCCAGCGATCCATCTATGGACTAGTGCAAGCATCTCAGAGTTGGAATATACGCTTTGATAAGTTGATCAAAGCATATAGATTTATACAGACTTACGGTGAAGCCTGTATTTACAAGAAGTGAGTGGGAGCACTACAACCTTTCTGATAAGTATATGTGAATGACATATTGTCGATCAGAAATGATGTAGAATTTTCTGGAAAGCATAAAGGAGTATTTGAAAGGAGTTTTTCAAAGAAAGACCTTGGTGAAGCTACTTACATATTGGGCATCAAGATCTATAAAGATAGATCAAGACGCTTGATAAGACTTTCGATAAGTACATACCTTGATAAGATTTTGAAATAGTTCAAAATGGATCAGTCAAAGAAGGAGTTCTTGCCCGACCTGTAAGGTGTGAAGTCGAGTAAGACTCAAAGCCAGACCACGGCAGAAAAATATAGAGAGAATGAAAGTCATTCCCTATGCCTCAGCCATAGGTTCTATAAAGTATGCCATGCTGTGTACAAAACACATTGTGTACCTTGCCAAGAGTTTGACAGGGAGGTACAATAGTGATCCAGGAGTAGATCATTGTACAGCGGTCAAAATTATCCTTAGTAATTGGATGACTAAGGAAATATTTCTCGATTATGGAGGTGATAAAGAGTTCGTCGTAAAGGGTTACGCCGATGCAAGCTTTGACACTAAATCCTGATGACTCTAAGTATCAATCTGGATGCGTATTGAATGTGGGAGAATTAGCTAGAGTAGCTCCATGCAGAGCATTGTAGACATAGAAATTTGCGAAATACATAGGATCTGTATATGACAGACCCGTTGACTAAACTTCTCTCACAAGCAAAACATGATCACACCTTATTACTCTTGGGTATTAATCACATAGCGATGTGAACTAGATTATTGACTCTAGTAAACCCTTTGGGTGTTGGTCACATGGTGATGTGAACTATGGGTGTTATTCACATAACAATGTGAACTATCGGTATTAAATCACATGGCGATGTGAGCTAGATTATTGACTCTAGTGCAAGTGGGAGACTGAAGGAAATATGCCCTAGAGGCAATAATAAAGTTGTTATTTATATTTCCTTATATCATGATAAATGTTTATTATTCATGCTAGAATTGTATTAACCGGAAACTTAGTACATGTGTGAATACATAGACAAAACAGAGTGTCCCTAGTATGCCTCTACTAGACTAGCTCATTGATCAAAGATGGTTATGTTTCCTAACCATAGACATGAGTTGTCATTTGATCAACGGGATCACATCATTAGGAGAATGATGTGATGGACAAGACCCATCCGTTAGCATAGCACTATGATCGTTTAGTTTTACTGCTATTGCTTTCTTCATGACTTATACATGTTCCTATGACTATGAGATTATGCAACTCTCGAATACCGTAGGAACACCTTGTGTGCTATCAAACGTCACAACGTAACTGGGTGATCATAAAGATGCTCTACAGGTGTCTCCGAAAGTATTCGTGGTGTTGGCATAGATCAAGATTAGGATTTGTCACTCCGAGTGTCGGAGAGGTATCTCTGGGCCCTCTTGGTAACACACATCACAATAAGCCTTGCAAGCAAAAGACTAATGAGTTAGTCACGAGATGATGTGTTACGGAACGAGTAAAGAGACTTGCTGGTAACGAGATTGAACTAGGTATAGAGATACCGACGATCGAATCTCGGGCAAGTAACATACCGTTTGACAAAAGGAACAACGTATGTTGTTATGCGGTTCTGACCGATAAAAGATCTTCGTAGAATATGTAGGAGCCAATATGAACATCCAGGTTCCGCTATTGGTTATTAACCGGAGATGAGTTTCGGTCATGTCTACATAGTTCTCGAACCCGTAGGGTCCGCATGCTTAACGTTTGATGACGATCGGTATTATGAGTTTATGAGTATTGATGTACCGAAGGTAGTTTGGAGTCCCGGATGAGATCACGGACATGACGAGGAGTCTCGGAATGTCCGAGACATAAAGATTGATATATTGCACGACTATATTCGGACACCGGAAGTGTTCCGGAAAAGTTTCGGATTTATCGGGATTGCCGGAGGGGGTTACCGGAACCCCCTACGAGAGGGGATGGTCCATGGTGGGCCTAAAGGGAAAGAGAGAGGCAGCCCATAGGGCTGGCCGGCGCCCCACCTAGGGTTCCTAATTGGACTAGGATTGGGGGGGGGGCACCTCTCCTATTCCTTTCCCTCTTCTCTCTTTCGGTGAATCCTACTAGGAATAGGATTGCAATCCTATTCCTAGTAGGACTCCTTCCCTAGCCGCACCAGGAGAGGGCCGGCCGGCCTCCCTCCCTTGCTCCTTTATATACGGGGGCAAGGGGGCACCCAAAGACACACAAGTTGAATTGTTTTAGCCGTGTGCGGTGCCCCCCTCCACAGAATCACACCTCGGTCATACCGTCGCGGAGCTTAGGCGAAGCCCTGCGCCGGTGAACACATCATATCCGTCACCACGCCGTTGTGCTGATGAAACTCTCCCGTGAAGCTCAAATGGATCAAGAGCTCGTGGGACATCATCAAGCTGAACGTGTGCTGAACGCGGAGGTGCCGTACGTTCGGTGCTTGATCGGTTGGATCGCGAAGAAGTTCGACAACATCAACCGCGTCACTTGACGCTTCCGCTCCCGGTCTACGAGGGTACGTAGACACACTCTTCCCTCTCGTTTCTATGCATCTGGTAGATAGATCTTGCGTGATCGTAGGAAAATTTTAAAATACTACGTTCCCCAACAGTGATGGACAAGACCCATTCGTTAGCCTAGCATAATGATCGTTTAGTTTTATTGCTATTGCCTTCTTCATGACTTATATATGTTCCTCTGACTATGAGATTATGCAACTCCCGAATACCGGAGGAACACCTTGTGTGCTATCAAACTTCACAATGTAACTGGGTGATTATAAAGATACTCTACATGTGTCTCCAAAGGTGTTTGTTGAGTTAGCATAGATCAAGATTAGGATTTGTCACTCTGTGTATCGGAGAGGTATTTATGGGCCCTCTCGGCAATGCACATCACTATAAGACTTGCGATTAATCTGACTAATGAGTTAGTTACAGGATGACGCATTACAGAACGAGTAAAGAGACTTGCCGGTAATGAGATTGAACTAGGTATGATGATACCAACGATCGAATCTCGGGCAAGTAACATACCGATGACAAAGGGAATAACGTATGTTGTTATGAAGTTTGACTGATAAAGATCTTAGTAGAATATGGAGGAGCCAATATGATATTCTAGGTTCTGATATTCGTTATTGACCGGAGATGTGTCTCAGTCATGTCTACATAGTTCTCGAACCCATAGGGTCCGCACGCTTAATGTTTGATGACGATTTGTATAATGAGTTATGTGTTTTGGTGACAAAAATTAGTTCGGAGTCCCGTATGAGATCACGGACATGACGAGGAGTCTCGAAATGGTTGAGAGGTAAAGATTCATATATTGGAAGGTTGTATACGGACACAGGAATGGTTCCGGAGAGGTTCGGGGATTTATCGGAGTGCCGGGAGGCTATCGGAACCCCCCGGGAAAGTTAATGGGCCTCATGGGCCATAGTGGAGAAGAGAAGGCAGCCACGGGAGGTGGCGCCCCCCCAAGCCCAATCCGAATTGAACAAGGGGTGGGGGCGCAGCCCCCCTTTCCTTCTCCCTCTTCCCCTCTTCCCCCTTCCCCCTCACCAAGCAATGTGATTGATCATATGCTACTTTAATGCTTGCTTGAATGATATTATCTTTTATATCCCTATATGATCACTCACTTTGCTTGGTGATGAGTGCATGCTTTTACTTCATATCATTTTGAGCGCTCCACTAAGATGTATGTGACATGGAAGAGTAACCCATGATCCTAATCGATTGTGCATTTGCATTCAAACGCAAATTTTAAATAATGCACAAATTTAGGGGGAGATCTTGCTTATCACATACTTCTCAAAGCGACGATGTATTTAAATCTTCTTATCATTTGTCGAAGCTTTGATCTATATGTCGTCATCAATTACCAAAAAGGGGGAGATTGAAAGTGCAACTATCCCTGGGTGGTTTTGGTAATTCCTAACAACATATAGCTCATTGAACTAATGCTCTTTCAAGATAATCATTTCAGAAAGTTCAATGATTGGCATGGTACGGACTAGAAATGTGGACCCCTCAAAATGCTAAGGACACATATTGGCTCAAGCTCAAGACTCTACATTTCTATTTTAGTGATCCAAGATCACATTGAGTCCATAGGAAAGCCAATACTATTAAAAGGGGATGAGGTGTTGCTTAATGGGCTTCTTGCTCAAAGTGTTTAGTGATATGCTCCAAAACCCTCAACCACTTTCTCACATCCACATATGTCCCAAACCAAAAGTCAAACTCAGCCCCACCGAAACTTTCTATCCAGCGCCACCGAGTTCAGTTGACATAGCCAATGCCACAAACCCTAGTCACTTAGGTCTCACCAATAGGGATCTCGGCATCACCGAGATGGGATTGCAAACTCTCTGTTTCCCTTCGTAACATTTTGGTCTAACTGATATGAGCGATCAGTCCCACCAAGTTCGCAATGCAAACTCCCTTTTTCCCCTTCGTAACGTTTCGGTCCAACCGAAACGAGCGAATCGGTCCCATCGAGTTTGCCTGACCAACTCTCTGGTTAGCTTATTACCAAAATCGGTCCTACCGAGTTTGTGTAATCGGTCTCACCGAGAGTACGTTATGCCCTAACCCTAATGAAATCAGTCCTACCAAGTTGATCATATCGGTCCCACCGAAATGCCTAATGGTCACATTATGAACTAAATCAGTCTGACCGAGTTCTCTAAATCGGTCCTACTGAGTTTGGTGAATTGTGTGGAGGCTATATATACCCCTCCACCCACTCTTCATTCCTGGAGAGAGCCATCAGAACATACCTACACTTCCATTACTCATTGTTCTAAGAGAGAACCACCTACTCGTGTGTTGAGACCAAGATATTCCATTCGTGCCATATGAATCTTGATCTCTAGCCTTCCCCAAGTTGCTTTCCACTCAAATCATCTTTCCACCAATTCCAAATCTGTGAGAGAGAGTTGAGTGTTGGGGAGACTATCATTTGAAGCACAAGAGCAAGGAGTTCATCATCAACACACCGTCTATTACCTTTTGGAGAGTGGTGTTTCCTAGATTGGTTAGGTGTCACTTGGGAGCCTCCAACAAGATTGTGGAGTTGAACCAAGGAGTGTGTACGGGCAAGGAGATCACCTACTTCGTGAAGATCTACCCTAGTGAGGCAAGTCCTTCATGGGCGATGGCCATGGTGGGATAGACAAGGTTGCTTCTTCGTGGACCCTTCGTGGGTGGAGCCCTCCGTGGACTTGCGCAGCCGTTACCCTTCGTGGGTTGAAGTCTCCATCAATGTGGATGTACGATAGCACCACCTATCGGAACCACGCGTAAAAAATCTCCGTGTCTACATTGTGTTCGCTCCCTCAAACTCCTCCCTTTACCTTCATATGCAATTGCTTTACATTCTGCTGCTATACTCTTAGAATTGGATGTGTAGGTTGATTTCTTGACTTGTGCTAAGTTGCTAAAATCTGCCATGAATTAAAATTGGGAAAAGTCTAGATTTTTACTTGGTCAAGTAGTCTAATCACCCCCCCTCTAGACATACTTTCGATCCTACAAGTGGTATCAGAGCTTTGGTCTCCATTTGCCTTGATTTCCATAGCTTTGGTGATCATAGCCTTGGTTTCACAATCTAGGAGAGTATGGCGTCTAGCGAGGGAAATTACCACCATAGAGGTCCTTACTTTGATGGTACTAATTTCGCTAGTTGGAAGCATAAGATGAAAATGCATATTTCTTGGACATAACCCCGCCGTTTGGGATATTGTGTGTATTGGTTTGCAAGGTGAATACTTCGATGGGAAGGAACCAAATCGTGAAGCATCCGCGGAAGAATTAAAGATGCTGCAATACAATGCTCAAGATTGTGATATCCTCTTCAACGAATTGTGCCCCGAGGAATTCAACAAAATTAGTCATCTTGAGAATGCAAAGGAAATTTGGGATACTTTGATTGATATGCACGAAGGTACCGACTCCGTCGAGGAATCCAAGTTGGATGTGCTTCAAAGTCAACTTGACAAGTTCAAGATGAAGGATGGTGAAGGTGTCGCTGAAATGTACTCTAGGCTTGCTCTCATCACAAATGAGATTGCCGGCTTAGGAAGCGAAGAAATGACCGACAAATTCATCATCAAGAAGATCCTAAGAGCCTTGGATGGAAAATATGATACCGTATGCACGTTGATCCAAATGATGCCCAACTACAAAGATCTCAAGCCAACGGAAGTCATTGGAAGAATTGTTGCTCATGAGATGTCACTCAAGGATAAAGAAGAGCTTCACAAGAAGTCTAGTGGTGCTTACAAAGCCTCATGTAATGCTCCTACATCATCAAGTGAGAAACAAGTCTTCAATGAAGAATTGAGCTTAATGGTGAAGAACTTTAACAAGTTCTACAAGAATAGAAGCAAAGAGAGAAGTTCCAAGTCAAGGTCCTACAAGGACAAAAGATCTTCTAGTCGTGACCGAAATTGCTACAATTGTGGAAGACCCGGACACTACTCCAATGAGTGTACGGCTCCCCACAAAAGAAGATAAGACTCACCTAAAAGGAGAAGTAGAAGAGAAGAATCACCACCAAGAGAGAGAAGGAGTAGAGATGATCGTTATGAACGAAGACCCTCTCGTAGAAGAAAGGATTCGGAAAGGAAGGACAAATCATCAAGGAGATATACAATATGAAGACATCAAGCTCATGTTGGTGAATGGGTATCTGGTTCCGACTCCGATGACCACTCCGAGAGAAGCTATTACTCTGACTCCGAAGATACTCAAGATGAAGGTGTTGCCAGAATTGCTCTTGTGTCAACCAACTCCTACGACATATTTGACTCACCAAATGAAGGAATTGGAAGATGCTTCATGGCTAAAGGCCCTAAGGTATCACACCCCGAGTATCTTGATTTCAATAGTGATGAAGATGATTTGCTAGGAGATGATGATTTACTTGTTGGTAGCAATAGAAACCTATGATGAAATTGCTATTAATCATGCTAATCAAGATAAAATGAATGACATTGATAAGGAGAAGATTGAGCGTCTAACTAAAGAACTAAACACTCTTAAGTTACCTCATGAAACTACCTTGGAAGATCATCGAGAACTTTTAAAGACTCATGAGAAGTTATTCTTTGAAAAGCTCAACCTTGAGCAAGAGCATGAGTTCTTACAAGAAATCAATGATGATCTTCGCAAGAAAAGTTCTTCTTACATTGCCAAGCATTTACTCTTGTCTACTTACATGCCACAAGTAAAATCTAGCAACAAGAACAGGAAAGATTCTTCATCTAGTAGTAACATGTGACGCCCGGGTAATCAAGCTACAGTAACCCTCTCGTAGTGATGCCAAATCACTTCGATTACTGTTGCTAATTTCGCGTTAGTTCGAAACCGATTCAAATTCAACTTCAAAATAAAGTCGAGCGGTAAAAGTTTCAAAACATTAAAACTAAAATGTTCTATATGTCTCAAATAATGCATAATAAATATTGGTGAAGAAACAATATTTCTATAAAGTATTCCAATATTTTGAAGTAAATAAAACAGTAGTAGAAACAAATAAATAAATGCCTTCTTCAATTAATAAATTATTAAGCTAAATTATTAATTGCCCAAAACTACACGGGGCTGTGGAATATTTATTAAAAATAAATTAGGAACTAGTTTTGTATTTTTGTTAAACTAAAATAATGTTAAACTAAAATAAAACATAAAAGGATAACTGTAAAAATAAAATAAAATAAACAAAAGTAAAAACAACAGGACCCC
>LR738714.1:596669665-596683743 GCA_902687465.1 Secale cereale
CCACTTCGCTCTCTCCTTTCCCCCGATGCAGATCTGGATCGGGAAGGGGAACGACCCGCCCCGATCGCTCGACGTCGCGTCGCCCTCACTGTCGCTTGGAGGAACACCTCGCCGGAGCCCCGAGTCGCCTCGGATCCGTTGCCTCGCGTCCCTGTCCTCCTCCTCGCCGGACTGCCTCCCCGGCGTCGCGTCGTCCTCGTTCCCCACCTCAAGCCCGCTGCCATTGCCCTACACTACCCGGTGAGGCACCGCGCCTCCCCTTCTTCCCCTATGCCTCCACCGCCGCATCGGCCTGCGCCGGGTCGCCGCCCCTCACCGGCGCCCGCACGCGCCGGCCGGCCAACCGTGGCCACGCCCAGCGGCCTCGCCCCCATCGTCGCCCCGCTCGCGCTACAGCCCCACCTCCAGCCTCGCTGGCTGCCCCGATGCCCCTCCCCGCGCTGCCATTCGCCGGCATCGCCCTCTGCTAGCACCGTCGCCGCTGCGCCACGCCCCAGCCGCCCGCAGCCTCTAGCTTCGGCCGTGGCCGTCGGCGTCGGGCGCTGCCCATTCCCCCCCGCTGCTCGTCCCTGTCGGGCGCCAGCTACCCCCGTCACCCGCAGAACCGATGCGCCCAGCGCCCGTTCGGCGCCCGTCGCCCGCAAGACCCCCAACCCGCTAAGGGCCCCTAGGGCCAATGACCAGTGGGGCCTCGCCCCTGTGAACAAAAAAAAGAGAGAGATAAAAAACAATAATAAAAGTAAATAAATAAATAAATAAATTTATTGATTAATTAATTAATTAACAAATTAATTAAGTTAATTAATCACATTTAGATTAATCTAATCATTAATTAACCTAATCTATAATTAACTAAATCATAATTAACCTAACTAAACTATTAGTTAGTTTACAGTCAATGACAGGTGGGACCCACTGGTCAGGTTGACCAGTCAACCATGCTGACGTCAGCATGATGTCATGCTGATGTCATAAATCCTTTTTCGAATTAATTTAATTAATATTAAATTCCAGAAATTAATATAAACTTTAGAAAATCATATCTTTTAAACCGTAACTCGGATGAAAATAATTTATATATGAAAGTTGCTCAGAACGACGAGACGAACCCGAATACGCGGTCCATTCGTCCGCCACACACCTCTATCATACCGAACATGCAACATTCCCCTCCGTTTCATCTGCCCGAAAATGCCTAACACCGAGGATACTTTCCCGGATGTTATTCCTCTTCGCCTGTATCACCGAGCACCGCGTTAGGTCACACGTAGCACCGCCTTTTGCCATGTTATGCTTTGTGATGCTATTGTTTGCTATGTTATTTATTTGTTTCCCCTTCGTTGCTTCTTTTCGGTAGACTCCGATACCGTGATAGACCCCGAAACCCTTGATGCTTTGGTGTTCGACAACGGCTACGCTTCCGAAGATTCCTTTCGTTTGCAGGGCTTCCAGGCAAGCCCCCCCCCTTTTGATCACCAGATATCGCCTATTCTTCTCTCTACTGCTTGCATTAGAGTAGTGTAGCATGTTACTGTTCGGTTACTCCTATTCTGTTGCATAGCCTGTCATTGTTGCTACAACTGTTGATACATGTACCTCCCATCATAATGCTTAGTATAGGATGCTAGTATTCCATCAGTGGCCCTTCATTCTTGTCCGTCTGCCATGCTATACTATCGGGCCGTGATCACTCGGGTGGTGATCACGGGTACATACTATATACTTACTTTACATACACATGATGATGATTCGGAGATGGGGGCTGAAGGGGCAGGTGGTTCCACCCAGGCAGTGGTGGGCCTGGGTTCCCGACAGCCCCCTGATGGTTACTTTGTGGCAGAGTGACAGGGCAGGTTGCGACCACCTAGGAGACAGGTGGGCCTGGCCCTGGTCGTTGTCCGTGGTTATTTCATAATAACACGTTTAACGGGATCTTGGTATTTGATCTGAGTCTGGCCATTTGGTCCATACGCACTAACCAGCTGCGTGGGAACAGTTATGGGCACTCGACGTCGTGGTATCAGCCGAAGCCTTCTTGACGTCAGCGACTTAGCGGCGCGCGCCGGATTGGACTGGGAAGCCTACTCTGGTATTAGGAGAGGCTAGGTCTGCTTACCGGCCGCCCTCGCAACGCGCAGGTGTGCATTGGGCGATGGGCCCATGATACGTCCAAAACGTATCTATAATTTCTGCTTGCTCCATGCCTCTTTTGGGTGATATTGCTATGATATTTATACACTTCCATACACTTTTGATCATATTTGGACTAACCAATTAACTCAGTGCACCCCAGTGCCAGTTTCTGTTTTCTGCTGTTTTTGTATTTCAGGTTTTCCCATTACAAGAACTGCCAGAAAAATCCCGGAAAAATTATATAAAAACTCAGTGTTCCAGAAGCTTCCCGGCACCCGAAGTAGAGCCGGAGGGGGGCCACCAGGGCTCCAGACGCCCTGGTGGCGCGGCCCCCCTCCTGGCAGCGCCGGGGGGCGCCTGGGCCCCCCAGGCCTCCGCTGATGCCCCCCTTTGGCATATATTTATATCGTGTCCCGAAACCCTCGAGACGGAAACCCTTTTTCGCGATCTCATCTCTGTTCCGCCACCGCCGCGCTTCCAAGATCGGGAGCACCAGGAGAACTCTTCCCGGCACCCTGCCGGAGGGGAGGATCACCACCGGGAGCTTCTCCACCACCATGGACGCCTCCCGGATGAGTTGTGAGTAGTCTCCCTTGGACCATGGGTCCATGACCAGTAGCTATGTGATGTTCTCCTCCCGTTCTTGTGATTCACTAATTAGTCCTCGTGAGCTGTCCTACATGATCGAGGCACATATGTAATCCTTATGCTGTTGCTATGATGAGTTTGCTGGGATCCGATGGATTGTGAGATTATGTTCAGATTGTGTTTGAGTAATATATTTGATCTACCTCTTTTATATTTATGTTCGTAAGTAATTCTTGCATGTTCTCTGTTGCTATTTATTGCTTTGGCCAAGTAGTAGGTAGTGACTCCAAGAGGGAACGTTATGCTTGATTGTGGGTTCATGTCCCTCGATGACTAGCTTGAGTGACAGAAACATGAGTCTAGGGGATGTGCTGTTGCCACAAGGGGGAAAACAACGGTGCTTGTGCCCGCGGGTGCAAGGATTGTTTACTTTACGCAAAGTTCTTTTAATGCAGTTGTCTGTTGCTTTGAGTTTACACTATGGGTGGGACTCGCAACTTAATACCAGCGAGATGTTCTGGATAGATATCTCAAGGTGGATGATTAGTAGTAGATGCAGATGGATTTCGGTCTACTTGCCTTGGCGTACCGCCCATGCTTTGAACCTCTACCTTTCTTGCAACATAGTTAGCATTGGTTTGCGCACATAATTCTGTCAATTGCCCAGCTCTAATTCGTTTACCTCACATAGCTGTTTTATCGTCTTTTGGGAGAGAGACATCACTAGTGAACATCATGGGACTCCGGTCCATATTACCATCATTGATCACATCCGCTATTTACTTTCTGCTTTTACTTACTATTTACAGCAAAACCTATCACTATTATCACTTGCATTTTATCCTTTGTAAACGACAAGGCCGGAGGGATTGACAACCTCTTTGTACTCGTTGGGAGCAAAGTTATTTGTATCTGTGTGCAGGTCCACGTTGATTGCTAATATCTGGTGCCGTTAGCAGTTGACACCTTCTTGTTGAAACTGGGAGTCTCAGGGAAATTGATCCTTGGTATCTTTGCCAAGGGAAAACTTCCGCTACACTGCATCTCAAACCTTCCACTTGGGGTAACCAACGAGGGGCGAGAAGCCATCAAGCAAAGTTTTCTGGCGCCGTTGCCGGGGACTCCACTCTTCAGGAGAGGGGAGTTGCACGCTATCTTTTACCTTTGCTTTTTAGTCTTGTTAGTTTACCTTTCAGTTTTGCTTTAGTATCCTTTATGGAAAACCACAAAAAAAAAATTAATTATTTGCTAGTAGTCCTTTCTGTTTAGTCAAGCATGTTAGGATTTGGTGCTTTGAGGGAATTAGAGGTCCTAGATTTCCATCAAAGGGATGGAGAAAATATGAAGAAGGCACGGGACAGAATTTCTGATGCACATAGGAGAATTATGCCTTGGATACCTATAAAAATTGTGCTTAGAAATTTTTACCATGGTCTTTTTAAATGGTGTAAACAGTCTCTTGATATTATAGCTGAAGGAGATTTCCTAGAGTGTGATGAAGCTAGAGCTCTTGAAATTATACATGGTCTATCTAGTTACTTTGTTTATAATCATAACTTTGATACTGTCATAGATAGACTTGCTACTATTGAGAAGAGAATGGATGCTCTAGACTTGATGAAGGTAGAGAAACCCAAACCCAATAAGAGAAATATTTTGACAATGATTGGGAGCCTTTTGTTAGGATTAGCATCTCTAATCAAGACTTCTTTGCTTAATGTGATATTGGATCTATGGTTTCTACTATGCCAAAAATTGTTCATGATTCTTTAAAATTTAACATGGATAGATTACCATCTTATCATGAACACACTAATGGAGATATTTCTGAAATCCAGGGAAGAATAAAAGACGTGCCAGTTAAATTCCTTAAAGGGATTACAATGGTTGATTTCTTCATCATGGAGCCAAACCAAGGAAATATAGTGCTTGGAAGGGACTTCCTCCGAGCAGTTAAAGGCTTCATCGATATAGGTAAGGGACAAATCCGCTTACGCGGGAAGGCAAAAGGTGTGTACCCCTTTCCTAGAAGGAACAAGAGTGAACTTGTTGAGGAACCATTTGAAGCAATTTATAGCTCCGATTATTATGATGGTTATTGATTCCTCTTTGCATTATGCCTAGCTTAAAGGCATAAAAGAAAGCGTTTTTGGGAGGCAGCCCACATGAATAAATTTTATTTTGCTTTTGTTGTGTCTTGATGTTGTTACTACAGTAGCATCATCATTGTATCTTTACTTTTCAATTTTGTGCCAAGTGTAGCCTCTGATTGCAAGAAAGTTCAAAAGTTGTGACGTGCTGTCCAGGAAACAGATTCTGTCCTTGGATAGAAAAATTCGTATAAAATCACCAGATCATCTTTTTGGTCTGAATTTTTTCGACAGAGTGCTCTATATAATTGTCTTTCGTGCATCTGTTCTGAGTTTTTTTATTAGAGTTGCAGAAGTGCCCCGAAAAAATCATTTACTACCTGCTGTTCTATTTTTCACAGATTCTGTCCTGTTTTGCCTTTCCTTCATTTTGCAAACCTTGAGCTTGCTTTTTCTTTGCAAAAACCTTTTGGCAATCTTGAGAAACAGTAGACCTTCAAGAATATCCTTATTTCCAGCAAGGAACAATTATTTTATTATGGGTACTAACCTCGCTAATCAGATTATGATGAGTTATGTATGAAGGGAGTTTTCAAGTGTGCGAGGGAAGATGATAAAAAGATCCAGGAGTGTCAAACGCTCAAGCTTGGGGATGCCCCCGTGCACCCCCAAGAAATATTCAAGGAGACTCAAGCGTCTAAGCTTGGGGATGCCCCCGTGCATCCCCTTCTCCATCAACATTATCAGTTCGTCTTTCGTTCCACTATATTTTTATCACTTCATGTGTTATGTGCTATGCTTGGAGCGTCTTGCTTTTAGTTTCCTTTTTAGTTTTCTTTAGCTTTTCATAACGAGTCGGAACTCAGCTTTCTTTATGTGGGAGAGAAACACGCTCCACTTCTACCTAGAACATAACATAGAATTTTCATGTCTATCTTTGTTGTGTGTGTTCCTTGTCTTTAATAGCTACTATCATGTTCAGCTCTTAGTTTTCATGCTTATCTTTTTAAAGAGCTTTTGTTTAGTTGGTTGCTTGAACTCTCTTTAGTTATCATGCTTATCTTATTAAGAGAGTTTGCTTCCGTTGCATTGGTTGATATGTCTATGATAAAAATGCTACGTGCATAATGGTGCTTAGTAGTTCATGTTTTCTTATGGTTAGTCTCAAATAGCTGGGGGGTTCCCAATGTGTTATTGGAGTACCAACATGATTTGTTTGCCTATGATGTGGTATGGTTTAGTAATATCTTCCTTCGAGAATTTATTTTGATTGACTTAGCATATGCTCACGCATATTTAAGACCGTAAAGAAAGTCTGTCAAGCCTTAATGATCTTTTGTTTCTGAGTAGCGATATAGCTTCCATGCCTGATTCAATGTTGCTTTGTCGCTCTGCATGATTATGACCGTCATTGCTCTCTTAGTTGGTCGCTCCCAGTCTTTTGCTAACCTCCACCGGTACTAAGCGGACTGGCTGCATGTGCATCCAATTCTTTTAAACCAGTTATGCCATATGAGTCCACCATACCTTCCTACATGGTATTTACCTGCCATTCCTAACGGAGACTTGCATGTACCATCTCGAAATTATTCAAAAAAAAATGCATTCCTATTTTGTGCCTCTGTGTTAAGTTCATGAGGAAGTAGTAGTTAATTCATGATCTTTTTTAGTTGGACAAGCTTCACCCCGGGATTGCATGTATAATGTGCAAACCCATAATACGAGAAGGAACTGCCATTGAGTGCACCCGGCTCAAAAATAATATAACAAACAAACCCTCCTTCACGCTTTGTTCATGAGAAATCAGAAAACTTTGGCAGTGATAAACAAAGGAGATTAAGAGGATGTGATCGTCCTCATTCGGGAGCCGTTCCTCGAAACTTGTCCATCTCAAGAAGTGATTGAGTTGTCTGCTAGCATTCGTTGACGAAACATGCATAATCTAAAAAATATATTATTACCTCTGTTTTTAAAACCAAGAGCACTGGTACATGTTTTGTCTTTGTTTCCGACTACGGGTTTTCAACCTTGCCAACAAAAGCCACGGTTCGAGAGTCTCCACCTTCTTTTAAAGCACCAACTACTGAGAGCATGATTGTCATTCTGAGTGTAATGTGCATTGTCCCAAAGTAGCATTGTCTTTTGCATGATTGTTATATCGTTTATTTTGAAATCATTGTATCTAGTCATCACTTAAACCTTGGAGGTGCCCCTGCATTTATGTTTTGCTTCACTAAAGGGGGCAAGTGAGATATCACTTTATCATATTTGCACATCATGCTCATTACAAATCTATTTGATGTTTCAGTATCATATTGTAAAACTTTCAGTTCTTTGTGATTTTCTCATGAGGCAACTTAATTACTACAGATTCATTGTCTCAGTAAGCTTTTGTCATGTGACTATGAAAAAGTCCTATATGGTTAATAGCATGTCACCACAGAAATTATTCTTGTTATCATTTACCTACTCGAGGACGAGCAGGAATTAAGCTTGGGGATGTTGATACGTCCAAAACGTATCTATAATTTCTGCTTGCTCCATGCCTCTTTTGGGTGATATTGCTATGATATTTATACACTTCCATACACTTTTGATCATATTTGGACTAACCTATTAACTCAGTGCACCCCAGTGCCAGTTTCTGTTTTCTGCTGTTTTTGTATTTCAGGTTTTCCCATTACGAGAACTGCCAGAAAAATCCCGGAAAAATTATATAAAAAATCAGCGTTCCAGAAGCTTCCCAGCACCCGAAGTAGAGCCGGAGGGGGGCCACCAGGGCTCCAGGCGCCCTGGTGGCGCGGCCCCCCTCCTGCCGCGCCGGGGGGGGCGCCTGGGCCCCCCCAGGCCTCCGCTGATGCCCCCCTTTGTCATATATTTATATCGTGTCCCGAAACCCTCGAGACGGAAACCTTTTTTCGCGATCTCATCTCTATTCCGCCGCCGCCGCGCTTCCAAGATCGGGAGCACCAGGAGAACTCTTCCCGGCACCCTGCCGGAGGGGAGGATCACCACCGGGAGCTTCTCCACCACCATGGACGCCTCCCGGATGAGTTGTGAGTAGTCTCCCTTGGACCATGGGTCCATGACCAGTAGCTATGTGAGGTTCTCCTCCCGTTCTTGTGCTTCACTAATTAGTCCTCGTGAGCTGCCCTACATGATCGAGGCACATATGTAATCCTTATGCTGTTGCTATGATGAGTTTGCCGGGATCCGATGGATTGTGAGATTATGTTCAGATCGTGTTTGAGTAATATATTTGATCTACCTCTTTTATATTTATGTTCGTAAGTAATTCTTGCATGTTCTCCGTTGTTATTTATTGCTTTGGCCAAGTAGTAGGTAGTGACTCCAAGAGGGAACGTTATGCTTGATTGTGGGTTCATGCCCCTCGATGACTAGCTTGAGTGACAGAAACATGAGTCTAGGGGATGTGATGTTGCCACAAGGGGGAAAACAACGGTGCTTGTGCCCGCGGGTGCAAGGATTGTTTACTTTACGCAAAGTTCTTTTGATGCAGTTGTCTGTTGCTTTGAGTTTACACTATGGGTGGGACTCGCAACTTAATACCAGCGAGATGTTCTGGATAGATATCTCAAGGTGGATGATTAGTAGTAGATGCAGATGGATTTCGGTCTACTTGCCTTGGCGTACCGCCCATGCTTTGAACCTCTACCTTTCTTGCAACATAGTTAGCATTGGTTTGCGCACATAATTCTGTGAATTGCCCAGCTCTAATTCGTTTACCTCACATAGCTGTTTTATCGTCTTTTGGGAGAGAGACATCACTAGTGAACATCATGGGACTCCGGTCCATATTACCATCATTGATCACATCCGCTATTTACTTTCTGCTTTTACTTACTATTTACAGCAAAACCTATCACTATTATCACTTGCGTTTTATCCTTTGTAAACGACAAGGCCGGAGGGATTGACAACCTCTATGTACTCGTTGGGAGCAAAGTTATTTGTATCTGTGTGCAGGTCCACGTTGATTGCTAATATTTGGCGCCGTTAGCAGTTGACACCTTCTTGTTGAAACTGGGAGTCTCAGGGAAATCGATCCTTGGTATCTTTGCCAAGGGAAAACTTCCACTACACTGCATCTCAAACCTTCCACTTGGGATAACCAACGAGGGGCGAGAAGCCATCAGCCCAGACCCCCGTGCGCTTAGGGTTTAGACCGGCGTGCTGACCTCTCTGATGTGCTTAGGTAGGGCTGCGACGTGTTGATCTTCCGAGGCCGGGCATGACCCTGGAAAGTGTGTCCGGCCAAATGGGATCAAGCGTGCTGGGTTATGTGGTGCACCCCTGCAGGGAAGTTAATCTATTCGAATAGCCGTGTCCCTCGGTAAAAGGACGACCCGGAGTTGAACTCTGACCTCATGACAACTAGAACCGGATACTTAATAGAACACACCCTTACAAGTGCCAGATATAACTCGGTGGTTGCTCTCTCACAGGGTGACGAGGGGAGGATCATCGGGTAGGATTATGCTATACGATGTTACTTGGTGAACTCTTCAGCTATGCAAGACGGAGGCTGCCAGAAGCTTTGATACTTGTTACTTTCCACCTACCCTCTTCTACTGCTGCAAGATGGAGGTGGCCAGAAGCATAGTCTTCGTTTGGATTAGCTATCCCCCTCTTATTCTGGCATTCTGCAGTTTAGCCCACAGATATTACCCCCTTTACATATATATCATTGCATATGTAGTATAGATCCTTGCTTGCGAGTACTTTGGATGAGTACTCACGGTTGCTTTGCTCCCTCTTTTCCCCTTTTTGTTCCTTCTTCTCGGATGACGCAACCAGATGGTGGAGTCCAGGAGCCAGAGGATCCCGACGATGTTTCTACGTGGAGTTCGGCTTCGAGGAGTAGTTAGGAGGTCCCAGGCAGGAGGCCTTGCCTTTTCGATCGTTGTTACTTTTGTGCTAGCCTTCTTAAGGCAAACTTGTTTAACTTATGTCTGTACTCAGATATTGTTGCTTCCGCTGACTCTTGTGTTTTCGAGCTTATGTATTCGAGCCCTCGAGGCCCCTGGCTTGTAATATAAAGCTTGTCTTATTTTAATTTGTGTCTAGAATTGTGTTGTGATATCTTCCAGTGAGTCCCTGATCTTGGTCGTACACATTTGCGTGCATGATTAGTGTACGGTCAAATCGGGGGCGTCACAAGTTGGTATCAGAGCCGACTGCCTGTAGGAATCCCCCTTTCCAACTCCGTGGCCGAAGTTGAGTCTAGTCGTTGAAAAACAAATTACTAACTTGTTGTGTGGCTTACGGGCCCACATCACCAATGGGTGGTATTAGGATCTTTTACTCCTCGTCTATACTCTGGGACTCTGATCTCTCTTCTATTCGGGATAAATGAATTTTGCAAAACCTAACATTAGGATCTCGTTATCACTTTCACCCGGGGAACACCTTATTACCGATGATCGTCTGCTGCACCAGAAGACCCTGAAGATACTCTCCATTGTTAACCCGAGAACTTGTACTCATCACCTTTGCAATTCACTGCCACCGATATATCCCTATGGATATCTGCATGCACTTGCCATTCTCATGACCATTCCTCGTCGCTCTTGTTATTACAAGATACCCTGAAATACTCGTCGTTGATTCGATAATCCTTTGTGCCTACTGCCTTACAGTTCCTTGTCGCCTGAATACACCTACAAATTAATCCTCACACATACCGAAGATTTGTTTCTCCCCAGTTGTTCATATGTTTCACTAATGTCTTCGAAATCCTATTCGAGCTTTAGAAAATCCTCAATAACATATTTATCTTGAAATTCTTGCTTGCGTGCAGTATGGTTAATCCCATAAGTCTAGCAATATTATTTCCATCATTGTCACTATCATTTCGAGTCCGTTGATTCGAAATGTTGCGGATGCTCCCAATCCCCAATCAGATCCTAGAATTCATCCTTCCGACGCAGACGTCATTTTAAACCTGGTTGGATCTCGACCAATCAAATTAACATTGATTGTATCCCTAAGCATATTCAACTTATCCATCCTTGATCAGAGCGTTTGCTTCTGATCTCTTGATTCGGGAACCATAATTCCTTGAATTTGGTTGAATTAGTCAGTTGTTTCTATAATCGGATCTCCTTTAATTATTTCTTCTTCTGGTTGAGTATCCATACTCACATCTGATTCCTTGCGGTCTTCCAGATCCTTTTGTGGATTGTTATCCGACATTGTCCTTCAAATTCAATCACCTTGTGAGTTCTTCCCCTGATACATAATGCCTTGGTAAAATGTATCCTCTGCTTGGCCAACCATGCTCTGCTTTCGAGCTTGGTGTATTTACTTTTGAAACTTGTGGTATCTGTTACTAAGATGCCCGATGAGTTGAACCTATGCCTTCCCCTAATTCGTGAGAACCCGAAAGTTTTCACAAGTCATACCCTTCCGGTGTTCTACCAAATAAATTTCAACACTAAAATTTTACCAAAGCGAGAGGTGAATGAAATGATATGCATTAAAGAAGTGGGAGTCGACCTTGAACTTTGTGTTCATGCCCATGAAAATGATGTAGACCGTCTCGGGAGCTTCTTGCAAAATGATTTTTACATCTAAATAATTCCTTTGGTGTCAATAAATTTGATCCCTTGCAGTTATGGTTCCGACCATGCTGTCCTTATTCAATATATCTGGAATAAATCCATTCCAGGCCTCGTCAATTTTTGACAAGGTTAAAGCATCTACTGTCATAGGTCAATGACCTAGTTCAACTTCTACCGTGTTCTACCTTCGAGTTTTACCCTCTGATATCTCGAGGATATCATGCCTTTGCACTACACCTTTTGAACTTTTGATGAAGTAATACCTTTGCTTGTCGTAATCACTCTATGGGTTCTAGGTTGCCGTCAACCGAGGACACCGTTTAGTAAATCAAATCTGCTCTAGAAATTCAACACCCCTAGTAGATGATACTGGGAAATTTTTAAACTCAATCTGGTTTATTCCTAGACTATCGGCTGCATCCTGGTCTTGCTATCTTTGACTGTGCTACCTCGTCCTTCTCTGGTGCACGAATTCTTCAGTGTGAGAGCACGACTTACGTCGGGCTTTCAACATCATGTTGCTTGTCCTGAAAGGCAACTTTGGTTCCGAGCTTGCGTCTTATATATTGATCCTATAACTTGCCACTTCGTCATTCCCTTGCTTGTTACCGTTGTTGTTTGATTGCAATCCTCTTGAAACCTCCCGGCAAATGTGTCGGATCACCTTCAACACTTTAACTTCTTCCAAGATGCCAATTGTGTTCATGATGAGAAATACTCTCCTTGCCCTCAATTATTTTTATTATCATCGGCAACACCCTTGACTTTCTTTCATCGCGTACTTGTCCACATTATGAATACAGCTTACTTTCCAGCTAGTGTTGTGTTCTGCATTGGAGTATTACTGTCTTTTATGTCGAGAATGTTGTGGGGATTGCCCCACCTCTTAGAAATTCTCGGTATGATGATACTTCTCACCATCACCATTCTTCCTTGGTCCCCGTGTTATTTTTAACCGGGATACCAATATGCTAACGATCCTGCTTGAGTTATGTACTTCTAGCAACCCTATTGCTTTGAAGTTAATGTTTGACAGTTTGTTCTTAGACTATTGGTTATTGAATCGTCACTCTAACATTGATCTTGCCGCCTAAGGTAATATTTCTGGCACACCTTTCAATTAATGATTAATGTTGTATGTTTTCCTCGAGCATACAACATTATATCATTTGAATTGACAAGTGTCATCTTCTTATTCACATTATTGTGGAATTCTATCCGTTTGGATTTCTCAATGAATTGTCGCTGAGCCCATCAGCCACCTCCTCATCCTATCTTTGGTTTAAGGATGAACTTTTGTTTCGGGAACCCGCTCCCATAGTTCATTTCCCGATAATCTTGCAATGTCATTTCATCGATTGGTGTTGCACCTTTTCTTCTCGAACATCCCGGGTCTGAGGTATCATGACACCAATCGGATCTGAATCTCGGTCAGATATGATGGTTGGGACAGCTTTCCAGTAGTTATAATGTTGGTCTTTTGAGGACCCGGTAATATGATGTCATGCCTACCACCCCTGGCTGGAGGACCATCATTATGATTTTCTTTTGCAAGGATAACCATTCTTCCAGGAGGAAATTGTAAGACTTATTTTATAAGTTGCTCCTGTGGGATCATTTGTGTATCCAAAGTCTGGCCTTTGATTGAAACACCATATCATTGCTACCTCAAAGCATGACTACGATACCCCGCTCATCAACAAGAACATTGGAGGCGTGATGCTAAATGTTTCTTGGTCAGTTATCCAAACACCGTTGAATGGGTAACATCTTGATTAATCCTTGCCTCTTTATCTGAATGGTTGGGTACTTGCTCTCCTAACCCGTATGCCATGTTCTGCTTGTCCATGGGAAGGATATACTCCTATCAATTGTGTGTAATCACAACCTTCCTTTCCAATTGTTTGTTTAACCTTTCCTTGATCTACATATAATCTAAGCAGTAATAATTATCTGCTTATCTAAACACCTTGTTGTACAACTCTGTCGGTAAGACCCTGTTCCTATGGTTGGAAACATTCCGGTAACCACCGATGGAAGAAAACTTTACCTACCGGTCCGCCTTGTTTTAACGTGCAAGAAAATGGCTCTCTTCGTTCCCCGTCCTTGGTACCGACATTGTTGCCGACATAGCTGACAAGCTATCCACTGACATGCCTCCCTGTCGCGGCTGTGCAAGATGTCACCACCCTTCCTACTTTCAACCCACATGGTGGGCCCATAACCCACAGGTCCACTGGATCGAAACCTGACTCTTCTTTACAACCCGGATTCTAATGTATCCTTTGCACCTGGCTTCGTATGTGATTCGTGAGCTAAATTCTATACCATTATTCATCTTGGAATCAAACACCATATTATTCTCGTTGATCAAGACCCCATTCCAGCTTCTGGTTAGTCATCGAATGACTGCTTACCCGATTGAAACTTTGGTATTCTCACTTATTGTTCTCAATGTATTCACTAAAATACTACTCGTAGGGTACTTCGTGTACCACTTTCTGAATTCGTCGTCGTATGCACATACTTCCTAGAGATACGTTCCTCCAAAGTTCCCCCCCCCCTGTTCGTTTTCGTAGGACGATGGAGATCTCGAAGAAAGGATGACGTCTTGATCACGATGCCTTGAAGCAGAGAAATGAAGACATCAACGAAAGAGGTCAACCTCTTCGAAAAGGCAGCC
>LR738714.1:596684524-596715566 GCA_902687465.1 Secale cereale
GCTCTCTCCTTTCCCCCGATCCAGATCTGGATCGGTAAGGGGAACGACCCGCCCCGATCGCTCGACGTCGCGTCGCCCTCATTATCGCCTGGAGGAACACCTCGCCGGAGCCCCGCGTCGCCTCGGATCCGTTGCCTCGCGTCCCTGTCCTCCTCCTCGCCGGACTGCCTCCCCGGCATCGCGTCGTCCTCGTTCCCCACCTCAAGCCCGCTGCCATTGCACTACACTACCCGGTGAGGCACCGCGCCTCCCCTTCTTCCCCTATGCCTCCACCGCCGCATCGGCCTGCGCCGGGTCGCCGCCCCTCACCGGCGCCCGCACGCGCCGGCCGGCCAACCGTGGCCGCGCCCGGCGGCCTCGCCCCCATCGTCGCCCCGCTTGCGCTACGGCCCCACCTCCAGCCTCGCTGGCCGCCCCGATGCCCCTCACCGCGCTGCCATTCGCCGGCGTCGCCCTCTGCTAGCACCGTCGCCGCTGCGCCACGCCCCAGCCGCCCGCAGCCTCTAGCTCCGGCCGTGGCCGCCGGCGTCGGGCGCTGCCCATTCCCCCCCGCTGCTCGCCCCTGTCGGGCGCCAGCTACCCCCGTCACCCGCAGAACCGGTGCGCCCAGCGCCCGTTCGGCGCCCGTCGCCCGCAAGACCCCCAACCCGCTAAGGGCCCCTGGGGCCAATGACCAGTGGGGCCTCGCCCCTGTGAACAAAAAAAAGAGAGATAAAAAAACAATAATAAAAGTAAATAAATAAATAAATAAATTTATTGATTAATTAATTAATTAACAAATTAATTAAGTTAATTAATCACATTTAGATTAATCTAATCATTAATTAACCTAATCTATAATTAACTAAATCATAATTAACCTAACTAAACTATTAGTTAGTTTACAGTCAATGACAGGTGGGACCCACTGGTCAGGTTGACCAGTCAACCATGCTGACGTCAGCATGGTGTCATGCTGATGTCATAAATCCTTTTTCGAATTAATTTAATTAATATTAAATTCTAGAAATTAATATAAACTTTAGAAAATCATATCTTTTAAACCGTAACTCGGATGAAAATAATTTATATATGAAAGTTGCTCAGAACGACGAGACAAACCCGAATACGCGGTCCATTCGTCCGCCACACACCTCTATCATACCGAACATGCAACATTCCCCTCCGTTTCATCTGCCCGAAAATGCCTAACACCGGGGATACTTTCCCGGATGTTATTCCTCTTCGCCTGTATCACTGAGCACCGCGTTAGGTCGCACGTAGCACCGCCTTTTGCCATGTTATGCTTTGTGATGCTATTGTTTGCTCTGTTATTTATTTGTTTCCCCTTCGTTGCTTCTTTTCGGTAGACTCCGATACCGTGATAGACCCTGAGACCCTTGATGCTTCGGTGTTCGACAACGGCTACGCTTCCGAAGATTCCTTTCGTCTGCAGGGCTTCCAGGCAAGCCCCCCCCCTTTTGATCACCAGATATCGCCTATTCTTCTCTCTACTGCTTGCATTAGAGTAGTGTAGCATGTTACTGTTCGGTTACTCCTATTCTGTTGCATAGCATGTCATTGTTGCTACAACTGTTGATACCTGTACCTGCCATCATAATGCTTAGTATAGGATGCTAGTATTCCATCAGTGGCCCTTCATTCTTGTCCGTCTGCCATGCTATACTATCGGGCCGTGATCACTCGGGTGGTGATCACGGGTACATACTATATACTTACTTTACATACACATGATGATGATTCGGAGATGGGGGTTGAAGGGGCAGGTGGTTCCACCCAGGCAGTGGTGGGCCTGGGTTCCCGACAGCCCCCTGATGGTTACTTTGTGGAGAGCGACAGGGCAGGTTGCGACCACCTAGGAGACAGGTGGGCCTGGCCCTGGTCGTTGTCCACGGTTATTTCATAATAACACGTTTAACAGGATCTTGGTATTTGATCTGAGTCTGGCCATCTGGTCTATACGCACTAACCAGCTGCGTGGGAACAGTTATGGGCACTCGACGTCGTGGTATCAGCCGAAGCCTTCTTAACGTCAGCGACTTAGCGGCGCGCGCCGGATTGGACTGGAAAGCCTACTCTGGTATTAGGAGAGGCTAGGTCTGCTTACCGGCCGCCCTCGCAACGCGCAGGTGTGCATTGGGCGATGGGCCCAGACCCCCGTGCGCTTAGGGTTTAGACCGGCGTGCTGACCTCTCTGTTGTGCTTAGGTAGGGCTGCGACGTGTTGATCTTCCGAGGCCGGGCATGACCCTGGAAAGTGTGTCCGGCCAAATGGGATCAAGCGTGCTGGGTTATGTGGTGCACCCTTGCAGGGAAGTTAATCTATTCGAATAGCCGTGTCCCTCGGTAAAAGGACGACCCGGAGTTGTACTCTGACCTCATGAGAACTAGAACCGGATACTTAATAAAACACACCCTTACAAGTGCCAGATATAACTCGGTGGTTGCTCTCTCACAGGGTGACGAGGGGAGGATCACCGGGTAGGATTATGCTATACGATGTTACTTGGTGAACTCTTCAGCTATGCAAGACGGAGGCCGCCAGAAGCTTTGATACTTGTTACTTTCCAGCTACCCTCTTCTACTGCGGCAAGATGGAGGTGGCCAGAAGCGTAGTCTTCGTTTGGATTAGCTATCCCCCTCTTATTCTGGCATTCTGCAGTTTAGCCCACATATATTACCCCCTTTACATATATATCATTGCATATGTAGTATAGATCCTTGCTTGCGAGTACTTTGGATGAGTACTCACGGTTGCTTTGCTCCCTCTTTTCCCCTTTCTGTTCCTTCTTCTCGGATGACGCAACCAGATGGTGGAGTCCAGGAGCCAGAGGATCCCGACGATGTTTCTACGTGGAGTTCGGCTTCGAGGAGTAGTTAGGAGGTCCCAGGCAGGAGGCCTTGCCTTTTCGATCGTTGTAACTTTTGTGCTAGCCTTCTTAAGGCAAACTTGTTTAACTTATGTCTGTACTCAGATATTGTTGCTTCCGCTGACTCTTGTGTTTTCGAGCTTATGTATTCGAGCCCTCGAGGCCCCTGGCTTGTAATATAAAGCTTGTATTATTTTAATTTGTGTCTAGAGTTGTGTTGTGATATCTTCCAGTGAGTCCCTGATCTTGGTCGTACACATTTGCATGCATGATTAGTGTACGGTCAAATCGGGGGCGTCACATAACAATAATCATGCTAAATCAAATATTGTTGCTTCTAGTAGTTCTCTTGATTCCACTAATGATTCTCTTAGCCAAGTTATACTTGAGCAAGAAAATATCTTATTGAAGGGAATTATAGAGAAAGGTGTTTACAAGAGCCTTGCCGGGAGTAAGCAATTTGAGAAAATTGTATGTAAGCAAAGAAGACACCGGAAGAATCAAGGTGTTGGTTTTGAATGAAAGTTCAATGCCACTGGAGTTGAGTGGGAAGAAGATCAATACCCCTAGACGAAGTTTGTTCCTCAAAAAGAGAAGTATGATCCTACTTCCTCCAAGGGGACACAAGCACAAGATGATCTTACACCACAAGACGACAAGCTAAAGGGCAAGGACAAGCTTCAAGAAGAGATTGATGCATTTGAAGAAGCTCCTAAGGCCTTGGTCAAGTGGGTTCCCAAGACTACTTCAAGTTCTACTTCATCAAGTACGACTACAACTCCAAGGACTCCCATCAAGATGGTGTGGATCCCGAAGAAGAAGAACTAGAGAGTTCTTGAGGGTGACGACGCCAACATAATTCACTCATATCATTTTGGCGAGGACAAGTGCAAACAACTTCCATATCTTGCACTAGTTCAAGGAGTCACAAACCCTCTTGTTGGTAAGACAAGGGACAAGGTAACCAAATGCTTTATTAGACATCATCTTGTGTGCAATTCAATCTATGTCCATGGATATCCTTGTTTGTTCCTTGTGGGACTAACCCGTGTAGGTATTGAAAGTGCAACTCACTCCAATGGATTGCTCCAATTGATCTACATCAACATTGAGCATCTACATCATCAACACCTACATGAAGTCATCATCGACAAAACCCAAGGTTAGTTCCTCCCTCTTAGGGGGAATATCACGTCTAGGGGGAGCTTTACTCTAATCAACTAAGCTAAAGCAACTCTAATGATGTGAACACAACAATGCTTTATGAAAAAGTGGTAACCCCACTTGTGCTTAAACGATGAGTATGACCTATGATCAAATGTTCTCATTTGACTCCTAAGTCAATATACTCATATATAGATGACCTAGTCATTTGCCAATTGCTTGATAGATGCTAGAATGGTTGTGCATGCTTTGCCACATGTTTCATTTGCTATCTTATTGTGTGAGCATGTTGAATGCATATTTTTCTCATTCGAGGACATCCATTTGTTGCTTTGATTATTTGGCTCTTTTTCTTTTGCCAAATGGATGGATAAGAATGCCTAAGAACCCCCTCTAGCTATCTATGATTTTCTTGTCTCAAACTCTATTCATGTTACATCACAAAGTTTGATCAAGTCAGATTCGAACCACTCTGTGTGAGGAGCACTCGGAGTCCCCGATTCATCATAGACTTAAACTTCCAAAACCTCTTTGTGCATTTCGGTATGACCGAGTCATCCACTTCGGTCACACTGAGTTCACTAAGTTGATCTAGGTTTTCAATCTCGGTGCAACCGATTTGAACTTTTCGATCACACCGAGTTGCAGTAACAGCTAGCAGTTTTGCATCTCGGTGCCACTGAGTTGTTCCACTCGGTCACATCGATAGGGTCAGGTTATATATACCGACGGGTCAATTTTTTTAAAATTTTCCAAAACCTTCTCGCCCGCGCATGACCTGCTCTGCCGTCTCGGGTCTCTGGGTCGTCTCCTTGCTGCCAGCGACCTCCCGCCGCTGGTCTCCGCCGCCGTCAACGGAAATCTGCTCCGCCATTGCCGCCGTAGCATGCTCACCGCCAAGTTAGGGTATGAGCTTGATCTATGTGCTATTCCTTAACTCTGATTCATAGCACATTACTTTGCCATGATTCTTGCCACGATTGAAATCAGCCTGTCCAGCAGAAACTCTATAGAGATTAATTTTGATTCAAAAATTTAGGGTTAGGTCTCCGCCGAACTCATCTCGGACCGACCGAGTTGTAGAAATCGGTCTCACCGATTTGGCTTAGGCCATTGCACTTGCGCTTTTCGGTCTGACCGAAAACTGCAAATCGGTGTGACCGAGTTCGACTCTTTGTGAAACCCTAGCAATCTTGGTGCCACCGAACTATGACTCGGTCTGACCGAGTTCACTAGTTTAGGTTCCATAATTGCTTTGGTATCACCAAGTTTAACAAATCGGTAGCTCCGAAATGCTTTCTATAGAGAACTAAAACTAAGTTTTTCAGTCATCTGTTTTGCTAAAACTCTGCACTTTGTGATGCTCATCCACTCTACCTCATCTACATCTATTCACAGGTTTGCTGTCAGTGTATTTGCCAAGATGTCTGACCAGAGTGACAGCCAGAACAGGTATGAGGAGCAAGTTAACATGAGTGAGGGCACTAGTCCCTCTTGCAGTTCTGATGAGGGTAGCAGGAGCACACCAAGTAACCTGCCTAAGGCTGCTACCAAGACAAGGAAGAAGAAAACTTCTGACAGTGATGGTGAGGACTTTGTGGCTAATGAGGCCACTTCAAAGAAGAAGGTGCTCAGGAAAGAGTATGGCATAGTTGTTGCAACAAAGCCAGGTCTGAACAAGAAGGTCCCTGCCAAAAGAGCTCCAATGTCAAAGGCCAGAGCCTCTACTCAAGAGACAATGGTGTTCACTCTTGAAATGAGAGATGATGAACCAGGAGGAACAAAGAAGAGAGCTAGGAAAACCACAGTCAGAGTGATTGGCAAGCCATCCATGAGAGATGATGATGATGAAGCTGAAGAAGAGGAAGAGGATGTTTGTGCGGACCCCGACTCATAAGTCGTGATCACCAAATGCACGTGTACAGTGATCCTAGAGATCAATGCTCACTGAACACACAGAAGCTGAATAACAAGAGTCTTACATCCATACATACCGTATTACACAAATAGGACCATTATGGTCAAGTCTTGAGTATATCGTTGCAGCAGAAAGCTTTAATAACAACTTGGACCCATGCCATCTGCCTTAACCCTACAGGCATTCTGACTGGGAAGCGTCCTAGCTCGCATGTTCGCCACCAAGAAATCTTCATCATATCCTGTTCTTTCATGCCCGGCCAATAAAATAACCAGTGGCAAGCCAATGAGTACTTTGAATGTACTCGCAAGCAACCCAAGTGTGATGAAAGAATAGTTATGCAAGGCTCTACTGCTAAATTGGTAGTTTTGCAGAAAGCTAGTTTTTCATATGCAAGTATGATCAACATGTAACAAGGGCATGCATGCGTCTGCAACAAGTATCAGGAGGTTACAGACATCAACATCGTGAAAGAGTCATGAACAACTCTTGCTCACGCTCATCGTGACTTTCTCACAATCACATCATCAGATTTACCAACTGTGTTGTTTTCCAGAAACTTATGGACATAGTCTAAGCAGCACCACCCAACTGTCCTTGACCGTGGACACGGCTATTCGAATAGTTTGACACTCTGCAGAGGTTGCACACTTTACCCACTAGATCCGGGGAACTTCCATGTCATCCACGACCCATGGTACCTCAAGTACCCGGGGTAAGCCCCGATCACTATCTTTCCCTAGACAACACTAACACAGAGTCCACTCGATTGGTAACAGCCTCGTGCCAACATTTCACATCTTAAAAAAATTTGTGGAGCCTTGCTCCCATATTCATCACATACCACTGACACGGGGTACCAACGGTGTGTTCGGTGCCCTGTAAAAACAGTCATGGAAGCCTATCCAAGCACGACCCCGTGCCGAGAGTGACCTCATGTCACCCCCGTCACTAGTAATGCGGGCACCATGCTAGTATCGACCCAGGTAATCAATAACGCCCTTTCCCATATAAGGGTAGAGTGGTTGCGCATGTTTGGTTGGGATGGTAATCATACATAAATCTAATCCATCTCTGTAAACAACACTTTCATCAAGCCTCGGTACACTACTTCTCCACCAAGTAGTGTCCTAGTTCCTCATCATCTCCCAGGGGCATTAGTGGCACCCACTGGGTTATTTGCAAGTATGTCAAACCACACTTGTTTCTTTCCATGCATAACCCTGACCCATTTTGCGTAGCCAACTACTATAGCATGTATCTATCTACTCCCACCCACATAACCCTCATAGAAGGTAGGGTCATGCTTGATGCAAGTTTCAATAGTAAAGTAATGAAGGTACCAACCAAAGTGGTCACCACCTCTACATGATTCCGGTGCATTGATAATAAGGTGCTATGAGGCATGCATAAAAAGGTTTCTCGAACATGGTCAAAGGGCTGCTTGCCTTGTCCTTCCGAGTCTTCAAACCTTCTGGTCCATCTCCAAGTACTCCATTTATTTCGTCAACTAACGATGGAAACAACCATAATAAGCAACACAACAAGGCAAAAAAAAAGTGCTCTAAAAATAGGAGTTGGACTTTTCTAGGATACCTCTGGTCATATGAAAAATAACCAGAGTGGTTTCATTGGGATTCGATTAGTGGATATTTTTGATCATTTCAATATGTCGGAATCAAGGGGTTTAAGGATTTGCAAGAAGTGTACAGAAATATATTTTTGAAAAATGAGCAAAACCACCCATTTAACAAATCATGATTTTAGAAGCATCTAGGAGTTCGTTTCACTGGATTTGGAGTTCAAATGAATTTCCTAGGATTTTGCAAAGTTGACAAATATGAAGAAATGGCTCATTATTTTGTGGGGTACAGAAAGTATTAATAAAAATGTTCATAAACTAAGTTTTGATATTACAAGCATCTAGGAATTTGAACCATTGCATTTGTATCAAATTTGAGATCTCTGTGATTTTTTTGAAGTTTCTCACAGAAATAGAAAAATGACATTTGATAAATATTTGTGAAGAAAAAGTCTCTGGAAAAATGTGCATGTTGCACCAACAGGTAGATCATGATTTTAGAAACTACTAGAAATTAGAATCACCAAATTTGGAATCCATTTGATTTATTTATGGATTTTTGAAGTTGACTGGATAAAAGAAAAAGGAAAAAGGGAAGGGGTTTATACCCTATCATGTACGCAGGCGAGATATAAACGTGGGCCGGCTCGTGGCGTTAGCCACGCAGGGTGACCAGGCGACGTCGATGGCGTATTCGCGGGAGTACGCCTTCGGTCCGGGCAGACGCCTTCAGTGGAGGCCGTCTCCACTTACCCCGGGGGGGCCGAGGCCTTAGCCACTTACAGGAGGGTCCCGCTGGCAGGCCCTCCTCCTACCTCCCGCTCAAAACAGAGGAGGGGCAGGGGAGGCCGGCCGAGCAAGGTGCCAGCGCCCATCCCGGCGACTCCAATCGTCCCCGGTGGCGTCCAGCATACCGACGGGCTCCGGGGATCGAGCCGAGCCCATCCATGGGTCTCACGCAGGCTGGGGAGGACCGAGACGACAGTAGTCTTGACGCCGGCGGACGGGGCTTCGGGCGAGGTTTGGGCACGGCAAGGCAAGCACGGGAAGGAGAAAAGGGCGTGCGGGGAGAGTTGGCGGAGGTGCTTGTGCTGCTCTGGAGAAAAGCGGTGGGGAGGAGGGGCTCTCAGTGGCCCGAATTTGAGCGGGGTCTGGCGGCTCGGCTCCGGCCATGGTGGTGCACTGAGGGCGCGGGGAGAGGTGTGGGTTGGTCCAGGGGGTGCACGGGAGATAGGGGAAGCAAAATGAGGCGCAGAGGAGGACCCGGGCGGCCTTATGTAGAAGAGGGCGTGGTGCACTGCGGGCCATGCGCCGGCGAGGCCGTAGCCGTCCCTGTAGGCCACGGGGGGCTTGTTTTCGAGTCGAGGGTCTTGCTGGGCGTGGTCTACGACCAGGGAAAGAGAGAGGAAGAGAGGAACGAGTGCGAGGCATGCCAGGGACGCGGGCGGTGACTGGCGGACGCGGGCGGCGCTCGGGCACGTGTGACAGAGGTCGCCGGAGAGAGAAGGAGGAGGGGGCCGACCGTCTAGCGTGTCCCGGACGCCGAGGCGGCCTCGAGGGACACAATCCCATCGCCCTAGGCTGTCGGGTACCTCGGGTAGGACGCGGCTATAGTGCGGGAGCGCACTGTAGCACGCTCCAAAGCGCCCGTATGGCCGGCACGGCCGTGTCCTCACGCGCTCTGGACACGTTCATTCTGCCCAATGGTGTCTAGGGGGTCAGGGGAGGAGTAAAGAAGTGGGTTGTAGCCTTGGATGCCATGGAGGGCCACTGGAGTGAGGAGGGAGGTGAGAAAGGAGGAGAATGCTGCTGTCCAGAAGGGTAAATGGGGTTTTACCCCCCCCCCCCCCTCAATCATTGATCTGAGGAGGGGAAGGAATTCCTGGAGTTAGAGGGTGACTAGGAGCAGTTTTGGTAAAAACTTGAGGCAAGGGGGAATGGTGGAAGTGGATCAAAAGGTGATTTTGGCAAAGTGCCAGAAGGTGATTGATGATGTTTTGGGCAAGCAAATGATCCTCAATTCACATGAGACTTATAACAGGATCAAATGACATATAGAAATAGGGTACTCCACCAAGTTTGAGCTCATTTGAAGAAACTTGCCAATGTAACTTTGGTGAACCCTAGAAATCAATAGAAATGGATTTTCCAAGATTAAGTTAAGCTAATATTCTCTCCTTGATGCACCACTTGGTGTAGTGTCATCATTTGGCTTTGTGAGCATGTCCACAAAATTTGAGGCCCCAAGTAAAAAGTTGGCAATGTAGAGTTGTTCAAATTTGGATCTGGTCAGAAAAGGTTTTGGGGAACTTAGACCAAGTTATCCTTCTCCAAAACTTGTGCCATTTGGCATAGATGCATATTTACATCATTTGAGCATGTGCACCAAGTTTGAGATCATTTAGACAAGTTTGGCAATGTAAAGTTCCTCAAACTTCAAAATGGACAGAAATGGTTTTGAGGGGATTTGATGGTGATTTCTTGATCTTCAAGGCATGAGGCCTTGTAAGATCATCACATATGTCATATTTTACATGATAGAATTTCCCTGGAATTTTTGGAGAATATTTCCTTTGTAAATATTTCAAAAGCTTGAAATATCCAAAAAGGGTTTTGGAAGGATTTGCCCAATATTTTGAACATGACCATGTGTTGAAACTCTTATATATGGAAAATATATGTCCTAGGAGCCTCTCTGAATTTTGGCAAATATTTTTGAAACAGTTAAATAATTTTAACCTATTAAAGACCATTTCTGGCCTAAAGAAAAAGCACTTAAATAAAATATAAAAATAACTTTTAAAATTATAATTTTGTGGTTTATGGGAGTCCTATACCTAATAGGATTCAAATATGCTTTTTGAAACATTTTTCACACCCTAAATAAGGTACTTGCAGTACAAACCTCAATTCAGGGGTTTTTGGAAAACTAATTTTAGAAAGTACTATTTGGCCAAAATATTTTTATAAGAAAATACTATACTGGTCTATACACATGGCATGATCATTGGGAAAAGGTTTTAGATCAAGGAGATGAAGTATAAGAGTTGGAGGACTTATTTGATTTTTAGAGCACTAGCAAACAGCAAACAGAAAACCAATCAAGCAAGGTCAAAAACACTCAAAAGTTTTTATCAAACCACATTTTAGCATGACTATTAGCTTAAGTGTTGAGGCATGAAAATCAGGGTGTGACAATGTTGCACCAGCTCCTAAAGCTCAAAAGCTTATGGGAGATGCAATCAAGTATGGGGATGCTCCTTCAAATCCCAAGACTGCCCCCAAAGCTGCTGCTCAAGCCACCAAGTCTGCACCCAAGAGAAGCACTAGGAATATTCCAGCTGCAGAAAAGAACAAGGCCCTAGTGCTTGAGATTGATGAAGATGCTGAGGTCCAAGTACTCAGAAAACTCAAGCCCAAGATCCCTGATCATGATAATACTCATATTGTTGCTGAGGACATGAAGTTGAGGAAGGATGCAGGTCTCGAAAGATGGAGATAGTCTGATCCATATGCTATGAGGAGAAGGACTGATGTGGATTATAGGTTCCACACCAAAGAACAGCAAGACTTCTATGAGACATTTCTGCTTCACAAGAAGCCCATAGTGTGTGACATGAGATGGTTTGATTGGGATTACATCAAGGACAATGAAGATCACTTCCCAAGTGTGCATGAAAGTTTCAAAGCATGTGGTGTTGACAAGTTTGTGGGTCAGAAGCTGACAAAATGGAATGATGAACTCATCATGCAATTCTACTCCACAGCTCACTTTTATCCAGATGGTAAAATTGTGTGGATGTCTGAAGGTACAAGGTACCAGTCAACTGTTGATGAGTGGGCTAAGCTGATAAAAGCCCCTAAAGAGCATGAGGATGACTTGGACGTCTATGCCAAGAAGAAGCAAGACCACAACTCTAACTCTATGGCAAACATGTACAAAGAGATCCCTCACAAAGCATTGGAAACCCATCAGCTTGGATCTGTACATTTCTTGTTGTCTGGTCTAGCCACAATCAACACTATCTTGAGGCATACATTGTTGCCCAAATCTGGAGATCACAAGATGATCAGAGGACACTCAATAAATTTTCTGCACATTTTTTATGTCCCTCAAAAGTTCAAGGTCATGAGTTTGATTGTTGAAACAATCAATAGGACTGCTGCAGATCAGAAGAGATCATGTGGGTATGATCCACACATTTCAGGAGCTCATCAACTCCAAGATGGGCACAGGCATATACTTGTTGGACAAGGAACATCTACCCCTATATCCTTAATTTGAGGACAACACAGTTGTGATGGATGAGAATGAACCTTCATTAGTGCAAGCACAGGAGAAGAGAGCCAAAGCTAGAGCTGAGAAAGCCGCCAAGATGCCAAGTGTTGAAGAGGCATCGTAAGTGTCCCTCAAGTCAAAGCAAGTTCAAATGGCATATCTGATTCAAGCAACTTTGAGGATTGAGAAGGGCTTGGCCACCCTAACTCGAAATCAGGACAGCTTGGAGAGGATCATTGAAACAAAGTTCTGTGATCTTGATCTGAAAGTGACTGAGATATAGACTGCAGTTGAGCAGCTCCAGGAGGAAGCAAAGGAGAGGAGAGGGCAGGCTACCACAGATGACTTTCAAAGAGTGCCTCGAGGTCAGAGATCTGCTGTAGTGCCAGTACCTGATACAAGAGTTACTACATCAGCACCATCACAACTTCAGTGCTAGCTCCAGTTGCCACTCCACCAGGTCTAACTACATCATCTGAAGCCTTCATCCTTGGAGTTCTCTCTACACCACCTCCCGAAGATCAAGCCTGAGAGACGCATAGCACTATGCATTTTCAAACTTTTTGGTAACTTATTGCCAAAGGGGGAGAAATATGTATAGATCATAGGCTTTGAGAGAGAGCGTTTTTGCTTCTTGGTCTCTTGCTATTTGGTTGAACTTTATTGTGTGCTTGATTTATACTCTATGTCCTTGTGTGAGATACTTGTTTGATCATGTGAGTGATCATATGCTACTTTAATGCTTGCTTGAATGATATTATCTTTTATATCCCTATATGATCACTCAATTTGCTTGGTGATGAGTGCATGCTTTTAGTTCACATCATTTTGAGCGCTCCACCAAGATGTATGTGACATGGAAGAGTAACCCATGATCCTAATCGATTGTGCATTTGCATTCAAACGCAAATTTTAAATAATGCACAAATTTAGGGGGGAGCTCTTGCTTATCACATACTTCTCAAAGCGACGATGTATTTAAATCTTATTATCATTTGTCGAAGCTTTGATCTATATGTTGTCATCAATTACCAAAAAGGGGGATATTGAAAGTACAACTATCCCTGGGTGGTTTTGGTAATTCCTAATGGCATATAGCTCATTGATCTAATGCTCTTTCAAGATGATCATTTCAGAAAGTTCAATGATTGGCATTGCACGGACTAGAAATGTGGACCCCTCAAAATGCTAAGGACACATATTGGCTCAAGCTCAAGACTCTACATTTTCTAGTTTAGTGATCCAAGATCACATTGAGTCCATAGGAAAGCCAATACTATTAAAAGGGGATGAGGTGTTGTTTATTGGGTTTCTTGCTCAAAGTGCTTAGTGATATGCTCCAAAACCCTCAACCACTTTCTCACATCCACATATGTCCCAAACCAAAATTCAAACTCGGCCCCACCGAAACTTTCTATCCGGCGCCACCGAGTTCAGTTGACATAGCCACTGCCACAAACCCTAGTCACTTTGGTCTCACCAATAGGGCTCTCGGTCTCACCGAGATGGGATTGCAAACTCTCTATTTCCCTTCGTAACGTTTCGGTCTAACCGAGATGAGCGATCGGTCCCACTGAGTTCGCAATGCAAACTCTCTGTTTTCCCTTCGTAACCTTTCGGTCCAACCGAAACGAGCGAATCGGTCCCACCAAGTTTGCGTGACCAACTCTCTGGTTAGCTTATTACCAAAATCGGTCCTACCGAGTTTGTGTAATCGGTCTCACCGAGATTACGTTATGCCCTAACCCTAATGAAATCGGTCCTACCGAGTTAATCATATCGGTCCCACCGAAATGCCTAACGGTCACATTATGAACTAAATTGGTCTGACTGAGTTCTCTGAATCGGTCCTACCGAGTTTGGTAAATTGTGTGTAACAGTTAGATTTTGTGTGGAGGCTATATATACCACTCCACTCACTCTTCATTCGCAGAGAGAGCCATCAGAACATACCTACACTTCCATTACTCATTGTTCTGAGAGAGAACCACCTGCTCATGTGTTGAGACCAAGATATTCCATTCCTACCATATGAATCTTGATCTCTAGCTTTCCCCAAGTTGCTTTCCACTCAAATCATCTTTCCACCAAATCCAAATCTGTGAGAGAGAGTTGAGTGTTGGGGAGACTATCATTTGAAGCACAAGAGCAAGGATTTCATCATCAACACACCGTCTATTACCTTTTGGAGAGTGGTGTCTCCTAGATTGGTTAGGTGTCACTTGGGAGCCTCCGACAAGATTGTGGAGTTGAGCCAAGGAGTTTGTACGGGCAATGAGATCGCCTACTTCATGAAGATCTACCCTAGTGAGGCAAGTCCTTCGTGGGCGATGGCCATGGTTCTTCGTGGACCCTTCGTGGGTGGAGCCCTCCGTGGACTCGCACAGCCGTTACCCTTCGTGGGTTGAAGTCTCCATCAACGTGGATGTACGATAGAACCACCTATCGGAACCACGCGTAAAAAATCTTCGTGTCTACATTGCGTTTGCTCCCTCAAACTCCTCCCTTTACCTTCATATGTAATTGCTTTACATTCTGCTGCTATACTCTTAGAATTGCATGTGTAGGTTGATTGCTTGACTATTGCTAAGTTGCTAAAATCTGCCAAGAATTAAAATTGGCAAAAGGCTAGATTTTTATTTGGTCAAGTAGTCTAATCACCCCCTCTAGACATACTTTTGATCCTACACACCCTCCACGGTTTACTCCTCCTGTCATAGCGTCGTAGTGCTTAGGCGAAGACCTACGCGGATCACATCACCAACACCGTCGCCACGCCATCGTGCTAACAGTACTCTCCCTCGACCCTCTACTGGATCCAGAGCTTGTGGGACGTCATCAAGCTAAACGTGTGTTGAACACGGAGGTGCGTACATTCAGTACTTGGATCGGTTAGATCATGAAGACATTCGAATACATCAACTGCGTTAATACAATGCTTCCGCTTTCGGTCTACGAGGGTACGTAGACACACTCTTCCCATCTCGTTGCTATGCATCTCCTAGATAGATCTTGCGTGAGCACAGGATTATTTTTTGAAATTGCATGCTACATTCCCAACAGTGGCATCATGAGCCAGGTCTATGCGTAGATGATATGCACGAGTAGAACACAAAGAGTTGTGGGCGATAATGGTCATACTGCTTACCACCAACGTCTTACTTTGATTCGGCGGTATTGTTGGATGAAGCGGCCCGGACCGACATTACATGACCGCGTTCATGAGATTGGTTCTACCGACGTGCTTTGCACACAAGTGGTTGGCGGGTGTCTGTTTCTCCAACTTTAGTTGAATCGAGTTTGACTACGGTCGGTCCTTGAAGGTTAAAATAGCACACTTGACGAAAAATCGTTGTGGTTTTGATGCGTCGGTAAGAACTGTTCTTGCTAGAAGCCCGTAGCAGCCACGTAAAACTTGCAACAAAAAAGTAGAGGACGTCTAACTTGTTTTTGCAGGGCATGTTGTGATGTGATATGGTCAAGACGTGATGAGTTATACGTTATTGTATGAGATGATCATGTTTTGTAAATTATCGGCAACCGACATGAGCCTTATGGTTGTCTGTTTATTGTATGAATTGCGAACGCCATGTAATTACTTTACTTTATCACTATGAGTTAGCGATAGTAGTAGAAGTAATAGTTGGCGAGACGACCACGATGCTACGATGAAGATCATGGTGTCAAGCCGGTGACGATGGAGATCATGACGATGCTTTGGAGATGGGGATCAAAAGCACAAGATGATGATGGACCTATCATGTCACATATTTTGATTGCATGTGATGTTTATCTTTTTATGCATCTTATTTTGCTTAGAATGACGGTAGCATTATAAGATGATCCCTTACAAAATTTCAAGGTACAAGTGTTCTCCCTGAGTATGCACCGTTGCGATAGTTCGTCGTGCTGAGACACCTCATGATGATCGTGTCTGATAAGCTCTACGTTCACATACAACGGGTGTAAGAAAATTTTGCTCGTGCAGATACTCGGGTTTAACTTGACGAGCCTAGCATGTACAGACATGGCCTCGGAACACTAGAGACCGAAAGGTCGAGCATGAATCATATAGTAGATATGATCAACATAAGATGTTCACCATTGAAAACTACTCCATCTCACGTGATGATCGGACATGGTTTAGTTGATTTGGACCACGTGATCATTTAGAGGACTTGAGGGATGTCTATCCAAGTGGGAGTTTTTTTAGTAATATGATTAATTGAACTTAATTTATTACGAACTTAGTCCTGATAGTTTTTGTACATCTATGTTATAGATCAATGGCCCGTGCTACCGTTCCCTTGAATTTTAATGCGTTCCTAGAGAGAGCTAAGTTGAAAGATGACGGTAGCAACTACACGGACTGGGTCCGTAACTTGAGGATTATCCTCATTGATGTACAGAAGAATTATGTCCTTGAAGCACCGGTAGGTGAAAGGCCTGCTGCAGGAGCAACTCCTGATGTTATGAACATCTGGCAAGCTCGATCTGATGACTACTCGATAGTTCAGTGTGCCATGCTTTACGGCTTAGAATCGGGACTTCAAAGACGTTTTGAACGTCATGGAGCATATGAGATGTTCCAAGAGTTGAAGTTAATATTTCAAGCAAATGTCCGAGTTGAGAGATATGAAGTCTCCAACAAGTTCTATAGCTGCAAGATGGAGGAGAACAGTTCTGTCAGTGAACACTTACTCAGAATGTATGGGTACCATAACCACATGACTCAACTTGGAGTTAAAGTTGATGATGATAGTGTTATTGACAGAGTTCTTCAATCACCGCCACCAAGCTATAAAGGCTTCGTGATGAACTATAGTATGCAAGGGATGGAGAAGACTATTCCCGAGCTCTTTGCAATGCTCAAAGGTGTGGAGGTAGAAATCAAAAAGGAGCAACAAGTGTTGATGGTTAACAAGACCACTAGTTTCAAGAAAAAGGGCAAGGGAAAGAAGGGGAACTTCAAGAAGAATAGCAAGCCAGTTGCTACTCCCTGGAAGAAACCTAAGTCTGGAGCCAACACTACTAGGAAAAGGCCTATTAATGGCGCACCTAATTTGGCCATTAATGGCGCATTAGTGGTGCGCCATTACTAGCACGCCATTAGTATTTGATACTAATGGCGCACCTCTGGTGCGCCATTAGTATCTGGTATACTAATGGCGCACCGCAGATGCGCCATTAGTGTGCACAGTAGTGCGCCATTAGTATGCCTCCCAGGGGCCATGTGTACCCAGGTGCTTTGGCATACTAATGGCGCACTCAGGCAGGATGCGCCATTAGTAATGTCCGCATAGTAATGGCGCACTGGCTGATAATGCGCCATTAGTATGCTTTGGCATACTAATGGCGCACTGTGCTCTGATGCGCCATTAGTATGAATATTAGGTTTTTTTTATATTATTTTTCTATTTTTTTGCACAGATTACAAAATGTATAATTGCATAGATATAGACAGCACACATCAACAACACATTCATCGAATACAATAGAAGATTAGTCTCTGAATACAATTCATCATATTAGTCTCCGAATACAATTCATCATATTAGTCTCCGAATTGAAAAGACCGAACAAAGATAGAACAATATATTACAAGTCTCGAGACCGCGAGTAGCGAGTTTGTCTTCACATTACAAGTCGATATCGATCATCTAAACTACCATCACATAGAAGAGAGCTGCGGTCATCACGATGAGCATCATCACGATGAAACTCGTCTTCATCCGGTTCCTCCAACGCTCCCTCCCCTCTCCCGCTAGATAGCGGGCGTATCTAGATTCGGCCTCGGCCCTAGTGGTGTACCCTTTGTAACTGTTACCGCTGAATCGGTGAACCTGTCTCCGACACTCCTCCCAGTCGTCGTAGACTCCGGGAACCTTACCCTTGTACACGACATACGACGGCATCGCTATATATGCACTAGCCAAACGAAACGTTAGTACCAATTCACAGACAATTCATAAGCAATATATAAGTATGCAACAGAACGATCGAAAGAGAAAAGCAAGACATTAATAGCATCGATTACATCTAAGTTGAACGACTCTCGAAACCAAAGAGAAATACTACAAGTTCATTAAAGTTTAATTACAACATGAGCCAATCGATGTTTCAGAACTAGACACAGCATCACTGCTTTCGACTCGACTCAATGCACCGGAGCGTGGATGAAGCCGCCGTCTATCGTGGGAGTCATGAAATCACGGGCGTTGTCAGCCTGCATTTGTAGCATTGTGTCGATGTCACTGTTCGACGGTTGATTTCTGAGGTAGAACTGCCCCGAGGTACGAAGGACATCTTGATGGATGATTTCCGCAAACTCCGACTGGATGCGAAAGAAATCTTGTCTGATGTCCGCGTCCTGGATTGCCGACACGCGCGCGGCCCAATCTTTGAGCTTACTCGGTAGCAGAAGTTGATGATGGTCCCGTACGATCGCCCGCATGTGATGGATGGCGTAGTAGGCACCCTTCTGACCGCCAAGCGGCTGCTTCACGCAGCAGAACGTCGTGTTGTGGGAGAACACGTGCTTGCCGTACTTACGAGTTGTCCTGGTGAAGGTGCCTCCAGATTTGGCGTAGCCGGGGAGAACATCATCAAGAACCTTCTTGACATTTGTGTAGTCTACAGCCGACTGACGGTTCGGGTCGAAATACGTGGCCATGGAATATTTGGGGCTTAGTAGGATGAGCGTGCACTATGTGTCACTGCAGAAAACATGGAATGTTAAAAGAAGAACGATCGAAATCTAAGAATTCATATGTTACGGGGCGGTTGAGGCGGAGGACTTACTCGGGAAAGTAAGGCACGAGGAAGTTATCCTTATCTCGGTTTGCCAGAATGACGCCTTCGAGGTAAGAACTCGCGACTTGCCGGTCCCCAGCGCTGCCCAAGAACTTGGCACGCATGTAGAAGGGGTCGACTATCACGATGTCCGGGGTCTTGTCGCGAATGATCTGCATCTCCATACTCAGCGAAAATAGCCGAACGAAGGTGTAGTGCAGCGGAAGAAGGTTCAACATAGCGTGGATTGTTGGAAATATGCCCTAGAGGCAATAATAAATTGGTTATTATTATATTTCCTTGTTCACGATAATCGTTTATTATCCATGCTAGAATTGTATTGATAGGAAACTCAGATACATGTGTGGATACATAGACAAACACCATGTCCCTAGTAAGCCTCTAGATGACTAGCTCGTTGATCAATAGATGGTTACGGTTTCCTGACCATGGACATTGGATGTCGTTGATAACGGGATCACATCATTAGGAGAATGATGTGATGGACAAGACCCAATCCTAAGCCTAGCACAGATCGTGTAGTTCGTATGCTAAAGCTTTTCTATATGTCAAGTATCTTTTCCTTAGACCATGAGATTGTGCAACTCCCAGATACCGTAGGAATGCTTTGGGTGTACCAAACGTCACAACGTAACTGGGTGGCTATAAAGGTGCACAACAGGCATCTCCGAAAGTGTCTGTTGGGTTGGCACGAATCGAGACTGGGATTTGTCACTCCGTATGACGGAGAGGTATCTCTGGGCCCACTCGGTAGGACATCATCATAATGTGCACAATATGTGATCAAGGAGTTGATCACGGGATGATGTGTTACGGAACGAGTAAAGAGACTTGCCGGTAACGAGATTGAGCAAGGTATCGGTATACCGACGATCGAATCTCGGGCAAGTGCTATACCGATAGACAAAGGGAATCGTATACGGGATTGATTGAATCCTTGACATCGTGGTTCATCCGATGAGATCATCGTGGAACATGTGGGAGCCAACATGGGTATCCAGATCACGCTGTTGGTTATTGGCCGGAGAGTTGTCTCGGTCATGTCTACATGGTTCCCGAGCCCGTAGGGTCTACACACTTAAGGTTCGATGACGCTAGGGTTATAGGGAAAGTATGTACGCGGTTACCGAATGTTGTTCGGAGTCCCGGATGAGATCCCGGACGTCACGAGGAGTTCCGGAATGGTCCGGAGGTAAAGATTCATATATGGGAAGTCCTGTTTTGGTCACCGGAAAAGTTTCGGGCGATATCGGTAATGTACCGGGACCACCGGGAGGGTCCCGGGGGTCCACCAGGTGGGGCCACCAGCCCCAGAAGGCTACGTGGGCTAAGTGTGGGAGGGGACCAGCCCCAAGGGGGCTGGTGCGCCCCTCCACCAAGTCCCAGGGCGCCTCCAAGAGGGGAGGGGGGCAAACCCTAGGGCAGTTGGGCCCTAGGGCCCAATAGTGGTGCGCCTCCCCCTCTCTCCCCCTTGGCCACCCCCCTAGATGGGATCTAGGGCTGGCCGCACCCTAGGGGTGGGAAACCCTAAAGGGGGGCGCAGCCCTCCCTTCCCCCTATATATATGTGAGGTTTTAGGGCTGCTAGACACACGAGAACGTCTCCCTCTTGGCGCAGCCCTACCCCTCTCCCTCCTCGTCTCTTGCAGCGCTTGGCGAAGCCCTGCTGGAGTCCCGCGCTCCTCCACCACCACCACGCCGTCGTGCTGCTGTTGGATGGAGTCTTCCCCAACCTCTCCCTCTCTCCTTGCTGGATCAAGGCGTGGGAGATGTCACCGGGCTGCACGTGTGAAGAACGCGGAGGCACCGTTGCTTCGGTGCTAGGATCTTCGGCGATCTGAATCGCGGCGAGTACGACTCCATCAACCGCGTTCTTGAACGCTTCCGCTTAGCGATCTACAAGGGTATGTGGATCCAACTCTCCTCTCGTAGATGCATCTCCTAGATTGATCTTGGTGAACGTAGGAAAATTTTTGTTTCCCATGCGACGTTCCCCAACAGTGGCATCATGAGCTAGGATCTTGCGTAGATGTTTTCACGAGTAGAACACAAAAGGGTTTGTGGACGTTGATGTTTAGATTGCTTCCCTCCTTAGTCTTTCTTGATTCAGCGGTATTATGGGATGAAGCGGCCCGGACCAACTTTACATGTCCACGTACATGAGACCGGTTCCATCGACAGACATGTGACTTTTGTTGCATAAGATGGCTGGCGGGTGTCTGTCTCTCCTATCTTAGTTGAATCGGAATAGAACAAGGCGGTCCTTGTAGAAGGTTAAATAGCAACTTGAATATCACCGTTGTGGCTTTGCGTAGGTAAGAAGCGTTCTTGCTAGATACCCATAGCAGCCACATAAAACATGCAACAACAATTTAGAGGACGTCTAACTTGTTTTTGCAGGGTATGTATGTGATATGATATGGCCAATGACATGATGAGATATATTTGATGTATGAGATGATCATGTTGTAATAGTTAATATCGACTTGCATGTCGATGCATACGGCAACCGGCAGGAGCCATAGGGTTGTCTTTAATTTTTGTATGACCTGCGTGTCAATCATTAAGCGCTATGTAATGCTTTACTTTATCGCTAAGCGGTAGCAATAGTAGTAAGAGCATGGTGGGCGCACGACAACCTCGATGGCGACACGATGATGGAGATCATGATGATGGGGATCATGGCGTGGCGCCGGTGACGATGGAGATCATGCCGGTGCTTTGGAGATGGAGATCAAAAGCACGAGTTGATGGCCATATCATGTCACTTATGATTTGCATGTGATGTTAATCCTTTTATGCATCTTATTTTGCTTAGGACGACGGTAGCATTATAAGATGATCCCTCACTAAAATTTCAAGATAAAATTGTGTTCCCCCCGAGTGTGCGCCGTTGCGAAGGTTCGTCGTTTCGAAGCACCACGTGATGATCGGGTGTGATAGACTCTACGTTCGCATACAACGGGTGCAAGCCAGTTTTGCACATGCAGAACACTCGGGTTAGACTTGACGAGCCTAGCATGTACAGACATGGCCTCGGAACACGGAAGACCGAAAGGTCGAGCATGAGTCATATAGTAGATATGATCAACATGAAGATGTTCACCATTGACACCACCTCATCTCACGTGATGATCGGACTTGGGTTGGTGGATTTGGATCATGTCACGCTCGGATGACCAGAGGGATGTCAATTTGAGTGGGAGTTATAAGTAATTTGATTAGTTAAACTCACTTATCATGAACAATAGTCTAAGTTGACTTTGCAATTTATGTTGTAGACCAATAACTGCGTTGTAGCTCCCTGTTTAATACGATCCTAGAGAAAGACTAAGTTGAAAGATAATGTAAGCAAGGATGCGGACTGGGTCCGTAGTCCGAGGAGTGTCCTCACTGCTGCACAGAAAGCTTACGTCTTTGATGCACCGCTCGATGTGCAAACCCCTACAACGTTGTCTGTGGATGTTGTGAACACCTGACAGAGACGTCCTGATGACTACTTGATAGTTTAGTGCACCATACTTCACGGCTTAGAATCGGGATTCCAATGACGTTTTGAACGCCATAGAACATATGAGATGTTCTAAGAGCTGAAATTGGGATTTCAGGCTCATGCCCGTGCTGAGAGGTGTGAGACCTCTGACAAGTTCTTTTGCCAAAAAGATGGAGGAGAATGGCTCAACTAGTGAGCATGTGCTCAGAATGTCTGGGTGCTGAAATCACTTGAACCAAGTGGGAGTTAATCTTCCAGGTGAGATAGTGGTTGACAGAATTCTCTAGACACTATCACCAAGCTACTAGAACTTCGTGATGAACTATGACATGCAAAGGATGGAGATGATCCCGGTGCTGTTAGCGGTTCTTAGTACCGCAAAAGTAGAAATCAAGAAGGAGCATCAAGTGTTGATGGTTTAGCAAGACCACTGGTTTCAAAAGGGGCAAGGGCTAGAAGGGAAACTTCATGAATGGCAAACCAGTTGTCGCTCTAATGAGGGAACCTAAGGTTGCACCCAAACCTCGAGACTAAGTGCTTCGATTGTAAGGGTAACGGTCACATGGTAGCGGAACCACCCCAAATACACGGTAGATATGATAGCTGGCAACTTCAACAAAGTATATTTGATATACGTGTTATTGATGTGTACCTTAGTAGTACTCCTTGTAGCACCTGGGTATTGGATACCGGTTCAGTTGCTATTATTAGTGACTTGAAGCAAAAGCTACGGACTGAACGGAGACTAGCTAAGGACGAGGTGACGATGTGTGTTGGAAGTGTTTCCAAGGTTGATGAGATCACCATCGCACACTTCCTCTATTTTCGAGATTAGTGTTGAACCTAGATAAATGTTATCAGGTGTCTACGTTGAGCATGAAAATGATTAGATCATGTTCATCGCAATACGGTTATTCATTTGAGTTAGAGAATAATGGTTATTCTGTTTACATGAATAATACCTTTATGGTCATGCACCCAATGGTTCGTTGAATCTCGATCATGGTAATACACATAATGATAATATTAATGCCAAAAGATGTAGAGTTAATAATGAAAGTACCACTTTCTTGTGGCACTGCCGCTTAGGTCATTTTGGCATAAAATGCATGAAGAAACTCCATGCTGATGGACGTTTGGAGTCACTTGATTTTGAATCGCTTGACACATGCGAGCCATGCCTCATGGGCAGGATGACTGAGATCTCGTTTTCAGGTACAATGAAACGGGTAAGTGACTTATTGGAAATCATACATGCTGATGTATATGATCCAATGAGAATTAAGGCGTGTGGTGGATATCGTTATTTTCTCATCTTCACTGACGATTTGAGTAGATATGGTATATTTACTTAATGAAGCAAAAGTCTGAAACGTTTGAAAGGTTCAAAAAATTTCAGAGTGAAGATTAAGAATCATCATAACAAGAAGATCATGTTCCTACGATCTGATCAAGGGGATATTATCTTAATTATGAGTTTGGCAATCACTTAAGACATTGTGGAATTGTTTCGCAGTTGAAGTCCCCTGGAACACCACAGCGTAATGGTGTGTCCGGACATCGTAATCGAACCTTATGAGATATGGTGCGATCTATGGTGTGTTTTACCGATCTACCGCTATTATTTTGAGGTTATGCATTAGAGACAGCTGCATTCACTTTATATAGGGCACCATCTAAGTCCGTTGAGACGACGTCGTATGGTTTGGCAAGAAACCAAAGTTGTCGTTTTCTTAAATGTTTGGGGCTGCGATGCTTATGGCTTCAGCCAGGAAAAGCTCGAACCCAAAGTGGACAAATACATCTTCATGGAATACCCACTGGTAACGGTTGGGTATACCTTCTATCTCAGATCCAAGGACAAAAATGTTTGTCGCTAAGAATGGGTCCTTTCTCGAGAAGGAGTTTCTCTCGAAAGAATTGAGTGGGAGGAAGATAGAACTTGATGAGGTTGTCGAACCCTCACTTCAACCGGAGAGTAGTGCAACACAGAAAGATGTTTCTGTGGAATCTACAACAGTTGAAGAGGAAACTAATGATAGTGATCATGAAGCTCCAGATCAAGTTGCTATCGAACCTCGTAGGTTGACAAGGATATGTGCTACTCCTGAGTGGTACGTTGATCCTGTCTTAGAGGTCATGTTGTTGGACAACGATGAACCTACGAACTATGGAGAAGCGATGGTGGGCCCATATTCCGACAAATGGTTAGAAGCCGATAAATCCGAGATAGGATCCATGTATCAAAACAAAGTATGGACTTTGGTGGACTTGCCCTGTGATCGACAAGCCATTGAGACAAATGGATCTTTAAGACTAAGACGGATGTGGACGGTAATGTCACCGTCTATGAAGCTCGACTTGTGGCGAAGAGTTTTCCACAAGTTCAAGGAGTTGACTACGATGAGATTTTCTCACCCGTAGCGATGCTTAAGTCCGTCGGAATCATGTTAGCATTAGCTGCATTTATGAAATCTGGCAGATGGATGACAAAACAAGTTTCCTTACCAGTTTTCGTAAGGAAAGGTTGTATGTGATACAATCAGAAAGGTTTTGTCGATCCTAAGGATGCTAAAAGATATGCTAGCTCCAGCGATCCTTCCATGGACTAGAGCAAGCATCTCGGAGTCGGAATATACACTTTGATGGAGTGATCAAAGTTTTTGGGTATACAAAGTTTGTTGGAAACTTGTATTTGCAATAAAGTGAGTGGGAGCACTACAACATTTCTGATAAGTATATGTGAATGACATATTGTTGATCCGAAATGATGTAGAATTTCTGGAAAGCATAAAGGGTTGTTTGAAATGAGTTTTTTAAAGGAAGACCTGGATAAAGCTGCTTACATAATTGGGCATCAAGATCTATAGAGATAGATCAAGACGCCTGATGATACTTTCAAAAGAAACACACACCTTTGACATGATTTTGAAGGAGTTCAAAATAGGTCAGTCAAAGAAGGAGTTCTTGCCTGATTTGTAAGGTGTGAAGTTGAGTAAGACTCAAAGCTTGACCACGGCAGAAGAAAGAGGAAGGACGAAGGTCGTCCCCTATGGTTTTGTCATAGGCTCTATACGATATGCCATGCTAAGTACCGCACCTGATGTGTGCCTTGCCACATGTCTGGCAAGAGGGTACAAAGGTGATCCAGGAGTGGATTACTAGGTAGTGGTCAAAATTATCCTTAGAGGAATAAGGAAATGTTTCTCGGTTATGGAGGTGATAAAGAGTTCGACGTAAAGAGTTACGTCGATGCAAGCTTAACACCTATCCGGATAACTCTAAGTGGAGATATCGGATACGTATAATGGAGCAACAGTTTGGAATAGCTCCAAGTGGAACGTGGTAGCAGCATCTACGATATGACATAAAGTTTTGCGAAGTACATAGGGATCTGAATGTTGCAGACCCGTTGACTACAGCCTCTCTCACAAGCATAACATGATCAAACACAGAACTCATTGAGTGTTAATCACATATTGATGTGAACTAGATTACTGACTCTAGTGAACTCTTTGGATGTTGGTCACATGGCGATGTGACCTGTGAGTGTTAATCACATGGCGATGTGAACTAGATTATTGACTCTAGTGCAAGTGGGAGACTGTTGGAAATATGCCCTAGAGGCAATAATAAATTGGTTATTATTATATTTCCTTGTTCACGATAATCGTTTATTATCCATGCTAGAATTGTATTGATAGGAAACTCAGATACATGTGTGGATACATAGACAAACACCATGTCCCTAGTAAGCCTCTAGATGACTAGCTCGTTGATCAATAGATGGTTACGGTTTCCTAACCATGGACATTGGATGTCGTTGATAACGGGATCACATCATTAGGAGAATGATGTGATGGACAAGACCCAATCCTAAGCCTAGCACAGATCGTGTAGTTCGTATGCTAAATCTTTTCTATATGTCAAGTATCTTTTCCTTAGACCATGAGATTGTGCAACTCCCGGATACCGTAGGAATGCTTTGGGTGTACCAAACGTCACAACGTAACTGGGTGGCTATAAAGGTGCACTACAGGTATCTCCGAAAGTGTCTGTTGGGTTGGCACGAATCGAGACTGGGATTTGTCACTCCGTATGACGGAGAGGTATCTCTGGGCCCACTCGGTAGTACATCATCATAATGTGCACAATATGTGATCAAGGAGTTGATCACGGGATGATGTGTTACGGAACGAGTAAAGAGACTTGCCGGTAACGAGATTGAGCAAGGTATCGGTATACCGACGATCGAATCTCGGGCAAGTGCTATACCGATAGACAAAGGGAATCGTATACGGGATTGATTGAATCCTTGACATCGTGGTCCATCCGATGAGATCATCGTGGAACATGTGGGAGCCAACATGGGTATCCAGATCCCGCTGTTGGTTATTGGTCGGAGAGTTGTCTCGGTCATGTCTACATGGTTCCCGAGCCCGTAGGGTCTACACACTTAAGGTTCGATGACGCTAGGGTTATAGGGAAAGTATGTACGCGGTTACCGAATGTTGTTCGGAGTCCCGGATGAGATCCCGGACGTCACGAGGAGTTCCGGAATAGTCCGGAGGTAAAGATTCATATATGGGAAGTCCTGTTTTGGTCACCGGAAAAGTTTCGGGCGATATCGGTAATGTACCGGGACCACCGGGAGGGTCCCGGGGGTCCACCAGGTGGGGCCACCAGCCCCTGAAGGCTGCGTGGGCTAAGTGTGGGAGGGGACCAGCCCCAAGGGGGCTGGTGCGCCCCCCACAAAGTCCCTAGGCGCATGGATAGTGGAGGGGGGCAAACCCTAGGTCCAGATGGGCCTTAAGGCCCACCCTAGGGCGCCCCCTCTCTCTCCCCCCCCTTGGCCGCACCCTAGATGGGTTTTTGGGGGCTGCCGCACCCCTAGGGGTGGGAAACCCTAAAGGGGGCGCAGCCCCCCCTTCCCCCTATATATATGTGAGGTTTTGGGGCTGCTAGAGACATGAGAACGTCTCCCTCTTGGCGCAGCCCTACCCCTCTCCCTCCTCGTCTCTTGCAGCGCTTGGCGAAGCCCTGCTGGAGTCCCGCGCTCCTCCACCACCACCACGCCGTCGTGCTGCTGTTGGATGGAGTCTTCCCCAACCTCTCCCTCTCTCCTTGCTGGATCAAGGCGTGGGAGACGTCACCGGGCTGCACGTGTGAAGAACGCGGAGGCACCGTTGCTTCGGTGCTAGGATCTTCGGCGATCTGAATCGCGGCGAGTACGACTCCATCAACCGCGTTCTTGAACGCTTCCGCTTAGCGATCTACAAGGGTATGTGGATCCAACTCTCCTCTCGTAGATGCATCTCCTAGATTGATCTTGGTGAACGTAGGAAAATTTTTGTTTCCCATGCGACGTTCCCCAACATGGATGTCATCAAACCGCAGGACGATCGTACCCCCGATGGAGTTATCCACAAAGCCCTTGCCCTCCGGCACCTTGGCCGCGAAAACCGGGTATGCCACATCCTTCTCTCTGAGACGCTGCTTCTCCAAAGAAAGAACACTGTCATGCAGACTCCGCATAGCACCGGTTGCAGCATCGAGCATATTTGTCGGTAGCATCGGCCTACCCGCCACATGCACCCTCCTCATTACATCCTCAGGTGAAGGTGGCCCGTCCTGAGCACGGATCGTACTCGGTGCCGGCTGGCTCGCACCCTTGTTAGTTTTTCTTTTGCGTGCCTTCTTCTTGATCTCCTGAATTGGGACCAAGTTCTGCCCAGAGACCGCCTTCTTTAGTGTGTTGGGGCTGATCATATTTCGCACCTCGCCTATCTGAGGCTCGGTGAAGTCGGCAGCTAGAGGCGTCTCCTGAGAGCTGAACGGCAGACGACGCCTGTTGCAACTTGGCTTCTCCGCGGTACCGGCTTGATCGCGCACGTCTTTTGTTGGGTTGGGTTCTTGAGAAGGAGGCCCCATGAAGTCGTCACCGTACCCATGATCGGCAAAGTACTGATCGACGTTGGCAAATGTATCGTCGTCGTCATCGTTCTGATCCTGTGCCATATGCATGTTTGGATCCAGTGGCATAGGGATGTCCGGCACCGTTGCGGTGGACTTGCCATGGGGACGACTTGGCGCCGGCACGACTGGCGGTGTTGTCTTTGGTATGGTTTCCCCCGCCCCCAAACAAATCTGGCTCTTCGGCCAAAGCAGGGGCCAGCTCAGGCAAGCGCTGTGGGTCATGGCGTCATCATCGTCGGCCCCGACGGGTCGAATCGGAGGTAACACCTCGTCGCAGCCTGGCAGCACCCGAACCAGTTGAACCCTAAACAAGTTGGGTGGCATCTGGGTACCGTGGAACAAGGGCTGGCCCGGTTGAACGATTTTGCCCTTGGCGACATCGACCAACTCGTTGTTCACGAAGTGCAGGAGAGTGCACGGAACGTCGGCGGCGCCCTGCGAAAACATGTAGGGCGTCAGGGATGCCCAGTCAAAGGCAAGGAGATGAAGTCCTCGGCCGAGAGAGGCTTAATTAGTTACCATGATGATGGCGTCGAGCTCGGCTAATGTCGAGGCACCGCCAACAGCGGGCGTGCAGTTGACGGAGGGGCCGCTTGCTGCAGAGGTGCCGGCCGGCGTACACACGGCTGCATTAAGCTCTCGTGCCGGCGTCGGAGACACCAATGCCGCCTCCGCCGGAGACACCAATGGCCCCGCCATCGCGTTCTGCGAGTTGCTGGCCGTGAAGCTGGGAATCGGGGGCGGCCCCTGTTGGCCACCAGCAATCCACGCCTGCAACCCCTCGATCAAGCTAGGCACAACGGCGGTGATCGTCGCTCCGAGCTGTTGTTGCACTTGCTCTTAGACAATCTCCGGAATCCGCGCCACCTGTGCCTTGAGTTCTTGAACCTCGCGCGCCTGGCTTTCCGAGCTGGTATTTTTCTCCTTTCGCCCACCATCGTTATAGTATGACGACCATTTTGTCGACAAGCCTTTGCCGGCCACACGACCAGCTGACGTCGGCTTCTCGAGCTTATCCTTGTTCTTCATTACATTCAACGCCCTATTTAGAGTCGTGTCCCAAGGGCCGCTCTTAGTCGACCCCGCGCTACTGCTTTCAGTCGCCTGCGGAAGGAATGTGAATCATTTAGAAATTTGGCTTCATTAATTAGAATGCAACCATATGGAGCTAATTACGCGGGGGTGTATTCCTTACCAGAACAGCCTCAAGCGCCCTGGTCTTCGGATCCGTGGTCAGCTCCTTTGTTTTCGGGTCCTTCTTGTACCGGGCCCTGATAAAGTTCCTGGTCTGCTTGTCACCGTATTTATCGAAGAGGGGCGGTAGGCCTTGCTCGGCACAGTCCGCCTCCTCCTTGTCCCATATAGGCTCCGCCACTCTGTAACCGCCGGGGTCGAGTGTGTGTTCCCCTAAGTTGAGCTCCCGCATTTCTTTCCCCCACTGACTTGATTCGGAGTGTGCGGCGCTCGAGCAATTGATCTTGAAGTCGTTGTAGTCATCTTCGATGATCGAAGGATGTTTCTCCTTGATCTTCTCATAACTCTCACCTTTCTCGATCATTCTCTTCACATTGGTTTTCCAAGTAGACAGGGCCTTGCTCATCTTCGTGAGGGCAGCATTGTTCACTTTATTCCCTTTGAGGCTTGTGTTATCAAATTGAGCGGGGAACTTGTATCGTTCGTGCAGCTTCGTGAAGAGGAGGTTGCGGTAATTCCCGTTGTCAGGATGCCTCAGGTTCTCGCTGTTGATCGAGACGGTGCTCCGGAGAATGCACCCGAGCTGAATCGAGTACCCCTTGACTATTCGTTCCGGCGCCGTTGGATTCCCGTCGGAGTCCACTTCAGTAACTTCCTCCTTGAGGGTGCGGAGCACGGTCGGGCGCCGGTCCTTCTGTTGCCTCTTCGGTTGGCTGCCATCTATGCGTGCGCCGCCATCATCAGTGGTGGCATTCTCGGCGGCACCATCAGTGGTGGCATCAGTGGGGTCATCCTCCGCGGTACCATCAGTGGTCTCAGGATCGGTGGGGAAGGCGGCGTCCTCATACAAGTGAGGTTGTTCCTCCATCTCCTGGGACAGCTCCCAGAATGCCTTCCCACCCGAACCGCCGGCCTCATTGTTGTTGGCCATGTTTCTCTCTAAATAGGAACAAAGTTTGGTCAAAAAGTTGGTTATTGTCAAGGAACAAGATCATGGTCTCATCATTTAGGGTTTGTCGACACCGAGGCATCCTAAAAGCTAAGCTTTTATAATTGAGGGTTTTTCGACGCCGAGGCACCCTAAAAGCCTAAGCTTTCATCATTTCGGTTTTTATCGACACCGAGACACCCTAAAAGCCAAGGTTTCATAATTTATGGTTTGTCGACACCGAGGCATCCTAAAAGCTAAGTTAGGAAGGAGAATTGTAAGTTGGGCCTAATCACTTGGCTCTATTGCCGCCTATGGTTTAATGCAGCTAGAATAAAGGGGCACTTGATCCTACCTAATTAACCACTAAGATACCCCGGCCCATGCATTAGTCACAAGTACCCTATATGTCCTATTTTTAGCAAAGTCATGCTAAAATTCACGGAAAATTTCAGCATGACCTTTGCTGAAAATAGGACATATGGAGTACCCGAATTTGCCGGAACGGAACTTAATCAACATTCCAGCAAACTCAAGGGCCTCTCGGGGTACCTGCAAAATCATTATCCCCGCCTAATGAAGTCGCCAATGGGTCATTTCAGAAGATCACAAGTAGCCTCATCACAAGTACAACATCATGACAAGTACAGTAGCAATAGCAGTGAATACAGGCATAACAGCAGCATCAACAGTTAAGAAAAAGTTGCAGAAGCTTGTAAAACAATAGTTTGAAGTTCAAATATTTACAACAATAGTTTTAACTTGTGGTGCTCTCTGTGCTATTAACATTTCAAGTCAAAACCTTTTCTGGTTAGTAACATTGCCCC
>LR738714.1:596734722-596748213 GCA_902687465.1 Secale cereale
CTCTCGGAAGAAGTGAGTGGGAGGAAAGTAGAACTTGATGAGGTAATTTTACCATCTCTCGAATTGTAGAATGGCTCATCACAGAAAATCGTTCCCATGATGCCTACACTAATTAGTAAGGAAGCTAATGATGAAGATCATGAAACTTCAGATCAAGATACTACCAAACCTCGTAGGTTAACTAGAGTACGTGTCGCACCAGAGTGGTACGGTAATCCTGTTCTAGAAGTCATGTTACTAGACCATGACGAACCTACGAACTATGAGGAAGCGATGCTGAGCCGAGATTCCGCAAAATGGCTTGAGGCCATGAACTCTGAGATGGGATCCATTTATGAGAACAAAGTGCGGACTTTGGTTGACTTGCCCGATGATCAGCAAGCCATTGAAAATAAATGGATCTTTAAGAAGAAGACTGACGCCGATGGTAATGCTACTGTCTACAAAGCTCGACTTGTTGCGAAAGGTTTTCGACAAGTTCAAGGAGTTGACTACGATGAGCCCTTCTCACCCGTAGCAATGCTTAAGTCTGTCCGAATCATGTTAGCAATTGCCGCATTTTATGATTATGAAATCTAGCAAATGGATGTCAAAACTGCATTCCTTAATGGATTTCCAAAGAAGAGTTGTATATGATGCAACCAGAAGGTTTTGTCGATCCTAAAGGTGCTAACAAAGTGTGAAAGCTCCAGCGATCCATCTATGGACTGGTGCAAGCATCTCGGTGTTGGACTATACGCTTTGATGAGGTGATCAAAGCATATGGTTTTATACAGACTTTCGGAGAAGCCTGTATTTACAAGAAAGTGGGTAGGAGCTCTGTAGCATTTCTGATATTATATGTGGATGACATATTGTTGATTGGAAATGATGTAGAATTTCTGGATAGCATAAAAGGATACTTGAATAAAAAAAAATTCAATGAAAGACCTCGGTGAAGCTGCTTATATATTGGGCATCAAGATCTATAGAAATAGATCAAGACGCTTAATTGGACTTTCACAAAGCACATACCTTGATAAAGTTTTGAAGAAGTTCAAAATGGATCAGTCAAAGAAAGGGTTCTTGCCTGTGTTACAAGGTGTGAAGTTGAGTCAGACTCAGTATTGCCCGACCACTGCAGAAGATAAGGAGAAACTGAAACTCATTCCCTATACTTCAGCCATAGGTTCTATCATGTATGCAATGTTGTGTACCAAACCTGATGTGTGCCTTGCTATAAGTCTAGCAGGGAGGTACCAAAGTAATCCAGGAGTGGATCACTGGACAACGGTCAAGAACATCGTGAAGTACCTAAAATGGACTAAGGATATGTTTCTCGTTTATGGAGGTGATAAAGAGCTCGTCGTAAACGGTTACGTCGATGCTAGTTTTGATACTGATCTGGTTGACTGTAAGTCACAAACCGGATACGTATTTTTGTTGAACGGTGGAGCTGTTAGTTGGTGCAATTCCAAGCAGAGCGTCGTGGCACGATCTACGTGTGAAGCGAAGTACATAGCTGCTTCGGAAGCAGTGAATGAAGGAGTTCATATCCGATCTAGGTGTAATACCTAGTGCATCGGGTCCAATGAAAATCTTTTGTGACAACACTGGAGCAATTGCCTTGGTGAAGGAATCCAAGTTTCACAAGAGAACCAAGCACATCAAGAGACGCTCCAACTCTATCCGCGATCAAGTCAAGGAGGGAGACATAGAGATTTGCAAAATACGTATGAGTCTAAATGTTGCAGACCCATTGACTAAGCCTCTTCCACGAGAAAAACATGATCAGCGCCAAGACTCCATGGGTGTTAGGATCATTACTATGTAATCTAGATTATTGACTCTAGTGCAACTGGGAGACTGAAGGAAATATGCCCTGGAGGCAGTAATAAAGTTGTTATTTATATTTCCTTATATCATGATAAATGTTTATTATTCATGCTAAAATTGTATTAACCGGAAACTTGATACATGTGTGAATACATAGACGAAACACCGTGTCCCTAGTAAGCCTCTACTAGACTGGCTCATTAATCAAAGATGGTTGTGTTTCCTAACCATAGAAATGTGTTGTGATTTGATGAACGAGATCACATCATTAGAGAATGATGTGATGTACAAGACCCATCTGTTAGCCTAGCATAATGATCGTTTAGTTTTATTGCTATTGCTTTCTTCATGACTTATACATCTTCCTCTGACTATGAGATTATGCAACTCCCGAATACAGGAGGAACACCTTGTGTGCTATCAAACGTCACAACGTAACTGGGTGATTATAAAGATGCTCTATAGGTGTCTTCGAAGGTGTTTGTTGAGTTGGCATAGATCGAGATTAGGATTTGTCACTCCGTGTATCAGAGAGGTATCATTGGGCCCTCTCGATAATGCACATCACTATAAGCCATGCAAATAATGTGACTAATGAGTTAGTTATGGGATGAAGCATTACGGAACGAGTAAAGAGACTTGTCAGTAACGAGATTGAACTAGGTATGATGATACCGACGATCGAATCTTGGGCAAGTAACATACCGATGACAAAGGGAATAACGTATGTTGTTATGCGGTTTGACTGATAAAGATCTTCATAAAATATGTAGGAGACAATATGAGCATCCAGGTTCCGCTATTGGTTATTGACCGGAGATGTGTCTCGGTCATGTCTACATAGTTCTCGAACCTGTAGGGTCTGCACGCTTAACGTTCGATGACGATTTGTATTATGAGTTATGTGTTTTGGTGACTGAAGTTTGTTCGGAGTCCCGGATGAGATCACGGACATGACGAGGAGTCTCGAAATGGTCAAGAGGTAAAGATTCATATATTGGAAGGTTGTATACGGACACTGGAATGGTTCCGGAGGGGTTCGGGGATTTATCGGAGTACCGGGAGGCTATCGGAGCCCCCCGGGAAAGTTAATGGGCCTCATGGGCCATAGTGGAGAGAAGAAGGCAGCCACGGGAGGTGCCCCCCCCCCCAGCCCAATCTGAATTGGACAAGGGTGGGGGCGCAACCCCCCTTTCCTTCTCCCTCTCCCCCTCTTTCCCCTTTCCCCTCTCCGTTGGAAGGAAGGAGGGTGGGCGAATCCTACTAGGAACGGAGTCCTAGTAGGATTCCCCCCTCTTGGCGCACCCCCCTTGGGCTGGCCTCCTCCTCCCCCCTCCTTTATATACGTGGGCAGGGGGGCACCCCAAAGGCCAACAATTGTTTCTTAGCCGTGTGCGGTGCCCCCCTCCATAGTTTACTCCTCCGGTCATAGCGTCGTAGTGCTTAGGAGAAGCCCTGCGCGGATCACATCACCAACACCGTCACCACGCCGTCGTGCTGACAGAACTCTCCCTCGACCCTCTACTGGATCAAGAGCTCGAGGGATGTCATCAAGCTAAATGTATGCTGAACACGGAGGTGCCGTACATTCGGTACTTGGATCGGTTGGATCGTGAAGATGTTCGACTATATCAATCACGTTAATACAACGCTTCCGCTTTCGGTCTACGAGGGTACGTAGACACACTCTTCCCGTATCATTGCTATGCATCTCCTAGATAGATCTTGCATGAGTGTAGGATTTTTTTTTTTTGAAATTGCATGGTACGTTCCCAACAACCACTCCTTAGGGAGAAATAGAGAGCTAATTTACTATCGCCACGATTGCTTTGTGTGGATCCTTCCGAGGTGCGAGGCATCGCGAACGGCTATATCCAGTGTCTGATTTGGAGACCACGCTTGCATGGAGGGGATAACGACACTGGCCTCCGATCGACCAACGAGTTCCGTGACGTGATCTGGATGTGTTGTTCGAAGTCGTTATCTGTCGTCGCCACTAATGGGAGCGTGGGTGGCTTCTCCTCCTTATCATCTGAGACTAGATCCCCCATCACCACAGACATGGCAGCTGGGAAAGAAGAAGCTGACGACTTGTTGCGACGGCGGGGATTGGCTGGGGGGGGGTCTACTAGCTTTAGGGCTCATTTGGTTACAGGGGATCCTCTCGGGGTCCCTGCCTCTTCCCTGGGTGGAGAAACCACCGGCCGAATCAGTCCCAGGAACCCCACCGATGCATTTGGATGCCAATGAGATTGGGTCACCCCGCCCCTTCGACGGCCTTTCCCTGTGAAAGGCATCAACACCTCTAGAGGCAGGGGAGGAAACCCCCGCTCGCTTCGGTGAAAAACTGCCGACGTGGCTGGAAGCGAGGTCCCCCGCCATCCTCTAACAGTTGTGAAAGAAATTCCCCCTATTGGTGGGGAATCCCATGTGCAGGTGAAAACTACCCCAAGGGGCTTGTGGCCATGGGCTTTACCCACCTTGCTACCAAACAAGGCCTTAATGCCAGAGTATGCTTCTTGGGCGGCGTGGAGGCGTGAATACGGGTAGGGGGGAGACCGGTGAGCTGGTGTGAATGAGAAAGGTTATGAACGTCGGAGACAGTTTTTGGCATGGGTTCAGGGCGTTTGAGTCCGATGCGACGGAGATCTAGACCCCCCCTATCCTCCTCAGTCTGGGGTTGGACTGTGGGATTTTGGATGTCCACAACGGACTGACGGATTGGATGATTTGTGTTGGATGACTAAAAGTGTCTGAACGACTCGGTTCGAACCTTTGGGAGAGTTTTGATGGCCAGTTTGAAGATGCCATAAGGGCCTTGGAGCACAAAACATGAGTAATACCATAAAGAAATAAATGGTGAATAATTATCCCCGAAAGAAAAAAAATGATACACCAATGAGTTGTTGCTCAAAGTTTACCATGTTCTTTCCTTTTTCCACCAGAAAAGGTTTGCCATGTTCGCTGTTGAGGTGGAGTATGGAGAACGATCTAGCATTTCAAATTTAAATTAGAGTGGCATCTTTGATCCACATGATTCTCGAAATGGATGGATATGAAAAACATAAGATTGTAACAACATGCATTTTTGAATCTTACAAAACTTTGGTTTGCTTAATTGCATCACAAAAAATATAGTTCTTCATAAGAGGTTGTGTAGATGATAACATTCCTATAAAACACAGTAGTACAAATAAACACTTGGAAAGATTCTTCGAAGACCCAATGTTGCAGGATATACTTCTGAGTTTAAAATTTTCTAAGATAATCTTTTGAACCAAAGATGCCCTTAATATTTTTCGGTCGAGCTAAGTGCATCTACAATCGGACACCCCATACCCACGTCAAATGACCGGTGGGTTGCCCGATCAAAGCCCGGACTTTCTTGGCCACCCAACCGGGATCCCCATAGCCGGCTCAAACGCCCAGACTGACCGGCACACCCCATACCTGACCAATATCTGGGGCGGATATGGGGATGCTTGGACATTGGCACCACGTCAGACTGGCCGATAGGGCCCACGTGAGGACACGGAGAGACCGCTGGTCCGACGAGCGCCTCTTCCGCTCCATGACGCGAGGCACAACTGAAGCATGCCGCTTGAGGGAGCAAGGCCGACTATTTAAGCCAGAGGACGACAACCAAACCCTATCCCTTCCCATTTATTCCCCTTTCTCCTATCTGCCATTGCCACTTCCAGTTCATCTCTCGCTTGCCATGCTGAGGCACCGGATCACCACCTATGCCATGCTCACTCCAGAGCGGCGGCTGTAGTTACTAGGGAAGATCCGGGTCAGACTCGCTGCTCGTTTCGCTGCCTTCTTCTGCCTCCGGATTCGTTGGGCCGGAGGAGGATGAGAAGGGGCAGGTGGGAGAGGAGGAGGAGAAGCAGTCGGGCGAGGAGGCGAAGGAGGAGGAGGGGAAGCAGCCACCCGAATTGGAGCCCCAACCCACGGAGGAGGAGGCAGAGCCGACTGCGGGCTTTGTCATGGAGGACGCCATAGCGGAGTACGAGGTCATGCAAGCGGTGGAGATGGCGGAGCCTTCCGCCATCATCGAGTCCATCCAGGAAGAGGCCTATTTAGAGGCCAACCGGTGCTTCGTCTGGTAGCAGAGGGCGAAGATCGACGAGCCCTTTGCCTCTAGTTCGGATGACGATGAACCAGAGCCTTCGTAGACCCGGAGCTTCCACATTTGCCCATCTATCCAGAGCCGGGCACGAAGATCGTTGACATCTTCGATAATGAGTAGTTTTAGATATGTATGTAGTACGTAGTTTTTTAATCTGCAAGTATGGATTTTAGGTATGAAGTTTGAGGTTCATGAATGTAATGGACGATTCTTTTTGTCCTACCCGGTCACTGTCCGCGGATGCACCTGACTGTGTTTTCGAGTGTATGGGTGGCAGATTTTGGTACTTACAGTAGTAGATTTTTTTAGAAGTCCTGGTTGTAAATATTCTAAGGGCATCTCCAACGCCCCTCAAACCAACCGCATACGTCCGGACCGATTCCGACGTGTTCTACCATACAACGTGGTCCTGTATCGGTCCGCTCGACGGTTCGGATGCACCTTTTCCTGCAAACAGGCGGTCCTGTTCTACCATCCAACGCTTTCGAACCGTTGCCACGCCCGCTCCTGACCGCCCTGGCCCACCCAAACCCCTCATTGCTCGCCCGCGTGCGTTCCCACCCGGCGGCAGCTGCCCGCATTCATGTCGTTGTAGAGCGGCCGCTCTGCAATGACGCCGGCCCAGAGTGGACGTGACCTCTCACTAGCGTCATCATTCAAGCATCGAGCCGGCCGAGAGAGCTACCCGCACCATGTCACCGGTGTCCGCGCCTGTTCAATGCCAGAGCGACGTTTGATGTATGGGACGGGACATATACCTACCACGCTCGTTCAATGCCCGTCCATCCTTATGTCGCCATTAAGTAGACTCGCTGATCGAGGAACCAACTCCAGTGCCGTGCATTCACGCACCCGTATGCTTGGCCTCATCGGAAACCGCTATTTAAAGGCGGTCACACCCGGCTAACTCCACGCCACAACACATCCTCCTCCTTTGCTCCACATCCGCCATGACCGCGAGCGGGAGCGCTCTGTGGGATAGTTGATGGGCCTCGAACCCCTCGTTGGATTACCCCAAGTGGAAGGTGTAAGATGCAGTAAGTAGAAGTGTTTTCCCTTAGCAAAGATGCCAAGGATCGAATCCCCAGAGACTCCTAGGTTCAACAGGTAGGTGTCAACTGCCAACGGCACAATTAGCAATCAACGTGGACCTGCACACAGATACAAATAACTTTGCTCCCAACGAGTACAGAGAGGTTGTCAATCTCTCCGGCCTTGCAGTTCACAAAGGGTTAAAAGCAATATGATAGTAGTGATAGATAGTGTTTTGCAATAGTAAGTAAAATAGCGAAAAGTAAATAGTGTATGTAATCAATGATGGTAATATCGACCGGAGTCTCATGATGTTCACTAGTGATGTCTCTCTCCCAAAAGACGGTAAAACAGCTATGCGAGGTAACAAATTACAGCTGGGCAATTGACGGGACCACGAACGCAAACCAATGCTGACTACATTGCAAGAAAGGTTGAGGTTCAAAGCATGGGCGGTACGCCAAAGTAAGTAGACCGAAATCCATCAATATCTACTACTAATCATCCACCTTGAGATATCTATCCAGAACATCTCGCTGGTATTAAGTTGCGAGTCCCACCCATAGTGTAAACTCAATGCAACAGACAACTGCATTAAAAGAACTTTGCGTAAAGTAAACAATCCTTGCACCCGCGGGCACAAGCACCATTGTTTTCCCCCTTGTGGCAACAACACATCCCCTAGACTCATGTTTCTGTCACTCAAGCTAGTCATCGAGGGGCATGAACCCACAATCGAGCATAACATTCCCTCTTGGAGTCACTACCTACTACTTGGCCAAAGCAATAAATAACAACGGAGAACATGCAAGAATTACTTATGAACTAAAATATAAAAGAGGTGAATCAAATATATTACTCAAGATCAATCTGAACATAATCTCATAATCCATCGGATCCCAGCAAACTCAACATAGCAACAGCATAAGGATTACATAGGTGCCTCGATCATGTAGGGCAGCTCACGAGGACTAATTAGTGAAGCACAAGAACGGGAGGAGAACATCACATAGCTACTGGTCATGGACTCATGGTCTAAGGGAGACTACTCACGAGTCATCCGGGAGGCATCCATGGTGGTGGAGAAGCTCCCGGTGGTGATCCTCCCCTCCGGCAGGGTGCCGGGAAGAGTTCTCCTGGTGCTCCCGATCTTGGAAGCGGCGGCGGCGGCGGCGGAACAGAGATGGGATCGCGAAAAGAAGTCTTGTTTCAAGGGTTACGGGGAACCCTTTAAATATCTGCCAAAGTAGGGCACCGGGGGGCTCTCGGGGGGCCGAGGCGCCCCCTCGGCGCGGCCCAGGGGGGGGGGGGCGCCCACAGGGCGCCTGGAGCCCCTGTGCCCCCCCCCCAGGCTCCCCTTCGGAAGCAGTGTCGTTCCCGGATCGCTGATTTTTTATATAATTTTTCTGTATTTTTCTGGGCAGTTCTCGAAACATGAAAACCTGAAATACAAAAACAGCCGAAAACAGAAACTGGCACTGGGGTGCACTGGATTAGTAAGTTAGTACAAATATGATCAAAGGTGTATGGAAGTTTATGAATATCATAGCAATATCACCCAAAAGTGGCATGGAGCAAGCAGAAATTATAGATACGTTTTGGACGTATCAACATCCCCAAGCTTAATTCCTGCTCGTCCTCGAGTAGGTAAATGATAACAAGAATAATTTCTGTGGTGACATGCTATTAACCATATAGGACTTTCTCATATTCATATGACAAAAGCTTACTGAGACAATGATTCAAAAGTAATTAAGTTGTCTCAAGAGAAAATCACAAATGACTGAAAGTTTTACAACATGAAACTGAAACATCAAAAAGATTTGCAATGAACATGATGTGCAAATATGATCAAGTGATATCTAGCTTGCCCCCTTTAGTGATGCAAAACATAAGTGCAGGGGCACCTTCAAGGTTTAAGTGATGACTAGATACAATCATTTCAGAATAAACGATATCACAATCATGCAAAAGACAATGCTACTTTGGAACAATGCACATTACACTCAGAATGACAATCATGCTCTCAGTAGTTGGTGCTTGAAGTGCTAGAGCTTTTTATTATGAAACATGGAAGCAATTGTGTCAACGGTAGTAGTACTTCATATGTGTCATGCATAAAACATCCTATAAGTTGCAAGCCTCATGCATCGAATACCAATAGTGCTCGCTCCTTGTCCTAATTAGCTCGGATCCCCATGGGTTATCATTGCATTGCATATGTTTTAACCAAGTGTCACAAAGGGGTACCTCTATGCCACCTGTACAAAGGTCCAAGGAGATAGATCGCATTTGATTTCTCGTTTTTGATAAATCTCAACTTGAGGACATCCATACCGGGACAACATAGAAAATAGATGATGGACTCCTCTTTAATGCATAAGCATATTCTCGTGAGAGATTGAGGATTAAGGTTCAAGCTAAAACTTCCACCATGATGCATGGCTTTGGTTGGTGGCCCAATGTTCTTCTCTAACAATATGCATATTAATTCAACCCACGGTAAATCACCCTTACTTCAGACAAGACGAACATGCATAGCAACTCACATGATATTCAACAAAAGTGTGACAGATGATGGCGTCCCCAGAAACATGGTTACCGCTCAGCAAGCAACTCATAAGAAATAAGATACATAAGCAACATATTCTTTACCACAATAGTTTTTAGGCTACTTTCCCATGAGCTATGTATTGCATGGTTGGTTTGCTTAGTGCAGGTGGAGGTTAGCAAAAGACTGGGAGCGACCAACTAAGAGAGCAATGACGGTCATAATCATGCAGAGCGACAAAGCAATATTGAATCAGGCATGGTAGTTATATCGCTACTTAGAAATAAAAGATCATCAAGGCTTGACAGACTTTCTTTACAGTCTTGAATATGCGTGAGCATACGCCAAGTCAATTAAAATAAATTCTCGAAGGAAGATATTACTAAACCATACCACATCATAGGCAAACAAACCAAGTTGGTACTCCAATGACACATTGGGAACCCCCCAGCTATTCGAGATTAACCAAAAGAAACCTGAACTACTAAGCACCATCATGCAAGTAGCATATTTATCATAGACACATTAACCAATGCAATGGAAGCAAACTCTCTTAATAAGGTGAGCATGGTAATTAAAGAGAGTTCAAGCAACCAACTAAATAAAAGCTCTTGAAGAGATAAGCATGAATACTAAGAGCAAAGCACGATAGTAGCTATTTAAAAGACAAAGAACACACACAGCATAGATAGACATGAAAATTCTATGTAATGTTCTAGGTAGAGGTGGAGCGTGTTTCTCTCCCACATAAAGGAATGCTGAGTTCCGACTCGTTATGAAAAACAAAAAAGAAAACTAAAAGCAAGACGCTCCAAGCATAGCACATAACACATGAAGTGATAAAAATATAGCGGAACGAAAGACGAACTGATAATGTTGATGGAGAAGGGGATGCACGGGGGGCATCCCCAAGCTTAGACGCTTGAGTCTCCTTGAATATTTCTTGGGGGTGCACGGGGGCATCCCCAAGCTTGAGCGCTTGACACTCCTGAATCTTTTTATCATCTTCCCTCGCACACTTGAAAACTCCCTTCATACACAACTCATCATAATCTGATTAGCGAGGTTAGTACCCTTAATAAAATAATTATACCTTGCTGGAAATAAGGATATTCTTGAAGTTCTACTGTTTCTCAAGATTGCCAAAAGGTTTTTGCAAAGAAAAAGCAAGTTCTTAATTTGCAAAGTGAAGGTAAGGCAAAACAGGACAGAATCTGTGAAAAACAGAACAGCAGGCAGTAATTGACCTGTTCAGGATACTTCTGCAACTCAAATCAAAAAACTCAGAACTGACGCACGAAAGACAATTATATAGAGAACGCTGTCGAAAAAATTCAGACCAAAAAGATGATCTGGTGATTTTATACGAATTTTTCTATCAGAGGACAGAATCTGTTTCCTGGACAGCACCTCACAACTTTTGAACTTTCTAGCAATCAGAGGCTATACTTGGCACAAATATGAAAAGCAAAGATACAATGATGATGCTACAGCAGTAAACAACATCAAGACACAACAAAAGCAAAAAAATTATTCATGTGGGCTGCCTCCCAAAAGCGCTTTCTTTTATGCCTTTAAGCTAGGCATAATGCATAGAGGAATCAATATTCATCATAATAATCGGAGTTATAAATTGGTTCAAATGATTCCTCAACAAGTTCATTCTTGTTCCTTCTAGGAAAGGGGTACACATCTTTTGCCTTCCCGCGTAAGCGGATTTGTCCCTTACCTATATCAATGAAGCCTTTAACTGCTCGGAGGAAGTCCCTTCCAAGCACTATATTTCCTTGGTTCGGCTCCATGATGAAGAAATCAATCATTGCAATCCCTTTAAGGAATTTTACCGGCACGTCTTTTATTTTTCCCTGGATTTCAGAAATATCTCCATTAGTGTGTTCATGATAAGATGGTAGTATATTCATATTAAATTTTAAAGAATCATGAACAGTTTTTGGCATAGTAGAAACCATAGATACAATATCACAATAAGCAAGGAAGTCTTGATTAAAGATGCTAATCCTAACAAAAGGCTCCCAGTCATTATCTATTTCCAAAATATCTCTCTTATTGGGTTTGGGTTTATCTACCTTCATTAAGTCTAGAGCATCCATCCTCTTTTCAATAGTAGCAAGTCTATCTATGACAGTATCAAAGTTATGATCATAAACAAAATAACTAGATAGACCATGTATAATCTCAAGAGCTCTAGCTTCATCACATTCTAAGAAATCTCCCTCAGCTATAATGTCAAGGGAGTGTTTACACCATTTAAAAAGACCATGGTAAAAATTCCTAAGCACAATTTTTATAGGTATCCAAGGCATAATTCTCCTATGTGCATCAGAAATTCTGTCCCATGCCTTCTTCATATTTTGTCCATCCCTTTAATGGAAATCTAAAACTTCTGATTCCCTCAAAGCACCAAATCCTAACATGTTGGGCTAAACAGATAGGACTACTAATAAAAAGGCAAATAATTTTTTTATGATTTTTGATAAAAGATAATAAAGCAAATAATAAAAGGTAAACTAATAAGACTAAAAAGCAAAGGTAAAAGATAGCATGCAACTCCCCTATCCTAAAGAGTGGAGTCCCCGGCAACGGCGCCAGAAAATACTCCTTGATGGGCCTCGAACCCCTCGTTGGATTACCCCAAGTGGAAGGTGTAAGATGCAGTAAGTAGAAGTGTTTTCCCTTAGCAAAGATGCCAAGGATCGAATCCCCAGAGACTCCTAGGTTCAACAGGTAGGTGTCAACTACCAACGGCGCAATTAGCAATCAACGTGGACCTGCACACAGATACAAATAACTTTGCTCCCAACGAGTACAGAGAGGTTGTCAATCTCTCCGGCCTTGCAGTTCACAAAGGGTTAAAAGCAATATGATAGTAGTGATAGATAGTGTTTTGCAATAGTAAGTAAAATAGCAAAAAGTAAATAGTGTATGTGATCAATGATGGTAATATGGACCGGAGTCTCATGATGTTCACTAGTGATGTCTCTCTCCCAAAAGACGATAAAACAGCTATGCGAGGTAACAAATTACAGCTGGGCAATTGACAGGACCACGAACGCAAACCAATGCTGACTACATTGCAAGAAAGGTTGAGGTTCAAAGCATGGGCGGTACGCCAAAGTAAGTAGACCAAAATCCATCAATATCTACTACTAATCATCCACCTTGAGATATCTATCCAGAACATCTCGCTGGTATTAAGTTGCGAGTCCCACCCATAGTGTAAACTCAATGCAATAGACAACTGCATTAAAAGAACTTTGCGTAAAGTAAACAATCCTTGCACCCGCGGGCACAAGCACCGTTGTTTTCCCCCTTGTGGCAATAGCACATCCCCTAGACTCATGTTTCTGTCACTCAAGCTAGTCATCGAGGGGCATGAACCCACAATCGAGCATAACGTTCCCTCTTGGAGTCACTACCTACTACTTGGCCAAAGCAATAAATAACAACGGAGAACATGCAAGAATTACTTATGAACTAAAATATAAAAGAGGTGAATCAAATATATTACTCAAGATCAATCTGAACATAATCTCATAATCCATCGGATCCCAGCAAACTCAACATAGCAACAGCATAAGGATTACATAGGTGCCTCGATCATGTAGGGCAGCTCACAAGGACTAATTAGTGAAGCACAAGAACGGGAGGAGAACATCACATAGCTACTGGTCATGGACTCATGGTCCAAGGGAGACTACTCATGAGTCATTCGGGAGGCGTCCATGGTGGTGGAGGAGCTCCCGGTGGTGATCCTCCCCTCCGGCAGGGTGCCGGGAAGAGTTCTCCTGGTGCTCCCGATCTTGGAAGCGGCGGCGGCGGCGGAACAGAGATGGGATCGCGAAAAGAAGTCCTGTTTCAAGGGTTACGGGGAACCCTTTAAATATCTGCCAAAGTAGGGCACCGGGGGGCTCTCGGGGGGCCGAGGCGCCCCCCCCCCCCC
>LR738714.1:596748335-596802880 GCA_902687465.1 Secale cereale
GGGGCGCCCACAGGGCGCCTGGAGCCCCTGTGGCCCCCCAGGCTCCCCTTCGAAAGCAGTGTTGTTCCCGGATCGCTGATTTTTTATATAATTTTTCTGTATTTTTCTGGGCAGTTCTCGAAACATGAAAACCTGAAATACAAAAACAGCCGAAAACAGAAACTGGCACTGGGGTGCACTGGATTAGTAAGTTAGTCCAAATATGATCAAAAGTGTAAGGAAGTGTATGAATATCATAGCAATATCACCCAAAAGTGGCATGGAGCAAGCAGAAATTATAGATACGTTTTGGACGTATCAATAGTCCATCGCTGGAGATGAAGCACGAGGTGTCTATCCTTGCAGCCATCTTGCAGTCCCGCCATGCCAGGTGGATCGAGCAGGGCATGTCGGCCAACTCGCCGAGGTTTCTGACGACGACAAGGCGACGAACCCCCCGCCGGTGCATGCCAACCTGACCATGGCGCAGGCGCATGCGCACTATGACGCCCCCATGGCGAAGGAGCAGCCTGCGCCGGCTCTGTCTGTGTTTCGGCAGGCGTAAGAGGAGTAGAGGTACAACATGTTCCTCCTCGAGCAGCACTGGCTGGCAGAGGGCCAAAACTACGGCGAGCGCGCAAGCGAGGCGGCCGTGGCCGCCATGGCCGCGGCAAACCCGAACTTCGTTGTAGAGCAGCTTGCACTCTACGAGGCCGCACATACCGCTCACAAGGAAGTTCCGGTGCAGCCGGACACGGACGCGACTGCGTGTCCTACGTGCCGCCGTCCAACTTCCGGGGGCGCACGTGGCATGTGGACAGTGACGGACCGTCCACGCCTATCATCGACCTCATGCCCAACGGCGCTGGCGATGAACATGTTGCAGAGTCCTTCGAGGATGAGTGAGGCATGAGAGGCGGCAGGGCATTGTATCCCGAGTGGGCCGGTCCGGCTCCCATGTTCTTCTCTTCCTCACCGGAGACCGCACGTCCACTTCACGGGTCTTGAGCCCTGCCGTTGTTCATGGAGACGACAGATGAAGGACGTGGTCGCCGATGCGGAATACAAAGAAAGTGGACGACGGCCGTCGCCGTAGGATAGGTTTAGGGTCGGACAATTTTTTTCCCCTTTAAATGTTTTGATCTACTATTATACATGTTGGTTATAAGATAAACTGTAGATGACATGTTACTGGCTTATAGCCAAACAGCTGACTATACTATTAACCATGCTCTTGTTGGACATAGCCTAACCAACCTTTCACCCGGGACAGTCCATCACAGCCCGACGCCTAAGCAAATTTAACACCCGGCCAGTCCATGCTCGCGGCTAGCGAGAGACTGCCCTGGCGCCGAGCGGGCGTTGATCCACTCAACTCAAACCTCCTTCAAGTCCCTGACCTCTCAGAAAACGCGGCAATCCCCGTCAGCTTCCGTGCCAGCTGCCGAGCCAGGGGACGACCCCGGACCCAGATGCCGATGCCGATGCCCACCTGTCCACGGATCCCGATGCGGCCTGCCTGACACCCCGGCCCGGAGCCTCACACGCCCAGAACACAAGAGAAAAAGCACGACGACGACCCAGTCGCCCAGCCCCCGCCGGTATAAATAAAGCTCCACGCCCCCACAAGCTTCTCAACTCAATCACCAAGCGACCTCATCAGCACGAGCACCACATACTTGGCTGGCGGCATTCGAGCAGGGGCAGCGACCAAGCGTCAGCTAAGCCAGCCGCCTGCGCCGCGCCGCGATCGCTCTGCTCTGCTCTGCGTGGCCTTCGAAATGTGCGGCATGCCGATCGCGGGCTGCTTCGGCGGGAACGGGAAGGTGGGCGGCGGTGCCGCCGCCAGGGCCGCGCGCCCGCGCTACGTGCCCAAGAGGGGCAAGGTGTTCCGGGCCGTGATGGGCACGCTGCTCAGCTGCTACCGCCCCGCCAGGACCGGGCCTCTGCCGCGCTGAGGCTCGGCACGGCTCGCCCGCCGCCGCCGGCGTCCTTGATCGGCAGCGGGAGCTGGCGTCGGCCGGGGACCGGGCATGCACAGCGCTGGTCCGCCGGAGTCGATCAACCGATGCAGTAGTAGTAGCTCACCTTTGCCAAGGCCCTGTTTTTAGCGCGAGCTCCACATCCCTACAGGGTCTTGGAATTAGGATATTCAAACACAATAAGTGCAGTCTCTACTCTTTTTTTGCCTCAAATGTCTGGTTTGAATCGGCACATTGTTTTACATTTTGTTAGAAGAAACCACTGCTTTGAATTCATTGTCATCTTGCCCTCCTGAGAACCTTGCGAATTAATCCCTGAAAGCCATCGTGCATCACGAACTCTGAAGTCGGTTTCATCAGGTGCTCGATTACTTCATGAGAGAAGAAACGAGAGATTTAAGATGACCAGCACTCGCATCTCTGAAAAACTGTACGGAGCAGGGAAGCGGTCAGCGGAGAGAATTGTTTGCGTCAACGGGACAGGACAGGACAGTTGTCTCTCTCGACGCAGACAGGACTGCGCAGGACGAAAAACAAATGATGGGCAAAGTCGCAGGTCAGGGTCAGCGTTTTGACCTGAATCTTGGCCTCCGACTTGGTTGGTTGCATTGGTGGCCGGATCGATGATCGTCTTGGCCCGCACTGCACTGGCCGGATCAGATGAAAATTCAGCACTTGACAAATCTTGTCGCGTCGTCTGAAGAATCTGAGCTCCAAATCTTTGCTTCTGAAGTCTGAACATTGACCAGGCTGCATCCTTGCGCAATCGGTTGGTTCCAGCTCAACCTCACCGTACTTATATGCTCAAATAAAAGAACAAGGACCTCAGAGTCAAATCGTCCCTAGCTCCATCGGTCAATCCAGAACGAACTACAAAAGTATTCTACTGTACTAGTTACAGATAGAAGAATAGGATTACACAAGTTGTCCGTTGATAAACAATCAAGCACACCTTTGACGTCAAGAAAGAGACTAGCTAAGCACTACCAAAATAACGAAAGCGTAAAAGTTTTGCTAAATCGACTAAGACTTGGGTTGGTTCTATATTCGTGAAATCTTACTTAAAGATCCGTGAACATTTTCTTTGTTCTTTTTAGTCTTTCTTTCTTTCTTATGTATTATGTCACTTGAAATGCTTTGCCATCTACTACCACAACAACGACCTTTCGACCTTCGCTCCCGTGCCGCCTGGGGAGCGGCAACGGGGCGCCCCAACCTAGATCCCCTCGCCCCCACCTCCCCTCTCCTCCCCTACTGTCGTCGGGGTGCGCCATCGGGCAAAGCCCGTGTGGTGCCGGCGACGGCGACAGTGGGACTGTTCTCGTGCAGGGGTGGTTTTCTACATCGCGGATTTGAAGGCGGGCGCGGCCAGGAGGGATCTGACACGTCGTGCGCTGGCGAGCTGGGCGTGCGGTGTCCACGTCGTCGGATCCCCTCTGTCGCCGGATTCGGCTAGTCCGACGGGGATGTGGCGACTGCTCTGGCTCAGGACTCTGCTCCCGACGCGGATGCGGTGCGGGGTGGTGCACGCGGAGCAGACATTCCTCATCAACCAATCTGGAGGGTTGTACTTCCCCTATGGCACTCTCTTCCTTGTAGGTTTCGGTTGATGGCGGCTTGAGGTTGTTCGATCCAGAGCAGACAGAGGTTGGTGGTATAGGATTGGGGCAAGAGGAAACTTCGATCGGTTGGCCTGTCAGTGGCGATGTCTCTCGGTGTCTTTTTCCTCCTTGGAGGCACAGCCGAGTCCCTCCTATCCACACCAGATCCCCCTCCCGCACGAAAAATTCAAAATCCGTCATGGATTGGGTGGTGGCGCCATGCGCGTTGTACCCTCCATGGAGACGCCATCTTGGGACGCTTGGGCTTACGGGAAAAGGGCTGTTGTAGGCGGTGGTCTCTGAGTGACAAGGCTTCAGCGACGACGGTGGGTGTAGGTTGGCAGGTGGAGCGGCGTGACATCTACCGTGTGTCTTGGTGGCATGGTGCAGCTGAGTCTCGGCGACGAATGTGTCTGGATGCACAAGTGCATGACAGTGACACTTTTTGGCGCCACGGCGGTGTCGACGGATGGCTGCCTGGCAAGGATGATGCGAATCTTCTTCCTGGAGATGGGTCAACGGTTCGATGCTGATGGCGGCTTCCATAACGTTTGCATGCAGTATACACTTTAGGTTTGTTGCACCGGGTGCAGGCTCCTGATACGTCACGTGGCCGCGTCAGCGATGACCTCAGTTCTAGATGGTGGGAGTGAGAGCACTCCACATTGTCGAGTTTGTAAGTGTAAGTGATGGCTTCGAGTAGTTTGATGTATATTCTTGTGAGCCTGTTGTTGAATAATTAATAAAGATGGTTGTGTGCATCAATTGATGCAGAGGTCGGAGGTTTCAACCTCCTTTCCGAAAAGGGAGGACATTGTTATTAAGACTTGGTTAAGACCGTATTCAATTGATGCAAATGTTGCTTGATTAAGACTTGGTTAAGTCTCACTCGATTGAGACCTAACCACACACAACGAATAAACAAGACGTTAACATACCGAGAATCTAAATATGGAATCCTAGAAGATGAATACGAAAAGATCAAACACAATGTGCATGTAGATATGTGGCCTGTGCAAAACCGCAAACTGGCCCCCGCTTTAGTATCCCCTTCTAGAATCGCAAAACTGCAAATTGACTCAAATTGGTCAACGCCGACCACTCTGCCGAATCATGCATGCTTAGTGCCATCGCCCTCCGCCGGCGCGCTCCCACCGGACGGAACACCCACGGCCACGGGCTCCTGCTGGTCATGGCTGCCGCGATCCCCGTTTCCCTCCACACGCACCACCGTACTGACCGCCGAACCCTCCGCCGTCACCCGCGCCGCCTCTCTTAGTGGACCACTCGTCGCCGGGAGGACCACCCGACTGCGCTCGTAGTGCTGCGCAGCGTTGCTAGCGTAGAAGTCGTCAAGCGAGAACCGAGGGGCCATGGCCCCCGCCTGATGATGGTGGTTGGCGTTGGCGCCGCCCAAGTACGGCTGCTGCTGATGGTACTGCTGCTGCTGCTGCTGACGGTACTGCTGCAGCTGCGGCGCGTACGCCGTCGGCTGCTGCTGCTGCCGCGCGAACGCCGTCGCCTGCTGCTGCGTGACCGCCATAGCCTGCGCCAGCTGCTGCTGCTGCTGCGTGAACGCCATGGCCTGTTGCTGCTGCTGCGTGAACGGCATGGGCTGCGCTTGCTGCTGCTGCTGCGTGAACGCCATGGCCTGTTGCTGCTGCTGCGTGAACGGCATGGGCTGCGCTTGCTGCTGCTGCTGCGTGAACGCCATAGCCTGCGCTCGCTGCTGCTGCTGCTGCATGAACGCCATGGCCTGCGCTTGCTGCGGCGTGAACGTCATAGCCTGCTGTTGCTGCTCCTGCGTGAACGTCATCCGCCATTGTTGCTGCTGCTGCTTCGCTGCGCAGATCTCTCTTTTTAACCGGAGGAATTCCTCCAGATTTTGTCGAATCACTCGCTTCTCGCGCATCTCATCCGTCTCTGGCTGCTTCGGCATCCGCGGGACGGCCGACGGCGGGTTCACTGCTTGGCCGGCCGGGCACGAAGGCCGCGTCATCACCGTCTGATTCTGACCGTGATTGTTGGGGGCACTTACGGGCCGGTACTGCGGCGGCCGCACCTGGCCGTTGAACGCCACCTGCTGGTGCGCCACCGGCATCTGCCCGTTGTACGCCGCCGGCTGTCGTGCCATCATCGGCACCTGCCCGTTGTATGCCGCCGGCTGCCGCGGTCCGCGCACCTGCCCGTTCAACGCCAGCCGCGGCGCCTGGCTGTTGGTGTGTGCCACCGATGGCCGCGGCATCGGTGGGCGAGCGTAATATTCCGGCCTCCTAGTCGGAGCCTGCATGCCGTTGCCTTGTGGTGGCAGTGCCGGTGTTCCGACGTGCTGGCGGTTCGAGTGGTGAGCCCGCTTCTTGGCGGCGGCGGCGCTCTGAAGCTGCCGGTCCTCCGCGGGCCTCTTGCACGCCTGTTTCTTCGGAAGCTTTGGAGGCTCCGCCGTCGTCTCTTGGCCGCTCTTCTCCTCCGTGTCTCCTGCTCCGGCGACTATCGTCTTCTCCTCCCCGCCCCCTTCCCCTGCCATGTCGGTGAGTAGAGCGCTCGCGATTGGGCGATTGCAGAAGGAGAGGAAATCGTTCTGGCCGGCGCGTGGCGTCGCAAGCTACAATCGATCTGGTCTTGGCTTTCTTGGCCGTAGGCTCAATTCCCGATCCGGCTTTCGCCCGATGAAATACAGACTCGAGTTCATTACGAACACGGACTCCGGGACGGCCCCTCCGCTTGTTCTTCCGTCCTGGACTCCTGGTCCCTTCCGGGAAAAAAATTGGGCGGAGACGGGCTGCAACCTGAATACGTACGAAGGCAAATTTCAGTTTTCAAACCTGAAGACGAACACTGAATCGATCGAACTGTGTTTTTTAAAGGATGAGCCGATGACTGAGAACATGAAGTAGACCGTGGTAAGTGGTACTATTTCTCGTTTTCATGTCCTGCTACGAGGTCAGAAAATATGTGAAAATGATTGCTGATGGTCTGCCCAATGGATTTCAATGAAGCATGTTATTTTGTTTACAACGTTCTTTCTTCAGTGAACTTCAAGATTCAGAAGCTTATGATGAAATAATGATGATATTTTATTGTAAATTGTTCAGAACTGTAAAAAAAAACTGAAGATATAATCATTGACCTCGGGGTTTTCTCACAGCTAATTTGTCTTTCACATGCTCGTACTGATTTTGTTGCAAACAGGAAAGCACATCTAGATCCTACTCACTATTAAGATAGAGAAACTCACTTACTTTTTGTTAGAAAATGAATGCATCAAACGTGAAAGCATGCAGATTTCACATTTTAGATTTCTGAACATTTCATTCTACTCATACAGGCCAGAATGTGATTGCAAATGGATCCTAATCGGACTGATTTTTTTTTTAGAAAACAAGGAGTATCATTCCTAGAAGCAGCCAATGAGAATAAAGAGATAATCTTGTAGATATTACAAAGCAAGGTTCCATTGTTTCATGATTTGGCATTCTGTAAGAATGAAAGAGCAAATTGTTCTTGAAAGCGTATGAAAAATTCGGCAACCTTCAACCATGTCACACTCAGATGTGAAAACAGAAAAAGTTTTATAGGTCCAGAACGGCTATTTATCGAAATGTAACTTTCTAATAGATGAGGACAATGTGGCTTCTTGTTGAACTCCATGTAAAAGACTTGTAAATTCGCTTTGGACAAAAGGAGCAGGCATGGTCGTAGGATACACATATCCGCCTTCAGTCAACGGAGAAGCCATGGTCGCCGGCTATACACATCACTTGAGAATGTTGGCATTGAGGCAGTAGCATATCCTCCGTTTCGAAAAAAAATATCCCCCTTGGATCAAGGCAGAACCTATGGTCGAAGGTTGCCAATGAACATCACTTGCAAAGGTTGATTTAGTGGTATATGCATCTCCTCATCTGCATGGTTTACATGATCCAAAGCGGCAACAGTGCCCGTCCTTCTCGATGGAGGCGACACTTCAGGCAATGGGAGCACGACCCACGGCGGCCATGGCTGTCCTTCCGGCCCGATGCAGCCATGGGAGAGAGAGGGCGGCGAGGCGTTCTGGTGCGGTGCGGCCGAACCAGCGATCCCACGCCCACAAGTCCGATCATGTGGAGAAGAGGGCTCCGATCGCTCAGCCATGGAAACTCCGATTAATCAGGCGTAGGTATGCACAGGGGGAGGTTTGCAGCCCGTCTCCACCCACTTTTTTCCTGGCCGCGCGGGCGGCGGGATCCCGGTGGTCGTTGCCGGCTGGCGGCGGCTTCTGCAGCGGTCGATGCGCACGATCTAGCGCCTCCCCTCCTCCCCTATACCAATCATGGCCGTGCCGCGTTTCCCTTGGTCACCGGTTCTGTACAGGAGGCGCTGCTGATGGCGGGGCAAAATCCCTGGCCGGACTTGATCGGCCACGCCGACGACGATGCCTGAGGGTGCCGTTCCCCTCCTTGGAGGCATTGGTATGGACTGATCTCCTCACTTTCCTTCTCCTAGGTCTCCCGGGCGAAAACCCTAGCTTTGTTGGGCGGTGGCAGCGCTCACGACGCCGTTCCCTTCTTGAAGGCGCCGCTTTGGGAACCTTGGGGTTGGGTGGCGCTTGTGGGTGGTGGGCGACGGCGGTGGTGCGGACCTATCCTAGCATGGATCTATGTCCGTTGCTTGGAGATGGACTCGCGTGGGGGAGGTCGTCGTTTGGCGTCGTGGTGGCGTCCATGGCGGAGGACCTTCCAAGGCTCGCGTAGGTGGAGGTCGTCGTTTGGCGTCGTGGTGGCGTCGATGGCGAAGGACCTGCCAAGGTTGACACCTCAATCTGCTCTGAAGATGGACCAGTGAAAGATGGCAGAGACCACGACCGTTGGCCGGGGCGCGTCATCGGTTGTCGTGGTGGTGCCGCTCGCAGCTTCGGTGCATCCGTCGCTCACCGGCGTTATCACGGCGGATGGCTAGACTTGGGACCGTCGGGGCTTGCAAACAACATGGTGGTTTGCAGAGATGGCCCATGGCCCAGGCGGCTGCAAGAAAAGAGGAGAAATGAGTGGAGAAGAGGTCGCTGAAGAGATAAGGGAGATGTGGCTGAATCCCCTGTTGGCAAACCTTGTGAATTAATTCCTGAAAGCCGTCGTGCATCACTAACTCTCAAGTCAGCTTCATCAGGTGTTCGATTACTTCAACTGAAAGTCCACAATGAACCAAGAGATCTCAGAAGACCAGTAACCAATTGCATCTCTAAACAACTGCACGGAGCAGAAAAGCAGTCAGCGGAGGAGACTTGTTTGCGTCAATGAGTCAGTTGTCTCTCTCGACACAGACAGGACTGCACTGGACGAAAAACAAATGATGGGCAAAGTCCTCGGTCATCAGGGTCAGCGTTTTGACCTGAATCTTGGCCTCCGACTTGGCCCGCACCGCAGTGGCTTAAATCAGACGAGATTGGGCCATGAAAATTGTCTGCCGTGGACAAATCTTGCCGCGCTGTCTGAACAATCTGAGCTCCCCATCTTTGCTTCTGAACATTGATGAAAAGAAGAAGAAAAGAGACCAAACCAAACCAAACCAAATCTAACAATAAAATCGAGCCTGAGTCAATCAATCAAGAAGGAAAGAACACACAAACAATTCCATCGATCCACAATCAAACATACTGTATGTTTGAAGTCGAGAAAGAGACCAAGTAGTTTCAGCTTACCCTGGCATAAACAACGAAGACTGGCATAAACAAGACGTTAACAAACACTACAGTTTCGACCAAGAAGACGATAACAAACACCATCTCCATATATCAGAAGATTTCAGCAGCGATCACCATGCCGAAATCCCGCGCAGACCCCTCCCGTTCTTGCTGGAATCACAGAATTGAGCACCGATCACTGAGCCCAACCGTGTTGGGGGCCATCTCGCCGTCTGCGGACGCGCTCCCACCCGGCGGAGCCTTCACGGCGGCAGACTCCGCCCGGTCATGGTCGCCGTTGTTGCCGCCCCCGCTCCCCCCCGCAGGCACCACCGTGCTGGCCGGCGAACCCTCTGCCTTCATCGGCGCCGCCTCCCCTGGAGAGCCGCTCGTCGCCGGGGGCACCGCCCGGCTGCGCTCGTAGTGCTCCGCGGCCATGCTGGTGTAGAAGTCGTTGAGCGGGAACTGAGGGGCCTCGCCCCCCGCGTAGGGATGGCAGTCGGCGTTGGCCTCCAGGTACGACTGCTGCTGCTGCTGCATCAACGCCATCGTCCATTGCTGCTGCTGGCGCATCATCAACGCCATCGCCTGTTGCTGTTGTTGTTGTTGCTGCTGCTGCTGCTGCGTGAACGCCATGGCCTGTTGCTGCTGCGTGAACGCCATGGCCTGTTGCTGCTGCGTGAACGCCATCTGCCGTTGCTGCTGCTGCGCTGGGTGGATCTCGCTTTGCGTCAGGAGGTATTGCATCTTGAGCATCTCAATCGTCTCTGGCTGCTTCTGCGTCTGCGGGTTCACTGCTTGGCCGGCCGGGCACGAAGGCCGCGTCATCATTGTCTGATTCTGACCCTGATTGTTGGGGGTACCTACATGCCGGTACGGCGGTGGCCGCACCTGGCCGTTGAACGCCACCTGCTGCTGCGTTACCGGCAGCATCTGCCTGTTGTACGCCGCCGGCTGCGGTGTCATCATCGGCACCTGACCGTTGTACGCCACCTGCTGCCGCGGTGCGTGCACCTGGCCGTTGTTGTATGGCACCAGCGGCAGCGGCGTCGGTTCGCCAGCTTGATACCCCATGGGCTGCCATGATCTATCGTAGTATTCCAGCATCCCGAACGGAGCTTGCATGCCGTCGCCTTGTGGTGGCGGCGGCGCTGGTGGCTCGATTTGCAAGCGGTTTGAGCGGCGAGCCCGCTTCTTCTTCTTCGCGGCGGCGGGGCTGCGCAGCTGCTGGTACTCCACGGGCCTCTTGCCCGCCTGTTTCTCCGAAAGCTTTGGAGGAAGCTCCGCCGTCTCCCCGTCGTCGTCGCTCTCCAACTGCTCGGCGTTGCTGGGGCCTGCCTCATCGTCGTCGTTCCCTTTGTTTTTGCTGCGCGGCGCCGGGTAAATCTTGCACATCGCGTACCTGTCCAACTGCATGCATCCAATCCAATCAAAGTCAAAGTAATCACTTCTCCAATCAGATGATTTTTAGGTGGGTCCATCCATATGTGTCTCAATCAATTTTTTTTTGAGTGAGATTTTTTTAGTTGATTTTTGAGTGAGATGTGTGTCAATCAAATGAAAGTAAAGCACTTGTCTAAATCCATCAAGGCTTGAAGAAAAGTGTTCAAAGGAAGGGTCAAATGTTTTTTAGTTGGGCCCCTCTATGTCAACTGAACTGAGATTGAGTCTTGATTCAGAAAAGTGCTGCACTTTGCTAAATCTATGGAGGACCTAAAATAAAATTCTTGCAAAACTATTTTCAATTTGCTCACCACAAATTCCCGTAAAAACATATCGAGACTTAATATGTCTATTGTTGGAGACTTAAAAGAAAATTTTCAGTTCTAGCAAAACATATTGAGATTTAATATGCGAAATTCCCGTAAAAACAATTTTGTACAAAATATTTAGATTTGCGAAGTAAAATAGCATCATTAGATTTAAATGACATATTTTTTTCATAGTTTACAACTCAAAACTAGTGGTTAACGATTGTCTATTGTAGACCATGTTTAAATCAAGAAGTTGTGTCTACTTTTTGTTATCAAGTTGTCTGAATGTAAATTCATTCAAATAATAAAAAAAATCATGGATTTATCCGAAAATACTTTCAACAATTTCAAAAGAATTCGGAAATTTTCACTGTTTTGAGGGTCACTCATTTTTTTTCCCTTTTGAAGTTCTATAAACCTTGGTTGTATCTACAACTTCATGAAAACCCTCGGTTGAACATCCACACCACAGACTGAACCCCTTCCTTACCGCCAGATATGATTTAATCCTAAGCAAGACATGCATGCTAGATTTAAATTGTTGGATATTATTAGATGGTGTTCGCCACTGGGAGGATTTATTTTGTCTCCTGCGATTAGTGATGAGATGTTTAATTGTTGATGAACTTAGCATCAATAGATTCGCAATGAAGATGTTTTCACCATGGTATAAAATTTCATAATGTATTAAGATATATCTACAGCAAACCAATGGTCAATACTTATATACAGATATAATTGTCTATTCGCGATGAAGAGGTTGCGGTACATATTTTTTACTCCCTCCGTTCCATAATGTAGTGCCTATAGATTTTTTGAAAAGTCAAACCTCACAAATTTTAACCAAGTTTGTGGAGAAAAATATTTACATCTAGAGTGTAAAACATATATCACTAGATTCATCATAAGATGTAGTTTCACATTATATATTTTTGCTATTGTAGATATAAATATTTTTCTCTACAAACTTGGTCAAAGTTTGTAAAGTTTGACTTCTCAAAAAATCTATAGGCACTACATTATGGAACGGAGGGAGTATCTAGTTGTTTAAATGCAAACTTATTCAAATAAAAATAAAAATTGCGTTCTTTTCTCCAAAAATAATTCTAATTTTTCAAAAGAATTCATTTTTTTTTACTATTTTGATGGTCACCGAATTTCTTGCCCTTTCGAAACTTGGTGGTGTCCAGTGTCTGCAAAGTCATAAAAACCATCGGTGAACATACATACCACGGACTAATCCCCGTCTTCACCGCCAAATTATGATTTAATCCTAAGCAAGGCATGCATTTTATTCCCTTATTTTGGGGCGGAGAGAGTTGAGACATTTATTTTGGGATGAAGAGAGTTGAGACACTTATTTTGGGACAAAGGGAGTAGATTTTTATTCTTCGATATTATCCGGAGTAGCAAACAAGAAGAAAGAAAGAAAGAAAGAAAAAACAAGTCGAAACGGTAATGTGGTTTGAATCTGGGAGAAGAAAACTGACCGTGGGTCCGCCAGGGCCGCCCTTGGCGGGGAGCTTGATCTCGTACTCCGGGATGGTGAGCTCTTTCATGAGCCAGCCGGACTTCTTCTCCTTCTCCCCGCGGCCCCGGAAGTAGAAGTAGGCGAGGCCGCTCTTGCAGTACTTGGTGGTGCCGTCGCTGGCCACTTTCTCCTCCTTGCGGACGTCGTCGTCATCCCCGCCGCCGCCGCCCTCCTTGCCCGTCGACGCCTTCCACCGCCCGAGGCGGTCCTTGGTGTCCCGCCGCGGCCTCACCCCGTTCTTGTACTTGCGCTCCCTCGGCGACAGGAAGTAGAAGCTTCTGCCCTCGCCCCGGTCCATGTATTTGCCTGCAAATCCACGGCCGCAAGAAAGCAAGAAACGATCGCCAAGAACCGTCAAGAAGGTGCAAGATGATTCATCGTCGGAGAGCGGAAACCGACGAGAGAAGGCACGTACATGTGAGCTCGTCCGGGTTGCACTGGTACACGGTGTCCTCAATGATGGCGTTGTTGGAGACCTGCGCCCTGCCCTGCAGCTTGGGGAGCAGGTAGTACCTGATCATCTCGTCCTCGGTCGGCATGAACCGGAACCCCGGCGGGATGAACATACCGTCTCCTCCGCCGCCGCCGCCGTCCCAGCCGCCGTACATCTGCTCCTCCTCGTCTGCCCCGGCGACGGCCTCCTCCTCCGCCGTGTCTCCAGCTCCGACGACGATCGCCTTCTCCTCCTCCCCGTCCCCTTCCTCCGCTGCCATGTCGGCAAGTCGAGGTGGTAGAGATTGGAAAGAAGAGGACATCGTCTCGGTCCCGTGGCGTGCTACGATCGATCTGCTCTTGCCTTTCTTGGCTGCAGGCTGTTTTATGTAGTGCTACTAGCCTACTACTGCGGATTGAGTAATCGATCCAGACTCCAGTCCATTACGAACACGGATTCAGAAACAGAATACAATACCTTTCTCAATAATATTAATAAAACAATACTCTTTTTGGGGATAAGTATATTTTCCGTCCTCGAACTCTTCCGAGAGTTCAGAAATCGTCCCTCAACTCTAATCCGAAGAGTTTTCGTCCCTCAATTATCAAAACCGGAGAGTTTTCGTTCCTCGTGCCGCTTTGGGCGATTTTCGTCCGACGTGATCAGTAGATCAGTGAAAGTAAATTCGAAAAAATAGGAAAAAAATAAAAAACAAAACTGAAAATTTGATCCCACGAATTTTCAGATTTTTTTCCCTATTTTTTTCAGATTTATTGTTCATTGATTTACTGTTCACTTCGGACGAAAACCATCTGAATCAGTACGAGGGACGAAAACTATCCGGTTTTGATAGTTGAGGGACGAAAACTATCCGGATTATAGTTGAGGGACGATTTATAAACTCTCAGAAGAATTCGAGGACGAAAAATATACTTATGCCCTCTTTTTTTAAGGGGCAAATTCTCTTTTTTGAAAAAGAACAATAATAGGAATTCACCGGTCCAGTATCGATATGTACCTACTGCGCCGGCTACAACGTGGAGCTCCTCTTATTGGAGGCTTAGGCCAGCTCCAACGCACAATCCCAAACGGATGTCCGTGTTGTTTGGATTTTGTCCGTTTGGAGGTGGCAAACTGGCAATGGAGTCGTGTCTACCTGAATTTGGGTTTGGGTTGGCCGGACGCCCAACACGCAACCGCATCTCGTCCGCAGATATTTTCCCCTCATTTTCTTTATTATTTTCACCAACGTTTTTTGTGATACATTTGAATACATTCATCAAATCTTGAGTGTACATAAAACTAGCCGAATCCGAGAGCACAACCAAAGCTAAAGTAGCACATACCCCATCATTTGATCACTTGACGGACAACCACCCGGGATGTTTCGACATTGTAGACACGCGGCGCAAGACCTTCCTTGAACAGTCGTCGCACTTTATGAGTGGCAACGGTGCGCCGACGAGCCTTTGGACCAGGACCGAGTCCGGACGACATTCGTTCGTGTATTTGTCGGCGAACCGCCGACACTACATGCGGCATGGGGCCATTGCCGGAGCTGTGCGGACATGTATGCGGCCAGTCCATGGCACGTCGCGGCATCCAGTGGCCTGTCGCGCACAAATCCGACTAGATCCGCTCCAAATCCGGTCGTCGGATGCGCTGAAGGCGGGTGCGGGGGGGTTGGACAGCTCGTGGTGTGGAGAGCACGCAGTCGTGCTCGGCAGCTACACGGCCGCGACGAAGGCGGCTAAGGGACGAGAAGGGAGAGGGGCGGGGTCTGCAGCCGGAGTTTGGGGAAAATAGAAAAAGAAACGGGTGTGTCTTACCGACGGGTGAGCCACGGGCAGACAAGGGCACACGTCGCGACAGTCCGCGCGTGTCCGTTTGGCCGCAAACATGGCCAAACTTACGCCTGGAATGAGTCGAAAACGGATGGAAAACAAACATTCGGACGTTTGCTCCCGCACGCTGGGTCATGGTTTGTGTCCGTATAGCCCGAAACGGATGCGGGCAAACGATTTGGGGTCATGCGTTGGAGTTGGGCTTAGAGCATCTCCAGCCGCGCCCCAAGAAGGCCCCCCAGGCGTTTTTTTGTCCGCCGGCACCAAAAAATCAGCCCAGTCGCGCCCCCAAGAGCCCAGTTTTCGCCGGCTCGGGCCGAAATTGGCGCCGGCGGACCCAACCCGAACCCGGCGCGCTGGGGGTCGCTCGGGGGCGTCGGGCGAATCTTTTTTGGTGCGAAGAGCCGCTGGCCCGCCGCGTCAGCGACTCGACTCTCTTCTCGCCTCTTCGTCGTCCTCATCGCCTCGTTTCCCGTGGCGAATCAATGCCAAAGCTGCGTGCGCTGCCGCGCCGGTGGCACGACGAGCAGCTCGAGGCCACCAACGATGTCGTGCCCTCCAGCAGGTTCAACGCCGCCGGCCGGCGCTGGTGGTGGGGCGTGCCCGGGCACACGTTGGAGTCCGTCCTCGAGTACATCGAGGGCGGCAACACGCCGCGCCTCGAGTACCCCGCCCCCCCGTCCTTCTCACGCCGCCGGGGAATCTCCTGGACGCCGAGGCGCATGGAGACCGGGGTGTCCTCCTCCTCGTCCGGCGGCTCTCCCTGCCTCCACCTCCGCCCTGTCAAGCCGGAGCCCCAGGACACGCCTGTCAGCGCGAGGAGATGGTCCGGCAGTGCCGGGCCCTGGAGGAGATCGCCGCCCGCAAACGTGGGCGCGAGGACGAGAACGGTGTCATCGTCCTCGATAGCGACGACGACGACGCCCCCGGACCGTCCAACCCGCTGCGCCAACCGGGGGAGGGATGCAGCAGGGACGGCGAAGGCGGGGGCGGGGACGACGACGACGGTGACTACACGCGGTTCTACAACCTCCTCGGCATGTAGAACCGCGTGGGCGGGCGGCGAGGGAGACGACGGGGTAGCCCGCGGTAGTTTTTTTTTTAAATATGTTTAAATTTGAACGAACTCGCCCGTGTTTGTGTTGTGTTTGCGCCGAATTTGAACATTTTAAAAACCCGTGGGGGCCGCGACTGGGGGCATCACACCCCTAGTGCGCGGTTTAGAACCGATGCGCCCCACGGGGCGATTTTTAGCCCCTCCTGAGATGCCAACGGCTGGAGATGCCCTTACTGCGTCCAACAGCGCTGACAGAGCGACGCTGGGCTGGCCCACTCGAAGGCATCAAACTAACTGTGTTTATTCCGTGAAAAATATATGCAAAAAGTGACACACTGTTTGGAGGATTCAAACTCTAGTGACACACGCTAGTCACTAGAGTGAATGGCTACAAGTGAAAATATTTAGCGCAATCTGTTTGAGAATGTACTGGAGCGGGATATTTAATGCAGCCTAATTGTTTACTGAACTGTACTATAATTTATTGAATTAATTGAACTAATTTTGGGATACACACAGAATTTTTTGAAACCATGTGAACAAAATTTAAAATTTCAGCAAAAAATTATTGGAAAAAGGGAAAAAATGAAAATGCGCATGTTTAAATTATTTACACATTCTTGTTGAAAAATGCAAACATTTTACTTGAAAGCGATTTTTTTTGAAATTCCTCGAACAGATCTCGAATCAGCGAACAAATTTTGAAAACATTTGATTATATTGTGAAATTATTAAAAAATATGAATACTTTTTGAATTTCCAGAATTTTTTTCTACAAAAGGAACAAAATTTGAGAACTCAACACATTTTTAGAAATCATAGTTAAATTTAAGAAAAATACAACAGTTTTGGAAACTACCCGAACATTTTTTTGCATTTGCGAACACGTTTTTAAAATATGAAAAAAATCTGAACAAATTTTGAGAATGAGGATAAATTTTAAAAATACTGAACATGTTTTCAATTGATTAATCTCTACTCTTATAAAAAAAATAGAGTTGGTGATGATGGTGTGCCTGCCATCCTGCAATATAGGCCGTCCGATCTATATCTGGCGGATAGGAAGGAAACTATGACAATTTTACAAAAAGATACCCGCACTCATCTGCACATTTACAGATAAGGCCTTCTCTCGTTCATCCTTATCTCCCACAGGATAAACTACTTATATAAAAGCATCTTGATGTTCCATGCAATGCACGGGCATCTTGCTAGTAAGTTTGAAAACACAAACATTTTCTCATTTCTTTTGAAATATGAACTTGTTTGAAATTCTCGAACATTTTCTGAATAGAAGCGAACAATTTTTTAGATTATAGAAAATATGTGAATTTTTTATTATTTATTAAATTTCGAATCAATATTTGAAAACATGATTTATTTTTTAAAAATACTTAAAGACAATTAGTATATTGGAAAAAATTAAACATTTTTTGAAAATTAAAAAGCAGGAAAGGAAGCACACAAAAAAACAGAATACACATAAAAAATCCCGGGTCAGGGAGCCAAAAACACACTTGTTTGCACTGTGTAAATCTGCAACTGGGCCGGCGCATCTCTCATCGTTGGCATCTTGGTCCTGTGCGAATCCCAGACAATTCGCCGCAGCGAGCGACGAATAGGGTTTTCCGACTACAACGTGGTACCAACTTGTCACGTCCAAGATGCGATTTTATCCCGATCACGTGATGAACTCGTGATTGGGACACAACCGCATTTCGAGCGCTTAACAAGATGAATATCATTACATCATACCATTATATAAATAGATGAGGATACATACAAGTCATACAATAGTCACATGAATACATCAACATCATACACAAGGCATCCGACTACGGATGAAAAACATCAAAAACACAACGACATCCATCCTGCTATCCCAGGCTGCCGACCAGAAACCTATCCCAAGACTGACGAAGAAGAAGAAAAAAGAACTACAACACAAATAACATCGGTCTCACATCAAGTCATCGAAAACTTATACCTGCAACTGTTGTTGTAGTATCTATGAGCCACGAGGACTCAGCAATCCCATAACCATGGGTATCAAGACTAGCAAATCTTAATGGGTATGGAAAGGTTAAGTGGTGAGATTGTAGCAGCGGCTAAGCATTGTATGGTGCCTAACTTACGAGTACAAGAATAAGATGAGTATCTACGCAAACGGTCGTCAACTAGTAATGATCGCTAAGTGATCCTGGACTACCTACGAGTCAAACATAACCCCATCGTGTTCTCTTCTCAAAATGAAAAAAGACGGTCACGGTTACTCACGCGGTTGGTGTATTTTATTTCGGATCCTCTGTCAAGTTTTCTACAACCGGAAATTAACAAATTACAATTTGCCACATAACCGTGAGAGAATTCCTTATTTGGCCCTTTATTAAAGCTTGGTTTCCTATTTGGCCCACTATAAAATTTTCTTCCTCATTTGACACCTAAAATAATTTGTGTTCCTTATACGACACTTCCATCCATTTTAAAGACTAACAGTGTTAATTGTGAGACAAAAAGACCATTTTGCCCCTATTGTATTGTGCAACTATTGTGGATGTAGTAAAAAGGCAATCCGTTTTAGGGATGTTTAGTGAATAGCGCGAATGTATATGTATGCTCAGTATTGTGATTAGTTCAGCATGTGCGAGTGTGGCTGCATAGCAGAGTAGATGGCCCACGGCGCTCAGGCGGGCTCGGCCTTGGGTGTCCATGCGGAGATGGCGCAGCTGGCACGTCTACGGTCTACCCATACCAAAGTGATGCCATGAGTTGCGAACGGAGTCAGCATCGCCTGCGGTTTGAGGCAGTCGCGATTAAAGATGCGCCTGCGGTAGTCGGACGTAGCACAACGATGCCTCAGTTCACGAGTGAGGCCCTGGATGGAGCGGCCTTGGGAGTCGTCATCTGCAGGTACGTAACGTTCCGTCGAGACGAGCTAGCTGATTTCACCGGAGTTGAGGTGCACGTGCACACCAAGCAGGCAGGCAACCAGGTGGATTGATTCCAAGTGAACCTAGTGCATGCACGTATACGTGATCTCCACGTACAAAGGTAGCTACGTACGAAGTGGCGGCTAACACGCACGCGAGAACTGGAGGCACACAACGCGCGAGATTTGGTGGCCACAGCCGTAGGCACGTACGCAGGAGGCTCAGGCAGTTAGGCTGCAGGCATCGTCGTGCATCGTCAGAGAGAGGAGTCAGAGGTAGTTGTGAGGGCTGGACGTCACTGCCGGCGGCGGCCTCAGACTGGGCGAGCGCATGATTTCCCGCTGCGCGTAGGTGATTACGAGCGTTCCCAACATGATGAACTAACTAAAATATGGTATTGTACTGATCATAGATATTCTATAAGTACAAGTTTTACGGATGTCTTGTATGGCTTTTACACACATATAACAAATACCTAAGAAAAAAATATTGGAGCATGCATATACATGCACAACATCTGTTGAATATCCATAAAACATGAGTGAACGGTTTGCTTTTTTATTATATCCAAGATAGTTACACAATACACTAGGGGCAATATGGTCTTTTTATCTCACACTTAACACCGTTTGTGTTTAAAATGAACGGAAGTGTCATATAAGGAACACAAATAATTTTAGGTGACAAATACGGAAGAAAATTCTATTTAGGCCAAATAGGGAATCAAATTTTAAGAAAGGGTCAAATAAGGAATTCTCTCACTGTTATGTGGTAGATTGGAATTTGTTAATATCCGGTTGTAGAAAACTTGACAGAGGATCCGAAATAAAATACACCAACCACGTGAGTAACAGTGACCGTCTCTTTTCATTTTGAGAAGAGAACACGGTGGGGTTATGTTTGACTCGTAGGTAGTTCATGATCACTTAGCGATCATTACTAGTTGGCAACCGTTTGCGTACATGCTCATCTTATTCTTGTACTCGTAAGTTAGCCACCATACAATGCTTATTCGCTGCTGCAATCTCACCACTTAACATTTCCATACCCATTAAGATTTGCTAGTCTTGATACCCATGGTTATGGGATTGTTGAGTCCTCGTGGCTCACAGATACTACAACAACAGTTGCAGTATAGGTTTCCGATGACTTGACGTGAGACCGGTGTTATTTGTGTTGGAGTTCTTTCTTCTTCTTCTTCGTCAGTCTTGGGATAGGTTTCTGGTCGGCAGCCTGGGATAGCAGGATGGATGTCGTTGTGTTTTTGATGTTTTTCATCCGTAGTCGGATGCCTTGTGTATGATGTTGATGTATTCATGTGAATATTGTATGACTTGTATGTATCCCCATCTATTTATGTAATGGTATGATGTAATGATATCCATCTTGCTAAGCGCTGAAATGCGGTTGTGCCCCAATCACGGCTTTCGAAATATCATAACCCTGCAGGGGTGTCCCAACTTAGCCATCACAAGCTCTCACGTTCAGCACATGTAAAACCTCTTATCTTAGAGAAGACCCGATCAGACTTGGAATCCCGGTGCACAAGACATTTCGACAATGGTAAAACAAGTCCAGCAAGACCTCCCGGCGTGCCGACACCCTGATAGTAGCCGCGTGTATCTCGTCTCAGGCCACGTTCGTATAGGTCAAGCTACGGGTAAAACAAGATACCTCAGGTTTCCCCGAGGAGGCCCCGCAGGCTGCCCAGTTTGGACCAACACTCATGAGAAGCACTGGTCCGGGTTGTAAATTAAGTCCTTGGGGGTCCGAAAAGTCCCTATGCAAGTTATTTACTTATTAGGCAAATGGTAAAACCAAAGTTGGGACTTGCTGGAGGAGTTTTATTCAAAGCGAACTGTCAAGGGGGTCCCCTAACCCCAACCATGTTAGGAACGCAAACTCAAGGAACATAACACCGGTTTATCGCTTCTTAAGGCGGTATGAGTGGAACAAAACACCGAGCAAAAGGCCAAGCCTTCCACCCATTGCCAATTATATATGTGCCTTAATATAATTAAGAGATATTGTGATATTCCAAATCCAAGATCCGACATGGAGCAATCTTCATCTTCACCTGCAACTAACAACATTATAAGAGGGGCTGAGCAAGCAGTAATATAACCAAACAACGGTTTGCTGGGATGGTGTCAAAGATTAGAGGTTTCATGGCAACAATGAGAGGCTGACAATAAAAGAGAGCGACATATAGCGATAGCATCGAGTCAACTAGCATAGCAATGATAGTAATGAGATCCAAGATGATGGTCATCTTGCCTGAGATCCCACAAGGAAGAAGAACGAGTACATGAAGAAGGAGAAGAAGCTACGTAGACGAACCAAGCGTAGTCGAACGAATCCTCACGATCGCAACGAAACAGGAACTAATAAGAAGAAGCAAACAACATGGTAAACACACAACACATAAACAAGACAAGATGCTCAACCAAGTATGATGCATGACAAGGCTACATGATGCTAAACATGGCAAGAGATGATGCATAGAAGAACAACACAACCAAACAAGTTTAAATGAGGCCGGAAACAACATATAACAATTCCGGTAAATCCTCACATGCAAATTTCGAAATTGGTCCAGATCTGAACAAACCTTAAATTAAAGTTGTTAAACATCAAGTTAACATGCACCATGATGATCTACACGAAGTTCTAGTCAAGTTACATATAAAGTTCATTTAATTCAGAGCTATAGCCTAGAAGATATGAGCAAAACAAGTTAAGCATGACATTTATGCAAAATGCATTCAAGTATCAAGCACAACACTGAAAACATGTATGTAACATGACATGATGCATCTATATGCAAAACGAATCAAGTTTCATATAGAGCATGCCCAAAACGGAGTCACGGTTCAACACATACACACAAAACAAGTTTATAGGACAAGCTGTCCAAAACAGCAACTAGGCATCTTACAAGCATCAAAACAACATGCTACAAGTACAAGATAGGCATAAGCATGGCATGATCTCAAAGTACAGATCACATGCTTTCAATATCAACAAGTATCAAGTTCATAGGCATCAAGAGTAATCCAACATGATCAATGCAACAAGCAACATTATATCACATATTATGACTTAGTGGGAAACAGGGCATATACATGAGCAGAGTTAATATGATGACATGTTGGAGCCAAGAAATAATTAAGCTACAGCACAAGAACATGGCTAGCAAAAGCATGGCATGCTAGAACACAACATGGAGTCAAGGAACACAAGATGGCATATACATGGGAGCAACAGGTTCATGGCATTCATCAAAACAAGAAGCAAACATGATATAGCAGATTCTCAGACTTGATGAAAATCTGGGAATGCAACAACAACATTATGAAGCTGACTTTGGAGGCATATAATAGCAAGCATATCAACTCTAATAAGAATGCAAAGGTCATGAACATGTGGTAGGCATGGCATACTCCAAATAACTCCATTGGCACAACTCCATAGGATGCATAGATCAATAACAATGAGCTTTACCAAATTGAACATGTTGTTGATAGGCTGACAAATATATTATCAAGCAAATTGAGAGCAAGAAATAGACATCCTACAACAACTTATAATTGCAAACAAAGGCATGGATGGATAGAGCATAACATGGACTTCAAGACATGCCCACTGGACATTCCAAAACATGCATGGATATGACTGTAGCATTAAGCAAACATGGCATCACAATATAACAGTTCCAGACTTAGCAGTTTTTAACAAGTCTCAGAAAACAGCAAACAACAAGTAGGTCACTTTGCAAGCTTGTTGCACTCACCACAACGCATATCATGAAAAGTGAATTGCACCACAGCAAAGATGACATGATTGTGATCCTAAAATATGTTGACATGATACTCAAACAAAAATCACACAAAAAGATATGAAAAAGACAAATCAGCAAGTTATATTAGTTTTTAGCAGATAACAACACTTAGCACTTTTTCAACAGAGATTACAACACCTAGATGAATCCTAACAAGCATGCAAATGCAACTATCATGTAGAGCATTCAGAGACGAACAATTTGACATATCATTTGCTCGATTTAGACCAGTATGCAAAAATATATGCCATGATGAAGATGCACACATAATATGACAGATCTGGGGCATGGTCATATTCTGAAGAAGAAAAAACGAACGAGCGCAGAAAAACTAAATGACGCCCGAGGTGACAAATAGCACACAGGGGGCTGCTCACCCATGGGCTTCGGCCCAGCCTCCTCTCGTCAGAAAGGTTTGCTACCCGTGTAGCTACAGGGTCGGATCATTTCCATCTTTTTTCGTTGTTTTCGATCAATTCGTCTGGTCTCGCTTTTTTTTTTCTTCTTCTTCCGATTTTTCTGTCTCTTTACCTGTTTTCTTCATTCTCTATTTTTTTATTCATTTTTTCACATGTTTTCATTGTTTCTTTCTAGTTTTTCCTTTCTTTCTTTTTTCTTTGTTTCTTTCTCGGGTTCTAATGGTTTGCTTTCGGTTCTTTTTTCAATTTCTTCATTTTTAATGGTTTTCCTTGGTTATTTTGTTTCTTGGTTTTCCACAGTTTTCAATTTTTGCATTGGTTTTCTTCAGTTTTCATGTTCTTGTTTATTTTTCTTTCCTTTTCTTTTTTCTTTCTCTTAGGTTTCTTCATATTTTTTCTTTATTGATTTTCATTGGTTTCTTTTTTGTTCAACACACTTCAACTTTCTTGTGTAGACATTCAACATTTTTGGTATAGATCAAAAACATATTTTATATACACATTGAACATTGTTATGCATGTGATAAATAAATTGAATTTGGATGTACTCAATACACGATAAACATATATAATTGCTCTATTTCAGCATGCTTGGTTAGGTTAACTGGCTTTTCCATGCATCTCGAGTTAATCTGTTGGATCTGTAATTTGTTTATTTTTCATTAACATATTGTACTGGTAGTATGCCAACTCTTTGTTAACCAGATCAAGATCTTCCTTATATGTGTTGCAGGGAAACAATGAGGGGAACCCGTTAAACATTTTCAAAATCCTCAAAAACCAATCAGAAAAAAAGTTACGGGGCTTTTAAGATCTAGAGGCAAAAAAATTCAAACTTACTAGTGGCGCACCTAGCAAACGGTGCGCCACTAGTAACAGAAAAAAAAATTGGTTTCGAAAAAAAATATTTTTTTTCTTTTCAAAATATGATACGTAATATGACCGGGAAGTTTGAAATATATTTTCAAAATTTCATCATACTCATGAACATGAACAAACTCCTAGACATCAAGAAGGTTTAATAGGATTGATATGATAGATATATCAACAAGTGCGTGTGAAGTGAGCTGGTGCTGGGGTTGGATAGAACTATGAAGTTAAGCGTGCTCAGGCTGGAGTAGTGTGAGGATGGGTGACCTTCTGGGAAGTTTGAGCACAAAGTGCGATTTGACTTGAGATTAAGCAAATTGACCCGAGATTAAGAAAAAAAAGGAAAAAAAATTGGAAAAAAAAATTTGATTTTTTTTTAAAAAAATCTGATTTTTTTATAGAAAATATTACTAACGGCGCACCTCTATGTGGTGCACCATTAGTATACCAGATACTAATGGCGCACCAGTGGTGCGCCATTAGTAAAAAATACTAATGGCATGGTACTAATGGCGCACCAGTAGTGCGCCATTAGTAGGCAAAACTGGTGCGCCATTAGTAGGCCTTTTTCTAGTAGTGAGAAACTCAGAAAGATTGTTAGGATAAATAAATTTGTGACAAATAACAACAAGATCCTTGTTTGCACAATGAAGAACACATCAGTCAACTATAGGATGGTACCAACACTTTTACCTTGTTTTTACCTCCTGCCATTTCAAAATTTATAACAACTATTTATGCATATCTTTGTTTCCAGTACTTTTCAAAGTAGCTCTCTGATGATTACCTCTCAAACCACCTGCATGGTCAAGAGGCGAGGAATGTATTCATTCAACACCCACGGTGCAATATTGAAGTCTTCCTCAAGAGGGCGAAGGTTGAGCGGGCGATTATTCATAGCCACTGGCCTAAAGTTGCAAAGACATGCAACAACACTGAAGGCTCAATATTCGCCTTCCACTTTTGAAGTTTTCCGGATGAGATTCATCTGTCTATTTACCATGCATGATGCTATTTTTCAAAGGTTTTTGATGTTGCATGTGAAATTTGGTGTTGTTGTGTAATAGCGTAGCTAGCTATATGCCTATATGGTGTAACCGAGTGTTGAAGCTATATGATGTAATTCAATTCTGAAATCCTAGTTGCCGATATACAGATATGATATATATGGTGTGTTTTATGAGAGATGTCAATTTGATTACTAAATTGATTATCAATAATAGGCCAATTAGACTTCTTATTGGGTTTTTCTATTGCAGACGGTTTTTCAGACAACGCCGTCGGTGATGAACTCAAATAACCCGCCTGGTTTCTAGAAAATAGGCATGTTGGATCATTTAACATCACACACGACTTCGGCCAGAGAACTGTTTGCGTTAGGCCATCTTACACAAACATTTCCACATAAAAAATGTGTGTGAAATACATACGAACGGAAACGACTGGGCTTGTATAATTATCTCTGATGCCTCGCCCGATCGCACATGAGATCATTTTGCCCTGCTTGTGTGACTGGAGGGCCTATCCCCGACGTTTCTGGGTCGTGTGGAAAGGACCCCCTATCGCACACACTAACAAGGTGATGGTTTAAAACTCCATCAGGGAAAGTGGGTAAAAACCATTTGTATAGGACGTCTTGGCACCAGTTCTCTGCCCCTGCCTCCCCTCTCTTCTCTCTCCCAAGTGTTCGCGAATCTTTCCTCGTCAGGCAATTTGTGCAAAAGCAAGGAAAAGCATGAAGCATGAACCACCTTCGAATGGAAGCACTCGATGGAGCTGGAGAGGATCGTCCTCGCGCCTCCTTGCTCATCTCTATCTCTACACCTCTGTTGTCCCCTCCCTGCCCGCCCTCAACTCCCTCTCCCAGCCACTGCTCCGCTATCTCTAAAATTTGTTAATCATGCCACCGGCAGGCAATCGACAGGAAAAGAAAAGCAGAGAAGAGCAGCCAAGCTCCTCTCTCGGCCAAAGCAGATCCCCTCCCGCCTACAAATAACTTCCCATGGATGCCCATTCCTCCTCCTCGCCAGTTCTTCCTTCCAAAACCAAACCTCTCCTTCTCATAAGCCATGTCGCTCTTCGTCTAATCCAAGGGGGAAAGGTTGGTCTTGGGTACGAGATGGAGTCCACCGACGAGATGGCGGTGACGGCGGTGGGAGCCGTCGCCATCCTCCGCTACTTCGACGGCGGGGGCGGTCAACAGGATGCGGCCAACGAGGGGGGGCGGCTGGTCGTCGTGGCTGTGGCCGGCGTAGGGGTCGTGGTATTCCTCTACAAGGCCCTGGCAGCGGAGTGAGGCGGCGGGTGGCACGGCGGGCTCCACCTCGACATCAACAAAGCAAGCAGGAGCCCGCCGGCGGCGCGACACACCATCTTCATCATTATTGTTTCGTTTTTACTTTCGGCTATGGTTCATTGAGTAGCAGTAGTAACAGCAGAAAGAAGGGAGGCGGATTAGGAGCACTCGGCGACGCACACCTACGAAATCTCCGCCAACCGCATGCAATATTGGGATCCGTGCCAATTATAGCGAAATCGTGATAGGCTTCGAATACGCCACAGGATCGGTACGACGAAACAGTATATACATGTTCCAGCTCATTTATTGTATGCACCGTTGGACGTTCGGGTACTTGACAGTTGTCCGGAGGCAATTAATTTACTCGACCGTCTTCTACGTGTGGAGTCTTCTCCTAGCACGCAAAGACTCCATTGCCAGATCTAAGAGGCTGGGATCCTCTGTAGTGGCACCTCTGATTTCAGCACTCCTAAAATTAGCTGTCAAGCAGACGATTTGGTTTTCTTAATACTCGTTCTCTTCCGCTCATTGGCAAGAATCTGTGATCTGCTATTCTTTCCCGACTGAAGGAGATGAGCAATTCTGGAGATCCGCTTGTCCAGGATTCACCGGTTATCGATTGCAGGTAGGTTATTTTGTTTTCGTACTGGTTGATAACTGCAGATGTTTTATAAGTTCTCAAGGTGTTTATTAAGATTTTGCCACGGGCCCTTTGTAGATCGAATCAAGATCTAATAGCCGAGGAGTGCGCTGCCGGCACAGCACAGATGTCAGTCAAAGAAGCGCGCGCACTGTCGACCGTAGCTGAAGCAGACGAGATTGATTCTTCGAATGGAAGCACAGAGCAGCATGTATCAACAGTTCTAGATGGAGAGACTTGTCCGAAATCAAGGACTCCAAATGTTATTGATGTCGAAAGGGAAAACAGCGGCTGGGTTCGACGGTTAGTATTACCGATTAATGTTCCTTAATTTTTTGGCGTGATATGATGTGTATTAGAAAAATACTATGATATTAGTGTCAGGATGGCAACCATTTCATTAGTTATGTTATGAAAATCTTTCTGTACTTGAATGTACTTTGTTAGGATGTTAAAACTGGTGTTTTTTTAATCTTAATTACAGCCATAGACACGGGGCAATGCCAGACGAAAGAGCAGCCAGTGCTGATAGGATTAGTGCACTAGAAATTGCATTTAGAGGATTTGCTGAGAGGAAAGGTGATGCAGTTGTCGTGCCTTCGTTGGGGTTGATATTTGATTCGCTAGGAGAAGTTTACGACTACTACAACATGTATTCATGGGAGTGTGGGTTCGGAATTAGGTACGGGAAGAGTCGTACAAACGTAAAAGGGGCCAAAAGCAGGCAAGAGCTTCTGTGCAACTGCGGGGTAATCACACAATCTATACTTGCTTCAGTTTTTCTTATTATAGTAATTTGTTCTGATTGTTGACCTGAACTTATGTGATCTTCAGGGTAAACCTAAGAAAGTGAACTCTACTTCATCCAGAACGGAGTGTCTTGCCATGATTAGATTTCTTAGAACTGAAGATGATGGGTGGTACATATGCGAATACAGAGTGTCTCACAACCATCAGATGTTACACACATGCGCACAGAAGCTTGATGGCTTCTCGCCCCTCGTTGGTTACCCCAAGTGGAAGGTTGAAATGTAGCGTAGCGGCAAATTTCCCTTGGCAAAGATACCAAGGATCGAATCCCGTGAGACTCCGAGGGTCGACAAGTAGGTGTCAACGGCGCCAGAAACTTAGCGGTTGACAGGACCTGCACACAGATACAGATAACTTTGCTCCCAACGAGTTCAGAGAGGTTGTCAATCTCTCCGGCCTTGTTGTTTACAAAGGATCAAACACAAGAGATAATAATGATAGCTATGACTGCAACTAGGAAATAAAAACAGGAAGTAAATAGAAGGTGTGATCAGCGGTGGTAATATGGACCGGGGTCCCATGATGTTCACAGTGATGTCTCTCTCCCAAAAGACGATAAAACAGCAAAGCGAGGTAAACAAATTACAGCTGGGCAATTGACAGGATTATGTGCGCAAACCAATGCTAACTATGCTGCAAAGAAAGGTAGAGGCTCAAAAGCATGGGCGATACGCCAAGGCAAGTAGACCGAAATCCATCTGCATCTACTACTAATCATCCACCTTAAGATATCTATCCAGAACATCTCGCTGGTATTAAGTTGCGAATCCCACCCAAAGTGTAAACTCAAAGCAACAGACAACTGCATTAAAAGAACTTTGCGTAAAGTAAACAATCCTTGCACCCGCAAGTACAAGCACCGTTGTTTTCCCCCTTGTGGCAACAGCACATCCCCTAGACTCATGTTTCTGTCACTCAAGCTAGTCATCAGGGGGCATGAACCCATAATCAAGCATAACGCTCCCTCTTGGAGTTACTACCTACTACTCGGCCAAAGCAATAAACAGCAACGGAGAACATGCAAGAATTACTCAAGAACATAAATATAAAAGAGGTGAATCAAATATATTACTCAAACACAATCTGAACATAGTCTCATAATCCATCAGATCCCAGCAAACTTAGCATAGCAACAGCAGAAATATTACATATGTGCCTCGATCATGTAGGGCAGCTCACGAGGTCTAAACCATGAAGAACAAAGAGGGGAGGAGAACATCACATAGCTACTGATCATGGACCCATGGTCCAAGGTGGACTACTCACGACTCATCCGGGAAGCGTCCATGGTGGTGGGGAAGCTCCCGGTGGTGGTTCTCCCCTCCGGCAGGGTGCCGGGAAGAGTTCTCCTGATGCTCCCGATCTTGGAAGCGCTGCGGCGGCGGAACAGAGGCGAGATCGCGAAAAAGGGTTCCGTCCTCGAGGGTTTTGGGACGAGGGGAATATATATATGCGAAGGGGGGTCACTAGCGGCGGAGCCGGGGCCCCAGGCGCCCCCCTGGCACGGCCAGGGGTGGGGCCGCGCCAGGTGGCCGCCTGGGCCCCCCTGGCCCCGCTTTGGTTATTCGCGAAGCTTCCTGTACGCTGATTTTTCCTGTATTTTTCCCGGAATTTTTGGAGCACTTTTAATATGGGGGAAACCTGAAATAGAAAAACAGCAGAAAACAGGAACTGGCACTGTGGTGCACTGAGTTAATAGGTTAGTCCAAATATGATCAAAAGTGTATGGAAGTGCATCAATATCATAGCAATTTCACACAAAAGAAGCATGGAGCAAGCAGAAATTATAGATACGTTTTGGACGTATCAACATCCCCAAGCTTAATTCCTGCTCGTCCTCGAGTAGGTAAATGATAACAAGCATAATTTCTGTGGTGACATGCTACCAACCATATAAGAACTTTTTAATTAAAGCAATCAAGGCATGTAATTCAATTCAAGTCATAACAAGCAAGAGTCTATATTAGCATTGTAACAAGCAACATAAGAACATAAAGGTGCAAGAGCTCTCGCTGTCCGTGACTCGAATGTCTCCAAATGGTGTTTGCGTGCAAGAAAGGGGATAGGGATATACGAGAGAGTAAAACATAGTTTTTGTATTGTTGAGAACTTAATCTACTAAAGTTTCACACTTGGTCTTCTTTGGAATCTTATATTGACTCATCCCCAGACCACCAGTCAGGTACAAGTCAAAATGATCCACTCCCTTTCGATATTTTGAGCACTCATGCAATTGATGAGCGTAAGCAAGAAAGTTGACACTTAGGATGGCAAAGAGAGAAAAATGATGAAGGGGGAAGACAAAAAAGGTGTGAAAGGCTCACATCAATGAGGACAATCATAGGCGAGAGAAAGCCAAATGATAGATATGATGTGAGGAGTAGGGATTGCCATGCAAAGGATGCACATATGAGCTAAGGTAAGCTCTCCAATGGAACTAGTGGGGGTGCATCCAACTTGCTTGCTCAAGAAGACCTAGAGCTCTTTTGAGGAGGCTCATAATTGGAATATACAAGCCAAGTTCTATAGTGTGAAGGTCCCCACATAGCTATATGCATGAATGATAATCTCTATGGAGTACAAGGTATAAGATGGAGTAGGAGTGTGGATCTCAAAAGGAATTGTAGTGTGCCCCCTTCTCTCTTTTTATTTCTTTTTCTCTTTTTTCTCTTTTTTTTTATTTTTTTGTGGCCTCAATGGCTCTTTCTATTTAACTCTCATTTGTCCTCTTTGGGATCTTTTGATTTTGTCCTCTTTGGGATCTTTTGATTTTGTCCTCTTTGGGATCTTTTCCTCACTTTAGGGGCAACACTCTATATATTACAAAGAGTATAGAAGATCTTTCACACTTTACAAAAGTAATCAACATAAAGAAAATGAAACTATCATGATGTATGCAAATGTATGCCTCTGCCAGTGTAGCAGGATATGCAATGATACTAGCGCGTCATGTAGCAATGATTAGGGCAAGGCCCAACTAGCATGCGGCTCATCGATCAAGCAAAAAGCATGTATGACATGAAGATCAAGTCATGAGAAGATGGATGTTGCATGGCAATGTATCTCGGAAAGGCTATGGAAATGCCTTGATAGGTAGGTATGGTGGCTGTTTTGAGGAAGGATATAATGAGGCTTATGATGATAGAGCGTATCGTGCTAAGGATTTGGATGCACCGGCGAAGTATGCGCCAACTCTCGAGGTGAGAAAGGGCAATGCACGGTACCGAAGAGGCTAGAAAATATGGCTAGGTGGAAGTGTCAACTTTCGAATACTCACATTAGTCCGAAAAACTCATGCACTTATTATCGGTAACTCTCAATCTAATTAGGAGGTTCACAAAGAGACAAGTACCCCGAGGAGGAGTGTATGGGGGTTTGGTTATCCTTGCACATCCTCGACTCATGGTACGTGAGTGTACTCTAATATTCAATCCCTCCAAAGATTAGTGATCCATCTAGTAGCTAAAGTTCTCAACTATTTTGTAGGTTTTCGAAAATAAACACGGATTGCCCAAAATACGACATCTATCACTAATAGGCTAAAGCTCTTGACACCAAAAGTTCAGACATTACTCATGGCAATACCTCAAAACTATTGCAAGTTACTACTAAAATTAAATAGCAACCTCAGTTACCTACTTTAAGTTAAGACACACAACTCAGTGCAACAGGCAAACTCTCTTAACAAGATAAACATGAAAACTCAAGAGAGTTCAGCAACCAACTAAACAAAAGCTCTTTAAAAAGAAAAGCATGAAAACTAAGAGCTAAACATGACAGCAGCTATGGAAAGACAAAGAACACACACAGCAAAGATAAGCATGAAAATCCTATGTTGTGTTCTAGGTTGAAGTGGAGCGTGTTTCTCTCCCACACAAAGAAAGCTGGGTTCTAACTTGTTATGAACAACAAGCAAAGCTAAAGAAAACTAAAAAAAGGAAACTAAGAGCGAGACGCTCCAAGCATAGCACATAACGCATGAAGTGATTAAAATATAGTGGAAAGAAAGATGAACTGATAATTGTTGATGGAGAAGGGGATGCATGGGGGCATCCCGAAGCTTAGACGCTTGAGTCTTCTTGAATATTTCTTGGGGGTGCACGGGGGCATCCCCAAGCTTGAGCGTTTGACCCTCCTGAATCTTCTTTTATCATCTTCCCTCGCACACTTGAAAACTCCCTTCATACATAACTCATCATAATCTGATTAGCGAGGTTAGTACCCGCAATAAAATAATTTTTCCCTACTGGAAATAAAGATAATATTGAAGAGCTACTGTTTCTCAAGAATGCCAAAAGGTTTTTGCAAAGAAAAAGCAAGCTCAAGGTTTGCAAAACGAAGAAAAGGCAAAACAGGACAGAATCTATGAAAACAGACCAGCAGGTAGTAAATAATTTTTTCGGGGCACTTCTGCAACTCAAATCAAAAAACTCAGAACAGACACTCGAAAGCCAATTGTATAGAGCACGCTGTCAAAAAAATTCAGATCAAAAAGATGATCTGGTGATTTTATTCGAATTTTTCTGTCCAAGGACAGAATCTGTTTTCTGGACAACACGTCACAACTTTTGAACTTTCTTGCAATCGGAGGCTAAACTTGGCACAAAGATGAAAAAAAAGATACAATGATGATGCTACTGTAGTAAAAAACATCAAGACACAACAAAAGCAAAAATAAATCCTAATTCGTTGTGGGCTGCCTCCCAAAAGCGCTTTCTTTTATGCCTTTAAGCTAGGCATGATGCAAAAAGAGAAAATCAAGTTTTATCAAGAGTAAGAGAATAGCTAGCCCGTGTAACGGACTCAAAAGGCAACTTAATCTTCTTTCTAGGGAAGTGTTCCATCCCTTTCTTGAGAGGGAATTGGAATTTTATATTCCCCTCTTTCATGTCAATGATAGAACCAACGGTGCGAAGAAAAGGACGTCCCAAAATAATTGGACAAGAAGGTTCACATTCAATATCCATAATAGTAAAATCAACGGGAACATAATTGTCATTGACAATGATAAGAACATCGTCGATCTTCCCCAAAGGTTTCTTTACGGAAGAATCAACAAGACGAACACCAAAAGAACAAGGATCAAAAGGTTTCAATTCAAGCATATCATACATTCTTTTGGGCATAACGGAGGTACTAGCTCCAACATCACATAAAGCATAGCAAGAGAAGTTATTCAACTTAATTTTAATCATAGGATCCCAACTATCTTCTAGCTTTCTAGGTATGGAGGCTTCTACCCTAAGCTTCTCCTCCCTAGCTTTGATAAGAGCATTAGTGATATGCTCCGTGAAGGCAAGATTAAGTGTGCTAGTGTGGGGATCTCTAGACATCTTGTGAAGAAAACCAATAACTTCGGAAAGGGTGCAATTATCAAAATCAAGGTCACTATTATCAAGTAAAGTGGTAGTGGTGTCCTTTAGGTTCACTTGTTTGGTAGCTTCTATGGCCATAGGAGTTTCTTCTTCTACAGTGGAGGTCATAGCATCACCATTAATAGGTCCAATGGGACTAGGAGTGCATTGGGTGCTAAGAGTTTGGATATCCTCAACAACTTGGATAGTAGCAACAGTGTGGTGGGTAGGAAGGCTCTTAATCCTATCTTCTTCCTCCATTTCTCTAGCCCATCTCTCTTTAAGTTTAGCCATCATCCTAATGTTTTCATTAATTTGCACTTGAATAGCATTCATAGGAGTGCTCTTCCTCTCCTCAAGTGGAGAAGTTCTAATTTTAAGCAACTCTACCTCATGGGCTAAATTGTCTACCTTCGAAGAGAGATTATCTAGTTTGTCTAGTTTTTCTTCTACACTCTTATTGAAGGCCTTTTGGGTAGTGATGAAGTCTTTAAGCATAATCTCTAGTTCAGAAGTGGAGTTATTGGTGCTAGGGTAAGCATTGTTGTTCCCATAGGAATTAGAGGGGAACGGTCTAGGGTTGCTACCAAAATTACTCCTATAAGCATTGTTATTGAAATTGTTTCTAGAGATAAAGTTCACATCTACTTGATCTTGAGCAATCAAAGAATTTAAAGGAACATCATGAGGATCAATAGAAGATTGCTTGGAAAGTAGAGACATGATCAAGTCAACTTTTTCATTTAGGGAGGAAATATCCTCGACAGAGTTTACCTTCCTACCTGTTGGAGCGCGTTCGGTGTGCCATTGGGAATAATTGGTCATCATCTCGTCGAGAAGCTTCATGGCAGCACCAAGTGTAGTTGACATAAAGGTTCCTCCCGCGGCCGAATCTAACAAGTTCCGTGAGGTAAAGTTCAAGCCCTATCTTGAAGAGTGGAGTCCCCGGCAACGGCGCCAGAAACTTGCTTGATGGCTTCTCGCCCCTCGTTGGTTACCCCAAGTGGAAGGTTGAGATGTAGCATAGCGGCAAATTTCCCTTGGCAAAGATACCAAGGATCACATCCCGTGAGACTCCGAGGGTCGACAAGTAGGTGTCAACGGCACCAGAAACTTAGCGGTTGACAGGACCTGCACGCAGATACAGATAACTTTGCTCCCAACGAGTTCAGAGAGGTTGTCAATCCCTCCGGCCTTGTTGTTTACAAAGGATCAAACACAAGAGATAATAATGATAGCTATGACTGCAACTAGGAAATAAAAACAGGAAGTAAATAGAAGGTGTGATCAGCGGTGGTAATATGGACCGGGGTCCCATGATGTTCACTAGTGATGTCTCTCTCCCAAAAGACGATAAAACAGCAAAGCGAGGTAAACAAATTACAGCTCGGCAATTGACAGGATTATGTGCGCAAACCAATGCTAACTATGCTGCAAAGAAAGGTAGAGGCTCAAAAGCATGGGCGATACGCCAAGGCAAGTAGACCGAAATCCATCTGCATCTACTACTAATCATCCACCTTAAGATATCTATCCAGAACATCTCGCTGGTATTAAGTTGCGAATCCCACCCAAAGTGTAAACTCAAAGCAACAGACAACTGCATTAAAAGAACTTTGCGTAAAGTAAACAATCCTTGCACCCGCAAGTACAAGCACCGTTGTTTTCCCCCTTGTGGCAACAGCACATCCCCTAGACTCATGTTTCTGTCACTCAAGCTAGTCATCAGGGGGCATGAACCCACAATCAAGCATAACGCTCCCTCTTGGAGTTACTACCTACTACTCGGCCAAAGCAATAAACAGCAACGGAGAACATGCAAGAATTACTCAAGAACATAAATATAAAAGAGGCGAATCAAATATATTACTCAAACACAATCTGAACATAGTCTCATAATCCATCAGATCCCAGCAAACTCAGCATAGCAACAGCAGAAATATTACATATGTGCCTCGATCATGTAGGGCAGCTCACGAGGTCTAAACCATGAAGAACAAAGAGGGGAGGAGAACATCACATAGCTACTGATCATGGACCCATGGTCCAAGGTGGACTACTCACGACTCATCCGGGAAGCGTCCATGGTGGTGGGGAAGCTCCCGGTGGTGGTTCTCCCCTCCGGGAGGGTGTCGGGAAGAGTTCTCCTGATGCTCCCGATCTTGGAAGCGCTGCGGCGGCGGAACAGAGGCGAGATCGCGAAAAAGGGTTCCGTCCTCGAGGGTTTCGGGACGAGGGGAATATATAGATGCGAAGGGGGGTCACCAGCGGCGGAGCCGGGGCCCCAGGCGCCCCCCTAGCACTGCCAGGGGTGGGGCCGCGCCAGGTGGCCACCTGGGCCCCCCTGGCTCCCCTCTAGCCCCGCTTTGGTTATTCGCGAAGCTTCCTGTACGCTGATTTTTCCTGTATTTTTCCCGGAATTTTTGGAGCACTTTTAATATGGGGGAAACCTGAAATAGAAAAACAGCACAAAACAGGAACTGGCACTGTGGTGCACTGAGTTAATAGGTTAGTCCAAATATGATCAAAAGTGTATGGAAGTGCATCAATATCATAGCAATATCACACAAAAGAAGCATGGAGCAAGCAGAAATTATAGATACGTTTTGGACGTATCAAAGCTGCACTTCCCTTCACATAGGCACATTGACAAATACACAAGAGAGCTGGTTTCTCAATTGCGGCAGAACAATGTCAATCTTAGCAAGGTTTACAGCATAATCGGCACCTTTTTTGGTCGCATAGAGAATGTTCCTTTCACCAAGAGATGCCTGAGGACTTCGTGCGCAAAACTAAGCAGAGACCAGGCTGATGAAGATGTTAAGAAAACCATGGATTATTTTGCGGTACTGAAGCAGTCTGACACGGAATTCACTTACACAGTTCGTGTAGACAGTGAAAGTAGAGTTAGGACACTCATATGGACAACTGGGAAGATCAAATTACAATACCACTACTTTGGTGATGTCGTAACATTTGATACTACATACAGGACAAATCTGTATGACATGCCATTCGGTCTTTTTGTTGGAGTAAATAGCCATTTCCAGAGTGTGATATACGCCGGTGTGCTGATGCGTGATGAGAAGGTCGAGAGCTTTAACTGGGTTTTTGGAGAGTTTGTAAAGTTGATGGGAGGGAAGAAACCCATTACAATTCTAACTGGTGAGTACATTCTTGTATGAATATCCAAATTTTTGAAGTTGAACGAATTATACTTCTTTCTGATTTGTCCACATTATAATTTTAATTCGCATACCAAGCAAGAGCTATGGAGCTAGCTATAGAGCAGGTGTATCCAGATGCAACACATCGTTGGTGCAAGTGGCACGTTTTAAAGAAAGCAAAATAATCTCTTGGTACTTTGTACAACAAACGAAGCGATTTTAGGGTGGAATTTCACAAACTAATACAGGATATGCCGACGGAAGAAGAGTTTGAAGAACAGTGGAAAGAGTTGATTGACAAACATTCACTGCAAAAGAATACTTTCCTCATACAGACTTATGAGAAAAGGCAAATGTGGGCAAAACCATATTTTGCAGGGAAATTATGTGCCCGAATGACTAGCATGCAGCGTAGTGAAAGTGCCAATCACATGCTCAAGAACTACGTACCTCCGGGATGCCCTATGAATCTTTTTGTGAAACAATATAGCAAGCTCCAATTTGACATAGACCAGGAAGAAGGTTTTCAAGAAAAGCGAACTAGACTTGTAAGATTCCCGTAAATAAGTTATTATTTAATATGTATGTGGTATATGTTTACCATGGACTAGAATCTTCTAAACCAACAATTTTTTCTGGAATATTACAGGGATGTGTTGTACTCAAGGCAAACATTCCATTGGAAAAGCACGCAAGCAAAATATACACCAGGACCATGTTTGAAATGTTTGGGTCGTACATGTACGCTGCTGGGTCGTATACTATAGCTGAGATAATTTCAAAGAGATTATACAACACTACTCATGTGAATGCAGAGAAACGGAGCAAGTATTGTAAGACTGTTTTCGTAGTAGAAATATCTGAAGATGGTGAAATATATAAGTGCCAATGCGGGCTTTTCGACCATATGGGTATGGTTTGTTGCTGATACGTCTCAAACGTATCTACTTTTCCAAACACTTTTGCTATTGTTTTGCCCTCATTCTTGCATGATTTGAACTAAACTAACCCGGACTGACGCTATTTTCAGCAGAGCTGCCTGTATGGTTTTATTGTGTGCAAGAAAATGGATTTTTAGGTGTCTCAGAAAATTCCAAGAAAAATCACAGAAAATCCACGCACCCGAAGGGCCACTGTGCCAGAAGTGGGGCCAGAGGGCAGCCAGGGGGGCCCTAGGCGCCCTGCTGGCGCGGCCCCACCCCTGGCCGCGCCGGGAGGCCGCCTGGGAGGGTCCTCCCCCCTCTGGTGCCCTACCTTGGCTCGTATTTATTCCCGTTGCGAGAAAACCCCAGAACAGAAGTCGTTTTTCCAGTTTCCGTCGCGGAGCCGCCGCCACCCTCTGTTCTTCTTCGGGAGGGCTAATCTGGAGGCTGATTTGGCCTCCGGAGAGGGGAGATCGTCGCCATCGTCATCATCATCACCACTCCATCCTCCCTCCATGACTTCTCCTTCCATGTGTGAGTAATTCCCTGCTGTAGGCAAAGGGGATGGTAGGGATTGGATGAGTTAGATCATGTAATAGTTTATCAGATTGTTGGGGGCATGTTGCCTATCATCTACTTTGGTGTTTATCATCTTTGCTTCAACTTGTTGCTCTTAATGCTTGTCACTTAGGGCCCGAGTGCCATGATTTCAGATCTGAACCCTGTGTGTTTGCATGAATATATTTGTGTTCTTGATCCTATCTATGAGTTGTTTGCACCTATTATGGTCCGGAACCGGCGATCCCAAAGGTGAAAGCTTGGGACACCAAAGGGGATGGTCCATAATTTGAGGATTCCATGTATCCATTGAGTTTATTGCTTTGTTCCGGTGCTCTTTGACAGGAGCACTTTAATCTCCATAAGTTCCTTTTGGGCCCGTTCGTAGCGGGATGGTAGGACAAAAGATGTTGTGCAAGTTCTTATTGCAAGCACGTACAACTACCTGTGGGATACATGCCTAATGTTTGATATTTGCCTAGATGATCATTACTTTTCTGTGTGCCTTGCCCCAAGTTAGATTCATGATGTATCTCATCCATGCAGCGCCCAACCATCCATCTCCCCAGCCTACAGTGTTTCAATCCCGCTGGTTATTAGTTGTTACTTTTGCTGTTCACTTTTGCTGTCACCACCATCACTATCATATCACCGTTACCACTTATCTTTTGTTGCAAGTAAGTATATTTCAGGTGCGGTTGAATTGACAACTCAACTGTCAAAGCTTATAAATACTCTTTGGCTCCCCGTGTGTCGAATCTATAAATTGGGTTATTCTTACCCGCGAAGACTATCTCGATCCCTTACGGTTGAGGGTTATCAAGTACCGTTTTCTGGCGCCGTTGCCGGGGAGCATAGCAATATTTACATGTCTACTTGAAGTATCCTACCTGCTGCACTTCATCCGCTATGGGTAAGAAAGGAGACCCCAAGGTTCCGATCTTACTATCCACTACAAGAAGAGGTACTGTTCTGAACACTAGTGCTACACTTGATTCACCTTCTGTTATGAGTAAGTTTGCCTCACCACCACCACATGATGCTTCTACTGAATCTGTTACTATGTCCGATACTTTTGATGATGCTTCTACTACTCTTGATGATATTGGTTCACTTGGTTATGCTCTTGAGAAACAGATCGCTGCTGCTGCAAAAAAAATCTGGAATTGAAATTCCTGTTACTCGCTACCCTATTGGTGGTACTTATGATTATCCTGATTTGAGCAAACTCAAGGAGAGACTCCTTGATGATGATTACATTATGCTTGATGATGATTTATGCAGGTAACTGACAGAGTTTGCCGACTCTGAATCTGAAGCTATTAAGAAGTTGCTTGAAAAACACTCCTTGAAGAACAAGACTGTTCCTGATCCTGAATTTGCTACATCTCCTATATGCATCAATGATCCTGATTATGATTTCTCTGTTGATCTTTCACTTATATCTATGGTTGAAGCTGACCCCTTTTATGGCAGAGAAAATGATGATGCTATTGCACACCTGACCAAACTCACTGAGTTGGGTGGCTTGTTTACCACGAATGAAAAGATATGAAACTTTTATGTGACTAAGCTTCTTCCTTTCTCTTTGAAGGAAGGTGCTAAAACATGGTATGATGCACTACCATGTGGTTCCATTAAGAGTCCTCAAGACTTAGCTCACTCTTTTGTTGATAAGTACTTTCCTGCTCGTATGCAACATGCTGCTTTACAAAGAATTTATAACTTTAAACAGTTGCAGGATGAGCACCTCCCTAAAGCTTGGGCCTTGGGGGAGGTACTGTAGTCTGATCCAGGCTAGACCAGGACATGGAGTCCCTAAGAATGAATTAATCGATATATTTTATGCTGGTCTAACTGATGAATCCAGGTCCTATTTGGATAGTTGTGCTGGTTGTGTTTTCAGGAAAAGAACACCGGACGATGCAGAGGATTTGATGGGCAGGATTGCCAAAAACCATGAAGATTGGTCCGTCCCTGAACCACCTCCACCACCAAAGAAGAGGGGCATGTTTGTTCTAAGCCCTGAAGATATGCAAGAAGCAAAGAAGTCTATTAAAGAGAAGGGTATTAAAACTGAAGACGTGAAGAATCTACCCCCTATTGAGAAGTTGTGTGAGCCTACCACTCACCCTCCTATGGTAGAGGTACACTCTCTTTTAGATTTCAACGCAAGTGACATCCCTCATGGTAAGCCTCCTGGTCAATGTTTAGATGAGCTTGATAATTTTATTATGAAGCAAAGTCATTTTAATGAGAGGATACAAAGTCAATTGCATGATAATTCCCTTGCTATCAAAAGTTTGCTTGATGTTCTAGGTAGAACAGTTAATGATGTTAAATGTCTTGTGAAGCATTTTCATATGGTTCAAACTCAGCTTGAACAAATTTCTAATGTGCAAAAAGATTTGCTTGCTAACAATACCAAACAAGATGATTTACAGGCCTTCGGGATTAAGACCCGAGGAGGAACTAGCACTCAAGATCCTCTCTATCCAGAGGGGCATCCGAGGAGAATCGAGCAAGATTCTCAAATGCAGGAAGAGGAAATTGTTGGCTCTCCAAAGAAGAAGAAGAAGAAACACAAGGAGGCTGACAATTCCAATGATCCTATTACAAGTGAAGAGCCAGCTGTTGATCCCAACAGTATATCTACCTCCGATGTTGAGACTGAAGACGGTGCCGAACCTGAAGATAAGGATAAGGAGAAGAATCATCCGCCTGAAGTTCGAGAAGAAGAAGCACTTGACAAACGCAAGAAGTACACTAGAGAAGACTTCGTCGCAAGAAGACATGGGAAGGAAAGCGAACCATGGATACAGAAACCCATGCCCTTTCCAGGTAAGTCTCTCAAATCTAAAGAAGAAGAGCATTACAATAAGTTTTGTGAGTGGATGAAACCTCTTTTTCTTCAAATCCCTTTGACTGATGCTATTAAGTTACCTCCCTATTCAAAATATATGAAATATATTGTTACTAATAAAAGAAAAGTTCCTAATGAAGCAATATCTACTATGCTTGCTAAGTACTCTTTCAGTGGCAAGATTCCTGAGAAGCTTGGTGATCTAGGTATACCCACCATTCCTTGCTCCATAAAGAATAATTATGTCAAAACTGCTTTATGTGATCTTGGAGCAGGAGTGAGTGTTATGCCTTTCTCTCTTTACAAGAGGCTTTGTTTAGAGAAACTAATTCCTACAGATATCTCTCTTCAGATGGCTGACAAGTCAAAAGCCGTCCCGATAGGTATTTGTGAGGATGTCCCCGTAGAAGTTGCTAATTGTTTGATCCTTACTGATTTTGTCGTGCTTGACATGCCCGAGGATGGGAGCATGTCCATTATTCTTGGTAGACCTTTTCTTAACACCGCAGGTGCTATTATTGATTGCAATAAAGGAAAGGTTACCTTCAATGTGAATGATAAAGAACACACGGTGTATTTTCCAAACAAGACCGACAAGAGGCATGGCCTCAACTCTATAGAAAATATCGAGACCGTGAAGATTGGAGAATGGGACTGTCCACTACATGTGCACCACAAATACAGAACTATTATGGTGGGGACAATGTCCATTAAAGTAAAGGTGCAATGATCACTTCGTAAGAGGTGGGACTTTTTGCTCTATATCACCGGTTTGTTGGTAGGACTTGATCAACCTTACTAGTGAGCATGTTTTATATAGGTAAAAAGTTGAGCTTGTTATGTTTTCATTTGTTTTAGCTTTTGTTCTCCTTGCCGTACCAAGTGTTTGTGTTTTTGAAGCTTCGCAATACTAATCACTGCTTTAAGTTTTTAGAAAGTTTTGCAGCTTTTTGAACTTCGAAGAATATTCAACAGTGAAGTTTTCAGAAAAATTCCAGAAAAATTAAAATTAAAATTTCCATGCCGAGAGTGACCCAGAGGCACCTGGGGCTGACCAGGTGGGGCCACCAGTGGCCCAGGCGGCCAGCTGGCGCGGCCTGCCCCCTGGCCGCGCCCATAGGGCGCCTGGGGCCCACAGGTCCCGCCTCCAGGTGAGTCTTCTTCCTCTCTCTCTCTCTCTTTCTCTCCGAAAACACGAGTTCTGCACCTGTTCTTGCGTTCTTGCTGTTCTTGGAGGCAATTTTTGATCTCTCTCTATAGCCTATCATTCGAGCTGAGATTTTGAACAAATACTCCCTGGTATGTAACTCCTCCACCCCTCCAATTAGATTTTTGGTTGGTGGCTTCATTTGTGAGTATTTAGTAGTTCTTGGTGCTGTGTAGATGAGCTTGCATGCATGTGTAGAAATTTATTTTCCAAGTTTTGATGCAAGTTTATGCCTTAGGTAAGTGAGTTGAGTAGTTTGCCTTAACCCACTTTTGTTTAAATCCTTGTTTTTGTAATTTGCCAAAAATTTCAGAAATGAGTTTGTTAGGAAGGGCAAAGGGGTGGCTTGAGAAGAAGAAGCCCGCGCGCTCCAATCGAGTTACTAGAGCCGCAGCTTCACCCTCGACTGCTAGGGTGAGCTACAATGAAGATCATGTGCCCCTAGAGTTGTTGGAAGACACAAAACCAGCACGTGCGATGATGTTCCCATGTGATGAATTCCTTGAAGCTGCAGGAATTAAGGATGAGTTTTATACTCTTTGTGCTAATGTAGGTCTGACACGGCTCGTCACGTGCCGTGTTGCTCAGTATCAAAAACTCACCTCCGGTTTCATTAACAGTTTTAGATATAACCTTGATACTGGTTCTATTAACTTTAAAATTTACAATAATCTTTTGACCATGCCCTTGGAAAAGTTTTGTGAAATAGTAGGTGTGCCAAACGTTGGGCAGACGGCGAAGATGACCTCTCAGCCCTCCGAGCTGAGAACCGTCTTCAACTCTCTCTGTGGCATGGATACGAGGGATATTCATCGGTCAAAAATCTCCAGCATCTTATTCCCTCACCTCAGGTATTTTGCATATTATGTTGCTAGAGGGGTGTTAGCTCGTGACAACACGAGCAACATTTTTGCGTCGGATATTGCTATCCTGGCAACCGCCCTCTCAGGGAGGTTTGATTATAATGTGGGTGCCTTAATTGCTCGACGCCTTGCTATGAACGGTAACAAGGGAGATTTATTTGGTGGCGTTTATGCCACACTTATCTTAGAGTATCTTAAAGGCACCCCACACCCTGATGATAAGCCTTTTACTTATTTACGTTTTGATCTTGCTGCTATGAAAAGGCATAAGTTTGTTACCATGACTTCTGAGTTTGGTAACCTTGTTTATATTTTACGTTTCGGAGCTACCGCGGAACGCAAGATCCGTCTACCTGCACCTCTTTTGTTTGATTTTTCTCGCAGGAACGGATGGTCCTTTGATGTTATCTAGTTCGATGAGTTCATGGTCCAACATCAGTTTCATAACCCCATGGAGGGGGTTGTGCCCGACGAGGAGGAGCACGGTGAGTTACCACCTTTTCAGGGGGAGACCGTCACCCAGTTTGGTGAAGGGTCTTCCTTTGCTTGGAGTGCGGACCCTTCTTCGTGGGAGGATCCGAGGACTTCGGTGTACGCGCCGGAATCCCTATACGACCCTTGGACTCACCAGTACCACCCCGGAGCAGGAGGCTCCTGGGGGCAGTAGCTACTACCAACTTAGGCCAAAAGCCTAAGCTTGGGGGAGTACGTGCCCTTCTCACTTTTCCATTGTATTATCCGTTTTATTTTTGTTCTCTTTGATCTTTTCGAAGTTTTTGCCCGTTCTTCTTTGTTTCTTTCTTTGCAAAAACAACAAAAAGATTTTCTCTTTCTTTTGCTTTCATTCAACCTTTGAAAAAACCCAAAAAGATTTCCTTTCTCTCTTTAGTTTGCTTTGTTTTCAGAGTTCAGCTCGAGTCCGTGATGGCATTTAATTATATTTCCTACGTTCGATCGTGCAAGTGACAAGGCAGTAATGACGAAGATCGACGGAAGGGAAGCAACAAGGAAAACCGGTATGAACTCTTCTTGTTTCTACTTTTGTACATATGCATGTACTTATGATCTAGAGACCAGCTTGTAGCGACATAGTGCTATGTTTACAATGCTTTCCCAGTGGTTCATGCTTTCCTTGTGGCTAATCTCAAATAGCTAGAGTATATAATGTGTCATTGAAATGATTTACATGCATTGCATTGTTCATAGTTTGGTATACTAAGGTGGTATTTCCCTTTGGAGAATTCTTGGATTGACTTGGCACATGTTTACACATATTTAAGACTAAAAAGTCTGCTTTGCCTTGATGATCTTTGAGTTTCAGAATAGTTATATCACTTTCATGCCCAATTCAATGTTGCTTTGTCGCTCTGCATGATTATGACCGTTATTGCTCTCTAGTTGGTCGCTTCCCAGTCTCTTGCTAGCCTTCGCTCGCACTAAGCGGAATTCTGCTTGTGCATCCAAATCCTTTCAAACCAGTTATTCCATATGAGTCCACCATACCTTCCTATGCGGTATTTACCGGCCATCCTAACGAAGACTTTCTTGTACCATCTCGAAATTATTCAAATTTACTCTTGTTTTGTGCCTCTGTTTTAGCTCATGAGGAAGTAGTAGGTAATTCATGATCTACTTATGTTGGACATGTTTTATCCCGGGATTACATGTCTAATCTGCAAACCCCTAATACGAGGAGGGACTGGCATGAGTGCGCCCAGCTCACAAAAGATAATCACAACCAACAAACCCTCCTTCACGCTTTGTTTATGAGAAATCAGAAAACTTTGGTAGTGATAAACAAAGGAGATTAAGGGGATGTGATCGTCCCCATCTTGGGAGCCGTTCCTTGAAACATGTCTAGCATAAGAAGTGATTGGGTTGTCTACTAGCATTCGTTGACGAAATATGCACCTTCCAAAATCATTTTTACCTCTGTTTTCAAAACCAAGAGCTCTGCTACATGTTTAGTCTTTGCTTCCAACCACAGGTTTACAACCTCGCCATCAAATTCCACGGTTCGAGAGTCTCCACCTTCTTTCTCCAAAGCACCAACTAGGAGAGCATAATTGTCATTCTGAGTGTAATGTGCATTGTCCCAAAGTATTACATTGTCTTCTGCATGCTTGTGGTATTATTTATTCTGAAATTCTTAGTTCTAGTCTCCTTTAAAACTCTGGAGGAGTTTCTGCATTTATGTTTTGCTTCACTCATGGAGGCTAGCGAGATACCACTCTAGTATGTTCAAGCTATGTGCAATGTAATCTTGTCTTGATTTTCAGTAGCATATTATTTACTTTTAGTTATTTGTGATGGGTCACTTGAAAGAAGGATTGCTTCGTGCATTGTCCTCATAGCATTGTTTCAATACTTGCTAGACTCTTTTCGTAGTACATGCTTGTATACATCTAATGAAGCAAAAGAGTTTGTCAAAGTTTTCTTTGTCGCGTCCAGTTCGTTGAACTGAATTGCTTGAGGACAAGCAATATTCTAAGCTTGGGGGAGTTGATACATCTCAAACGTATCTACTTTTCCAAACACTTTTGCTATTGTTTTGCCCTCATTCTTGCATGATTTGAACTAAACTAACCCGGACTGACGCTGTTTTCAGCAGAGCTGCCTGTATGGTTTTATTGTGTGCAGGAAAATGGATTTTTAGGTGTCTCAGAAAATTCCAAGAAAAATCACAGAAAATCCACGCACCCGAAGGGCCATTGTGTCAGAAGTGGGGCCAGAGGGCAGCCAGGGGGGCCCCAGGCGCCCTGCTGGCGCGGCCCCACCCCTGGCCGTGCCGGGAGGCCGCCTGGGAGGGTCCTCCCCCCTCTGGTGCCCTACCTTGGCTCGTATTGATTCCCGTGGCGAGAAAACCCCAGAACAGAAGTCGTTTTTCCAGTTTCCGTCGCGGAGCCGCCGCCACCCTCTGTTCTTCTTCGGGAGGGCTAATCTGGAGGCTGATTTGGCCTCCGGAGAGGGGAGATCGTCGCCATCGTCATCATCATCACCACTCCATCCTCCCTCCATGACTTCTCCTTCCATGTGTGAGTAATTCCCTGCTGTAGGCAAAGGGGATGGTAGGGATTGGATGAGTTAGATCATGTAATAGTTTATCAGATTGTTGGGGGCATGTTGCCTATCATCTACTTTGGTGTTTATCATCTTTGCTTCAACTTGTTGCTCTTAATGCTTGTCACTTAGGGCCCGAGTGCCATGATTTCAGATCTGAACCCTATGTGTTTGCATGAATATATTTGTGTTCTTGATCCTATCTATGAGTTGTTTGCACCTATTATGGTCCGGAACCGGCGATCCCAAAGGTGACAGCTTGGGACACCAATGGGGATGGTCCATAATTTGAGGATTCCATGTATCCATTGAGTTTATTGCTTTGTTCCGGTGCTCTTTGACAGGAGCACCTTAATCTCCATAAGTTCCTTTTGGCCCCGTTCGTAGCGGGATGGTAGGACAAAAGATGTTGTGCAAGTTCTTATTGCAAGCACGTACAACTACCTGTGGGATACATGCCTAATGTTTGATATTTGCCTAGATGATCATTACTTTTCTGTGTGCCTTGCCCCAAGTTAGATTCATGATGTATCTCATCCATGCAGCGCCCAACCATCCAACTCCCCAGCCTACAGTGTTTCAATCCTGCTGGTTATTAGTTGTTACTTTTGCTGTTCACTTTTGCTGTCACCACCATCACTATCATATCACCGTTACCACTTATCTTTTGTTGCAAGTAAGTATATTTCAGGTGCGGTTGAATTGACAACTCAACTGTCAAAGCTTATAAATACTCTTTGGCTCCCCGTGTATCGAATCTATAAATTGGGTTATTCTTACCCGCGAAGACTATCTCGATCCCTTACGGTTGAGGGTTATCAGTTGCCACATAATAAAAGTATGTAATAACAACAAGAAAGAATTATAAAGATCACCCAAAAAATTAAGTTTGCTTAGATTGATTAACTTTATTTCCGTGGGTTTGACAGGTTATGATGGTATTGGATGTCAAAATGATCCCACAATACCATATAATGAAACGATGGACACTTGTCGCCCGGGACATTCTACCTGATCATCTTAAGCATTACCAGAAGGACATGGGTCCTATTGAATCTCCAACATACACACACTCTGCTCTATACAATGCAGCTCTAGAGCTAGTCAGACTTGGCGACACAAATGTTCAGAGTTATAAATTTACTATAAACTACATCAAGGAAGGTTTGTTAAAGGTGACCCATCTTTGCGAAAAAGGAGATGGCATGAGTGTATTGGACAAAGCTTCTACCATAGCTAGGTCAAATGCAACTAGCCATATAAGGGGAGATCACAGCATGAACATGCCTGCTGACGCCCAGGAATTTTCAGAAGTAAGGATTCGTAACATGGCAAAAAGGACACAGTCTGAAAGTTCATGCATGAATGGTGGGGACGGTAATGAAGTAGACAGTTCCGAGTCAATGAACGATGTGTTCTCTCCCGATAGAAGTCACCATGAGTTATCTGCACCACCTCCTAAAAGGTTCAAAGGACGACCCACAACATCAAGAGATAAGGCGCCTTACGAGAAGAACGTTAAGAGGTCCAGATTTTGCAAGATTTGCAGGGGTGAAGGTCACAAGTGAACTACATGTCCACTGAGAGGGGACGCGCCTGTTAAACCAAGGAAACGGTTAACCTGCAGGAATTGTGGAGTAGCGGGCCATCGGAGGAACAGCTGCAGGAAGAAGGCCGTGTTCAACGACAAGATTGATATTGAGTGAACGAAGAGATAGTGCACGGAATTACTAGAATCAGGAGCATGTAATAGCAAGAAGTACCATTGAAGAGTTTATCATTCAAAATATTCTCATTTCTTGTCACGCAAGTTCACAAACATCTAAACTCACTACTAGGAAAAGGCCTACTAATGGCGCACCTATTTTGGCCATTAATGGCGCATTAGTGGTGCACCATTAGTGCCACGCCATTAGTATTTTTTACTAATGGCGCACCTGTGGTGCGCCATTAGTATCTGGTGTACTAATGGCGCACCACAGGTGCGCCATTAGTATAGACCACGGTGCGCCATTAGTATGCCTCCTAGGGGGCATATATACCCAGGTGCTTTGGCATACTAATGGCGCACTCTTGCGTGATGCGCCATTAGTAACTTTGGCATACTAATGGCGCACTGTGATGTGATGCGCCATTAGTATGAATATTAGGTTTTTTATTTATTTTTTAATTTTCTGTTTTTTGCACATGTTACAAAATGTATTATTGGACAGAATATAGACAACAGCACACAGCAACAACAGATTCATCGAATACAATAGAAGATTAGTCTCTGAATACAATTCATCATATTAGTCTTCGAATACAATTCATCATATTAGTCTCCGAATTCAAAAGACCGAACAAAGATAGAACGTTATATTACAAGTCTCGAGACCGCGAGTAGCGAGTTTGTCTTCATATTACAAGTCGATATCGATCATCTAAACTACCATCACATAGAAGAGAGTTGCGGTCATCACGATGAGCATCATCACGATGAAACTCGTCTTCATCCGGTTCCTCCAACGCTCCCTCCCCTTTCCCGCTAGATAGCGGGCGTATCTAGATTCCGCCTTGGCCCTAGTGGTGCACCCTTTGTAACTGTTACCGCTGAAATGGTGAACCTGTCTCCGACACTCCTCCCAGTCGTCGTAGACTCTGGGAACCTTACCCTTGTACACGACATACGACGGCATCGCTATGCACTAGCCAAACGAAACGTTAGTACCAATTCACAGACAATACATAAGCAATATATAAGTATGCAACAGAACGATCGGAAGAGAAAAGCAAGACATTAATAACATCGATTACATCTAAGTTGAACGACTGTCGAAACCAAATAGACATACTACAAGTTCATTAAAGTTTAATTACAACATGAGGCAATCGATGTTTCAGAACTAGACACAACATCACTACTTTCGACTCGACTCAAGGGACCGGAGCATGGATGAAGCCGCCGTCTGTCGTGGGAGTCATGAAATCGCGGGCGTTGTCATCCTGCATTTGTAGCATTGTGTCTATGTCACTGTTGGACGGTTGATTTCTGAGGTAGAACTGCCCCGAGGTACGAAGGACATCTTGATGGATGATTTCCGCAAACTCCGACAGGATGCGAAAGAATTCTTGTTTGATGTCCGCGTCCTAGATTGCCGACACGCTCGCGGCCCAATCTTTGAGTTTACTTGGTAGCAGAAGGTGATGATGGTCCCGTACGATCGCCCGCATGTGATGGATGGCGTAGTAGGCACCCTTCTGACCGCCAGGCAGCTGCTTGACGCAGCAGAACGTCGTATTGTGGGCGAACACGTGCTTGCCGTACTTACGAATAGGCCTGGTGAAGGTGCCTCCAGATTTGGCGTAGCCGGGGAGAACATCATCAAGAACTATCTTGACATTTGTGTAGTCTACCTTCGACTGACGGTCCGAGTCGAAATACATGGCCGTGGAATATTTCGGGCTTAGGAGGATGAGTGTGCAATGTGTGTCACTGCACAAAACACGGAATGTTAAAAGAAAAACGATCAAAATCCAAGAATTCATATGTTACGGGGCGGTTGAGGGGAGGACTTACTCGGGAAAGTAAGGCACGAGGAAGTTATCCTTATCTCGGTTTGCCAGAATGACGCCTTCGAGGTAAGAACTCGCGACTTGTTGGTCCACAGCGCTGCCCAAGATCATGGCACGCATGTAGAAGGGGTCGACTATCATGATGTCCGGGGTCTTGTCTCTAATGATCCGCATCTCCATACTCAGCGAAAATAGCCGAACGAAGGTGTAGTGCAGCGGATGAAGGTTCAACATAGCGTAGATGTCATCAAACCGCAGGACGATCGTACCCCCGATGGAGTTATCCACAAAGCCCTTGCCCTCTGGCACCTTGGCCGCGAAAACCAGGTATGCCACATCCTTCTCTCTGAGATGCCGCTTCTCCAAAGAAAGAACACTGTCATGCAGACTCCGCATAGCACCGGTTGCAGCATTGAGCATATTAGTCGGTAGCATCGGCCTACCCGCCACATGCACCCTCCTCACTATATCCTCAGGTGAAGGTGGCCCGTCCTGAGCACGGATCATACTCGGTGCCGGCTGGCTCGCACCCTTGTTAGTCTTTCTTTTCCGTGCCTTCTTCTTCTCCTGTAATGGGACCGAGTTTTGCTCACAGACCGCCTTCTTGAGTGTGTTGGGGCTGATAATATTTCGCACCTCGCCTATCTGAGGCTCGGTGAAGTCGGCAGCCGGAGGCGTCTCCTGAGAACTGAACGGCAGACGACACCTGTTGCAACTTGGTTTCTCCGCGGTACCAGCTAGATCGCGCACGTCTTTTGTAGGGTTGGGTTCTTGAGAAGGAGGCCCCATGAAGTCGCCATCGTACCCATGATCGGCAAAGTACTCATCGACATTGGCAAATGTATCGTCGTCGTTGTCGTCGTCGTCGTTCGGATCATGTGCCATATGCATATTTGGATCCAGTGGCATAGGGATGTCCGGCACCGTTGCGGCGGTATTGCCATGGCTTGGCGCCGGCACGACTGGCGGTGTTGTCTTTGGGGTGGTGTCCCCCGCCCCCAAATGAATCTGGCTCTTTGGCCAAAGCAGGGGCCAACTGAGGCAGGCGCTGAGGGTCATCACATCATCTTCGTAGGCCCCGACGGGTCGAATCGGATGTAACAACTCGTCGTAGCCTGGCAGCACCCGAACCAGTTGAACCCTATACAAGGTGGGTGGCATCCTAGTACCGTGGAACACGGGGTTGCCCGGTTGAATGATTTTGCCCTTGGCGACATCGACCAACTCGTTGTTCACGAAGTGCAGGAGAGTGCACGGAACGTCGGCGGCGCCTTGCGAAAACATGTAGAGCGTCAGGGATGCCCAGTCAAAGGCAAGGAGATGAAGTCCTCGACCGAGAGAGGCTTAATTAGTTGCCATGACGATGGCGTCGAGCTCGGCTAATGTCGAGGCACTGCCAACGGCGGGCGTGCAATTGACGGAGGGGCCGCTTGCTGCAGAGGTGCCGGCCGGCGTACACCCGGGTGCATTAAGCTCCCGTGCCGGCGTCGGAGACACCAATGTCGCCTCCGCCGGAGACACCAATGGCCCCACCATCGCCTTCTGCGAGTTGCTGGCCGTGAAGCTAGGAATCGGGGGCGGCCCCTGTTGGCCGTCCGCAATCCACGTCGCCAGCCCCTGAATCAAGGTAGGCATAATGCCGGTGAGCGTCGATCCCAGTTGTTGTTGCACTTGCTCTTGGACAATCTCCGGAATCCGCGCCACCTATGCCTTGAGTTCTTGAACCTCGCGCGACTGGCTTTCCGAGCTGGTCTTTTTCTCCTTTCGCCCACCAGCGTTATAGTATGACGACCATTTTGTGGACAAGCCTTTGCCGACCACACGACCAGCTGACGACGGCTTACTGAGCTTATCCTTTTTTTCATTACATTAAACGCCCTATTTAGAGTGGTGTTCCAAGGGTTGCTCTTAGTCGACCCCGCGCTACTGCTTTCAGTCGCCTGCGGAAGGAATGTGAACCATTTAGAAATTTGGCTTCATTAATTAGAATGCAACCATATGGAGCTAATTACGCGGGGGTGTATTCCTTACCAGAACAAGCTCAAGCGCCCTGGTCTTCGGATCCGTGGTAAGCTCCTTTGTTTTCGGGTCCTTCTTGTACCGGGCCCTGACAAAGTTCCTGGTCTGCTTGTCACCGTATTTATCGAAGAGGGGCGTAGGCCTTGCTCGGCATGCTCCGTCTCCTCCTTGTCCCATATAGGCTCCACCACTCTGCAACCGCCGGGACCGAGTGTGTGTTCCCCTAAGTTCAGCTCCCGCATTTCTTTCCCCCACTGACTTGATTCAGAGGTTGCGGTGCTCTCGCACTTGATCTTGAAGTCGTTGTAGTCATCTTCGGTGATCGAAGGATTTTTCTCCTTGATCTTCTCATAACTAAAACCTTTGTCAATCATTCTCTTCACCGTGCTTTTCCAAGTAGCCAGGGCCGTGCTCATCTTCGTGAGGGCGGCATTATTCACTTTATTCCCTTTGATGCTTGTGTTTTCAAATTCAGCGGGGAACTTGTATCGTTCGTGCAGCTTCGTGAAGAGGAGGTTGCGCAAATTCCCTCGGTCAGGATGCCTCAGGCTCTCGGTGTTGATCGAGACGGTGCTCCGGAGAATGCACCCGAGCTGAAGCGAGTACCCCTTGACTATTCGTTTGGGCGCCGTTGGATTCCCGTCGAAGTCCACTTCAGTAAATTCCTCCTTGACGGTGGGGAGCATGGTCGGGCGCCGGTCCTTTCGTTGCCTCTTCGGTTGGCTGCCATCTGTGCGTGCGCCGCCATCATCAGTGGTGGCATCCTCGGTGGCACCATCAGTGGTGTCATCCCCGACGGCACCATCAGTGGGGTCATCCTCGGCGGCACCATCAGTGGTGTCAGGATCGGTGTCTTTCGCGGCGTCCTCATACAAGTGAGGTTGTTCCTCCATCTCCTGGGACAGCTCCCAGAATGCCTTGCCGCCCGAACCCCCGGCCTCATCGTTGTGGGCCATGTTTCTCTCTAAATAGGAAAAAAAATTGGTCAAAAAGTTGGTTATTGTCAAGGAACAAGATCATGGTCTCATCATTTAGGGTTTGTCGACACCGAGGCATCCTAAAAGCTAAGCTTTTATCATTGAGGGTTTTTCGACGCCGAGGCACCCTAAAAGCCTAAGCTTTCATCATTTAGGTTTTTATCGACACCGAGGCACCCTAAAAGCCAAGGTTTTATAATTTATGGTTTGTCGACACTGAGGCATCCTAAAAGCTAAGCTGGGAAGGATAATTCTAAGTTGGGCCTAATCACTTGGCTCTATTGCTGCCTATGGTTTAATGCAGCAAGAATAAAGGGGCAGTTGATCCTACTTAATTAAGTACTAAGATACCCCGGCCCATGCATTAGTCACAAGTACCCCATATGTCCTATTTTTAGCAAAGTCATGCTAAAATTCACGGAAAATTTCAGCATGACCTTTGCTGAAAATAGGACATATGGAGTACTCGAATTTGCCGGAACGGAAGTTAATCAACATTCCAGCAAACTCAAGGGCCTCTCGGGGTACCTGCAAAATCATCACGACACGATGGTCGGAGACAAAACCCAGCAAAAATGTGGATGGTGTGCATCCGGCTTTCAACTCCACTTTAGACTATTCAAATTCCAGTTTGCATAGGCTTGAGCATATCATTTCAAATAGCATATCATTTCAAATACCTTCATAATGACAAGCACCAACATTGTATAAGAGAAAATATAAGCAACATTATCTGAAATAAGAGTGTATCAGTGTGGCAGCACAATTATCTGAAATTTAACATACAAAACCAGATCATGAAACTGCTTCAACTAAATGCATATGGTTAAATTAAGTATGCCAGCACACTACCCTGTTAAGCTCTCCAAGTCTCTATCCAACATGTACAAGACCGACAACATGTAGTAATCCAGGCTGCACATATATATTTGGCTTCATCGACACTTTGAGTAAACTGAACTTTCTGACGCTGATGATGCGATGCGGGGAAACACACAGTTAAATGACACATATGCATCATGTATGATCCCCTTGATTTTTAGGAATTTACTTGAATTTGCTTACAATGGTCACACCTTTTTTCAATGTACTCTGTAGTTAGGTGGTTCTGTGAATGTCCCTTTTTCAATGAAATTGCTTACAATGGTCACACCTTTTTTCAATGTACTCTGTAGTTAGGTGGTTCTGTGAATGTCCCTTTTTCAATGAAATTGCTTACAATGGTCACACCTTTTGTAGTACTACCTCTATTCACTTGAACTGCCAAAACGTCTTACATTAGTGAACAGAGGTAGTAATTTAAAAAAAATTGCATTGTAAGTAACAATGATGACCAATCCACTGTCGGGGTGCATCACCGTGTCTTTTTTGGTGGTACTAGAGATAACAGAACTTACATGGATGCTAAGATTGATTGGTTCAACTATTGTGAGTATGAAGCATGGTCATTAGTATAGATAAATGCTTGAACTTGGCTATTCATTATCACCTCAAATGAAAGTGTACTGGTGTTTGCCAACAAAAATAGTTTCTGAAAATTTGTAAAGAATTTGGCGATGTAGTAATAGATTTTTGGTCCATGTGTGATTAGTGTAGTGAGTTGTTAGGTGGTTCTGTCTTGGGGTTCATAATGCCCTGTTTTCTTAACAAATCTCTTCGAATGAATTTGCTTACAATGATCACATCTTTTGTAGCATTTTTTTAAATTATGAATTGTAAGTAACAATGATGACCAATTCACTGTGGGTCACCATGGGGTTTTCTGCGGTATTTGAGCTAACAGAACTACATAGCACAAAGCACCTGACACTTTGATCATGATAACATGATTGTGAAGCAGAGCTGGAATGATGTGCTGGTACCAAGAGTTATGGTGTCACCAAGGAAGTTTGAGAGCAAAGGGAAAGGAGATAGCTAGAGGGCAGAACATCCAGAAGCGCACACATGGAAAAATGAACATTCAGAAGAGCTCAAAAATATTAAGAGCTCACAAATCTACCAAAATCTAGGTTTCCATAGTCCACTTAAGTTCAGCTACCCCTAAGAAAATGTTGCAGCAAACATAACCATTTAATTAAATTAGCAGGTTTTGATGCAAAATATTGTGGCAGTCACTTCCAAGCAAGAAAACACAAAATTCACTGACCAATTTTAACAACTTGCATGAACCAGGTTTGAACAATATGGTACCTGGGCGTCGAAGGGGTCGGGGTCGGGGTCAAAGAGGCGGCGGCGGCGGTGTCGAAGAGGCGGCGGCGGCGGCGGTGTCGAGGGCGTCGAAGGGGTCGGGGTCGGGGTCGAAGAGGCGGCGGCGATGTAGAAGAGGCGGTGGCGGCGGCGGTGTCGGCTGTGG
>LR738714.1:596803119-596872293 GCA_902687465.1 Secale cereale
AGGTGGACGAAGGATCTGGCGAGGGAGGGACGAGGGAGGACTAGCTATAGGGGGGAGAATACTAATGGCGCACCCTCTTGCGGTGCGCCATTAGAATGTTTTTTTCTGATAGCAATGGCACACCAGTGGGACGGTGCGTCATAAGTAATTTTTTTAGATAGCAATGGCGCACCAGCCAGCGGTGCGCCATAAGTAATTATTTATTATTATTATTTTTTGTTGCATCTAATAGTTTTTTAGAAAATGAATATGAATATGAAACAGTAATAAATTTTTATAAAAACAGTAATATTTTTAAAAAAAATATCATCAGGTAGTGCTCGGCGTCCTGTGACAAGGCGAATATGAGTTGTTCTTTCGCGGAAGAATCCTCATGTAAAGAGTACGACAGAAGCTTATGCTTGAACCAACGCGTGAAACATGAGTTGTGCTTTTTGATTATATCTTCGTCCGTCCTCTGTTGGCCTCGGTCATTGTACGTCTTCTCAATAAAGGTTTTGTGCTCTACCACCCAAGGATCGACCACGTCTATGTGTTGTAGCGCGACTAGGTTTGCTCTTTCAAAGTCGGCGAGTCGACCCTCGAAGTCGACATGCATTTCGCGGCGACCCTCACGGTGACCCCATCCAGCGAGTGATAACCCTCAACCGTAAGGGATCGAGATAGTCTTCGCGGGTAAGAATAACCCAATTTATTGATTCGACACACGGGGAGCCAAAGAGTATTTATAAGCTTTGACAGTTGAGTTTTCAATTCAACCGCACCTGAAATATACTTACTTGCAATAAAAGATAAGTGGTAACAGTGATATGATAGTGATGATAGTAATAGTAAAAGTAAACAGCAAAAGTAAATAACAGTAGTAAACGGCAAAGTAAATAGCGAAAGTAGCGACTAGTGACAAGCAGGGTTTAAAACACTGTAGGCTAGGGAGATGGATGGTTGGGCGCTGCATGGATGAGATAGATTCTAACTTGGGGCACGGCACACGGAAAAGTAATGATCATCTAGGCAAATATCAAACATTAGGCATGTATACCGTAGGTAGTTGTACGTGCTTGCAATAAGAACTTGCACAACATCTTTTGTCCTACCATCCCGCTACGAATGGGGCCAAAAGGAACTTATGGATACTAAGGTGCTCCTGTCAAAGAGCACCGGAACAAAGCAATGAACTCAATGGATACATGTAATCCTCAAACTACGGACCATCCCCTTTGGTGTCCCAAGCTGTCACTTTTGGGATCGTCGGTTCCGGACCGTAATAGGTGCAAACAACTCATAGATAGGATCACGAACACAAATATATTCATGCAAACACATATGGTTCAGATCTGAAATCATGGCACTCGGGCCCTAAGTGTCAAGCATTAAGAATAACAAGTTGTAGCAAAGATGATAAACACCATAGTAGATGATAGGCAACATGCCCCCAACAATCTGATAAACTATTACATGATCTAACTCATCCAATCCCTACCATCCCCTTCGCCTACAGCGGGGGAATTACTCACACATGGAGGGAGAAGTCATGGAGGGATGATGGAGTGGTGATGATGATGACGATGGCGACGATCTTCCCTCTCCGGAGGCCAATTCAGCCTCCAGATTAGCCCTCCCGAGGAAGAACGGAGGGTGGCGGCGGCTCCGCGACGAAAAACTGCGAAAGAACTTCCGATCTGGGGTTTCTGCGTCGGGAGTAAAAATACGGGCTAAAGTAGGGCACCAGGGGGCATGGGACCTGCCCAGGCGCCCCCCGGCGCGGCCCAGGGGGGGGGGGCGCCCACAGGGCGCCTCGGCACCCCCTGGCCCCCCTCTGGCCCTACGTCTGGTTCCCGGTTCCTTCGGGTGCGTGGATTTTCTATGATTTTTCGTGGATTTTTCTGAGGTACCTAAAAATCCGTTTTCCTGCACACAAATAAACCATACAGGCAGCTCTGCTGAAAACAGCGTTAGTCCGGGTTAGTTTAGTCCAAATCATGCAAGAATGAGGTCAAAACAATATCAAAAGTGTTTGGAAAAGTAGATACGTTTGAGACGTATCAACTCCCCCAAGCTTAGCATATTGCTTGTCCTCAAGCAATTCAGTTCAACGAACTGGACGCGACAAAGAAAACTTTGACAAACTCTTTTGCTTCATTAGATGTATATAAGCATGTACTACGAACAGAGTTTAGCAAGTATTGAAACAGTACTATGAGGACAATGCAAGGAGCAATCCTTCTTTCAAGTGACCAGTCACAAATACTTAAAAGTAAATAATATATTACTTAAAATCAAGACAAGATTACATTGCACATAGCTTGAGCATATTAGGGTGGTATCTCGCTAGCCTCCATGAGTGAAGCAAAACATAAATGCAGAGACTCCTCCAGAGTTTTAAAGGAGACTAGAACTAAGAATTTCAGAATAAATCATATCACAAGTATGCAGAAGACAATGTAATACTTTGGGACAATGCACATTACACTCAGAATGACAATTATGCTCTCCTAGTCGGTGCTTTGGAGAAAGAAGGTGAGACTCTCGAACCGTGGCTTTTATTGGCAAGGTTGAAAACCCGTGGTTGGAAACAAAAACTAAACATGTACCAGAGCTCTTGGTTTTAAAAACAGAAGTAAACATGTTTTGAGAAGTGCATATTTCGTCAACGAATGCTAGCAGATAACTCAATCACCTTTTAAGTGGACAAGTCTCGAGGAACGGCTCCCGCATGAGGACGATCACATCCTCTTAATCTCCTTTGTTTATCACTGCCAAAGTTTTCTGATTTCTCATGAACAAAGCGTGAAGGAGGGTTTGTTTGTTATATTATCTTTTTGAGCCGGGCGCACCCAATGCCAGTTCCTTTTCATATTAGGGGTTTGCACACTATACATGCAATCCAGGGGTGAAACTTGTCCAACTTAAAAAGATCATGAATTAACTACTACTTCCTCATGAGCTAAAACATAGGCACAAAAAGGAGATGCTTTTGATTAGTTTCGAGATGGTACATGAAAGTCTTCGTTAGGGATGGCAGGTAAATACCATGTATAGGAAGGTATGGTGGACTCATATGGCATAACTGGTTTAAAGGGTTTGGATGCACAAGCAGTCAGTCCGCCTAGTACAGGTGGAGGTTTAGCAAAAGACTGGGAAGCGACCAACTAGAGAGCAATAACGATCATAATCATGCAGAGCGACAAAGCAACATTGAATCGGGCATGAAAGTGATATAACTATTCTAAAACTCAAAGATCATCAAGGCAAAGTAGACCTTTTAGTCTTAAACATGTGTAAGCATGTGCCAAGTCAATCCAAAAATTCTCTAAAGGGAAATACCACCTTAGTATACCAGACTATGAACAGTGCAATGCATGTAGATCATTTCAATAACACATTATATACTCTAGTTATTCGAGACTAGCCACAAGGAAAGCATGAACCACTGGAAGAGCATTATAAGCATAGCACTATATCGCTACAAGCTGGTCTCTAGATCATAAGTACAGGCATATGTACAAAAGTAGAAACAATAAGAGTTCATACCGGTCTTCCTTGTTGCCTCCTTTCAGTCGATCTTCGTCATTACTGCTTGTCACTTGCACGATCGAACGTAGGAAATATAATCAAATGCCATCACGGACTCGAGCTGATCTCTGAAAACAAAGCAAACTAAAGAGAGAAAGGAAATCTTTTTGGGTTTTTCAAAGGTTGAATAAAAAGCAAAAGAAAGAGAAAATCTTTTTGTTGTTTTTTGCAAAGAGAGAAATAAAGAAGAACGGGCAAAAACTTCGAAAAGATCAAAGTGAATAAAACGGATAATACAATGGAAAAGTGAGAAGGGCACGTACTCCTCCAAGCTTAGGCTTTTGGCCTAAGTTGGTAGCAGCTACTGCCCCCAGGAGCCTCCTGCTCCAGGGGTATGGTGGTGAGTCCACGGGTCGTAGAAGGATGCCGGCGCGTACACCGAACTCCTCGGAGTCTCCCACGAGGAAGGTTCCGAACGCCAAACAGAGGAAGACCCTTCACCAAACTCGGTGGCGATCTCTTCCTGAAAATGTGGTATCTCACCGTGCCTCTCCTCGTCGGGCACAACCCCCTCCATAGGGTTATGAAACTGATGCTGGACCATGAACTCATCAAACTGAACAACGTCAAAGGACCATCCGTTCCTGCGAGAAAAATCAAACAAAAGAGGTGCAGGTAGACGGATCTCGCGTTCCGCAGCAGTTCCGAAACGCAAGATATAGATAAGATTATTAAGTTCAGAACCCATGGTAACAAATTTATGCCTTTTCATAGCAGCAAGATCAAAGCTTAAATAAGTAAAAGGAGTATCATCAGGGTGTGGGGTGCCTCCAAGATGCTCTAAGATAAGTGTGGCGTAAACGCCACCATATAAGTCCCCCTTGTTACCGTTCATAGCAAGGCGTCGAGCAATTAAGGTACCCATATTATAATCGGACCTCCCTGAGAGGGCTGCTGCCAGGATAGCAATATCCGGAGCAGAAATGCTGCTCGTGTTGTCACGAGCTAACACCCCTCTGGCAATATAATATGCAAAATACCTGAGGTGAGGAAATAAGATGCTGGAGATCTTCGACCGATGAATATCCCTCGTACCCATGCTGCAGAGAGAGTTGATGACGGTTTTCAGCTCGGAGGGCTGAGTGGCCATCCTAGCCATCCTCCCAACGTTCGGCACACCTATTATTTCACAAAAATTTCCCAAAGTCATGGTGATAAGATCATTATAAATTTTAAACTCAATAGCACCTGAATCAGGATTATATCTAAAACTGTTAATGAAATTGGAGGTGAGTTTTTGATACTGAGTAACACGGCTCGTGACGAGTCGTGTCAACCCTGCATTAGCACAAAGATTATAAAACTCATCCTTGATTCCCGCAGCTTCCATGAATTCATCACATGGAAACATCATCGCACGTGCTGGACTTGTGTCTTCCAACAACTCTAGGGGCACATGATCTTCATTATAGCTCACCCTAGCAGTCGATGGTGAAGCTGCGGCTCTAGTAACTCGATCGGAGTGTGTGGGCCTCCTCTTCTCAAGCCACCCTTTTGCCCTTCCTAATAAACTCATTTTTGAAAAAAAAAATTACAATTTACAAAAACGAGGATTAAAACAAAGTGAGCTAAGGCAAACTACTCAACTCACTTGCCCAAGGCATAAACTTGCATCAAAACTTGGAAAATAAATTTCTACACATGCATGCAAGCTCATCTTTACAGCACCAAGAACTACTAAATACTCACAAATGAGGCCACCAATCAAAAATCTAATTGGAGGGGTGGAGGAGTCACATACCAGGGAGTATTTACTCAAAATTTCAGCTCAAATGATGGGCCGTAGAGAGAGATCGAAGAATCGCCTCCAAGAACAGCAAGAACACAAGAACAACAGCAGAACTCGTGTTTTTGGAGAAAGAGGGAGAGGGAGGAAGAAGAAGTACCTGGTGGGGGGTCCCGTGGGCCCCAGGCGCCCTGTGGGCGCGGCCAGGGGCTGGGCCGCGCCAGCTGGCCGCCTGGGCCACTGGTGGCCCCCCCTGGCTGGCCCCAGGACTTTCTGGGTCTCTCCTGTTGTGGAAATTTTTATTATAATTTTTCTGGAATTTTTCTGAAAACTTCACTGTTGAAAATTTTTCGAAGTTCAAAAAGCTGCGAAACTCTCTGAAAACTTGAAGCAGTTAGTAGTATTGTGAAGCTTCAAAAACATAAATACTTGGTACAACAAGTAGGAGAAAAACTAAAAACAAGTGAAAACATAACAGGCTCAACTTTTTATCCATATAAAACATATTTGTTCATAAGGTTGATCAAGTCTTACCAACAAACAAGCGATATATAGAGCAAAAAGTCTCACCTCTCACAAAGTAATCACTGAACCTTTACCTTGATGGACATTGTCCCTATCATGATAGTTTTGTATTTGTGAGGCACATGTAGTGGACAATCCCATTCTCCAATCTCCACGGTCTCGATATTCTCTATAGAGTTGAGGGCATGCCTCCTGTCGGTCTTCTTCGGAAAATATACCGTGTGTTCTTTATCATTCACATGAAAAGTAACCTTCCCTTTATTGCAATCAATAATAGCACCTGCGGTGTTAAGGAAAGGTCTACCAAGAATAATGGACATGCTCCCATCCTCGGGCATGTCAAGCACAACAAAATCAGTAAGAATTAAACAATTAGCAATTTCAACTGGAACATCCTCACAAATACCTATCGGAACAGCGGTTGACTTGTCAGCCATCTGAAGGGAGATATCTGTAGGAATTAGTTTCTCTAAACAAAGCCTCTCGTAAAGAGAGAGAGGCATAACACTCACTCCTGCTCCAAGATCACATAAAGCAGTTTTGACATAATTATTCTTTATGGAGCAAGGAATGGTGGGTATCCCTGGATCACCGAGCTTCTCAAGAATCTTTCCACTGAAAGAATAGTTAGCAAGCATAGTAGATATTGCATCATTAGGAACTTTTCTTTTATTAGTGACAATATCTTTCATATATTTTGAATAAGGAAGTAACTTAATAGCATCAGTCAAGGGTATGTGAAGAAAAAGAGGTTTAATCCACTCACAAAACTTATTATAATGCTCTTCTTCTTTAGATTTGATGGACTTACCTAGAAAGGGCATGGGTTTCTGTACCCATGCTTCTCTTTCCTTCCCATGTTTTCTTGCGATGAAGTCTTCTTTAGTGTACCTCTTACGTTTGTCAGGTGCTTCTTCTTCTCGAACTTCAGGCGGATCATTCTTCTCATTATTATTACCTTCAGGTTCAGCACCGTCTTCTGTCTCAGCATCGGAGATAGATACACTGTTGGGATCAATAGCTGGTTCTTCATCTGCAATAGGATCATTAGAATTGTAAGTCTCCTTATGTTTCTTCTTTTTCTTTGGAGAGCCAACAATTTCTTCTTCCTGTATTTGAGAATCCTGCTCGATTCTCTTCGGATGCCCCTCTGGATAAAGAGGATCTTGAGTGCTAGTTCCTCCTTGGGTCTTAATTCCGAAAGCCTGCAAATTATCTTGTTTGGCATTGTTAGCAAGCAAATCTCTTTGCACATTAGAAATTTGATCAAGCTGAGTTTGAACCATATGAAAATGCTTCACAAGACACTGAACATCATTAACTGTTCTATCTAAAACATCAAGAAGTTTTTTGATAGCAAGGGAATTATCATGCAACTGACTTTCTATCCTCTCATTAAAATGATTTTGTTTCATAATAAAATTATCAAACTCATCTAAACATTGATCAGGAGGCTTACCATGAGGGATGTCACTTGCGTTGAAATCTAAAAGAGAGTGTACCTCTACCATAGGAGGGTGAGTAGTAGGCTCACACAGCTTCTCAATAGGGGGTAGATTCTTCACGTCTTCAGCTTTAATACCTTTCTCTTTAATAGACTTCTTTGCTTCTCGCATATCCTCGGGGCTCAGAACAAACATGCCCCTCTTCTTCGTTGGTGGAGGTGGTTCAGGGACGGACCAATCTTCATGGTTTTTGGCAATCCTGCCCATTAAGTCTTCTGCATCGTCCGGTGTTCTTTTCCTGAAAACACAACCAGCACAACTGTCCAAATAGGACCTGGATTCATCAGTTAGACCAGCATAGAATATATCGATTAATTCATTCTTAGGGATTTCATGTCCTGGTCTAGCCCGAATCAGACCGCAGTACCTCCCCCAAGCTTTAGGGAGGGACTCATCCTGCAACTGTTTAAAGTTATAAATTCTTTGTAAAGCAGCATGTTGCATGTGAGCAGGAAAGTACTTATCAACAAAAGAGTGAGCTAAGTCCTGAGGACTCTTAATGGAACCGCATGGGAGTGAATCATACCATGCTTTAGCACCCTCCTTCAAGGAGAAAGGAAGAAGCTTGGTCACATAAAAGTATCGTATCTTCTCATCAGTGGTAAACAGGCTACCCAACTCACCGAGTTTAGTCAGGTGTGCAATAGCATCATCATTTTCTCTGCCATAAAAGGGGTCAGCTTCAACCATAGGTATAAGTGAAAGATCAACAGAGAAATCATAATCAGGATCATCAATGCTATAGGAGATGTAGCAAATTCAGGATTAGGAACGGTTTTGTTTTTCAAAGAGTGTTTTTCAAATATTTTCTTAATAACTTCAGGGTCAAAGCCAGCAAACTCTGTCAGTTCCCTGCATAGATCTTCATCAAGCATATAGTAATCATCATCAAGGAGCCTCTCTTTGAGTTTACTCAAATCAGGATAATCATAAGTTTCACCAATAGGGTAGCGAGCAACAGGAAGTTCAATTCCATATTTTTCAGCAGCAACAGCAATTTGTTTCTCAAGAGCATAACCAAGCGAACTAATATCATCATCAAAAGAAGTAGAAGCATCATCAAGAGTATCAGACATAGTAACAGATTCAGTAGGAGCATCATGTGGTGGTGGTGAGGCAAACTTACTCATAACGGAAGGTGAATCAAGTGTAGCACTAGTGCTCAGAGCAGTACCTCTTCTTGTAGTAGATAGTAAGATAGGAACCTTGGGGTCTCCTTTCTTACCCATAGTAGATAAAGTGCAGCAGGTAGGATACCTCAAGTAGACTTGTAAATATTGCTATGCTCCCCGGCAACGGCGCCAGAAAACAGTACTTGATAACCCTCAACCATAAGGGATCGAGATAGTCTTCGCGGGTAAGAATAACCCAATTTATTGATTCGACACACGGGGAGCCAAAGAGTATTTATAAGCTTTGACAGTTGAGTTGTCAATTCAACCGCACCTGAAATATACTTACTTGCAACAAAAGATAAGTGGTAACAGTGATATGATAGTGATGATAGTAATAGTAAAAGTAAACAGCAAAAGTAAATAACAGTAGTAAACGGCAAAGTAAATAGCGAAAGTAGCGACTAGTGACAAGCAGGGTTTAAAACACTGTAGGCTAGGGAGATGGATGGTTGGGCGCTGCATGGATGAGATAGATTCTAACTTGGGGCACGGCACACGGAAAAGTAATGATCATCTAGGCAAATATCAAACATTAGGCATGTATCACGTAGGTAGTTGTACGTGCTTGCAATAAGAACTTGCACAACATCTTTTGTCCTACCATCCCGCTACGAACGGGGCCAAAAGGAACTTATGGATATTAAGGTGCTCCTGTCAAAGAGCACCGGAACAAAGCAATGAACTCAATGGATACATGTAATCCTCAAACTACGGACCATCCCCTTTGGTGTCCCAAGCTTTCACTTTTGGGATCGCCGGTTCCGGACCGTAACAGGTGCAAACAACTCATAGATAGGATCACGAACACAAATATATTCATGCAAACACATATGGTTCAGATCTGAAATCATGGCACTCGGGCCCTAAGTGTCAAGCATTAAGAATAACAAGTTGTAGCAAAAATGATAAACACCATAGTAGATGATAGGCAACATGCCCCCAACAATCTGATAAACTATTACATGGTCTAACTCATCCAATCCCTACCATCCCCTTCGCCTACAGCGGGGGAATTACTCACACATGGAGGGAGAAGTCATGGAGGGATGATGGAGTGGTGATGATGATGACGATGGCGACGATCTCCCCTCTCCGGAGGCCAATTCAGCCTCCAGATTAGCCCTCCCGAGGAAGAACAGAGGGTGGCGGCGGCTCCGCGACGAAAAACTGCGAAAGAACTTCCGATCTGGGGTTTCTGCGTCAGGAGTAAAAATACGGGCTAAAGTAGGGCACCAGGGGGCGTGGGACCTGCCCAGGCGCCCCCCCGGCGCGGCCCAGGGGGGCGCCCACAGGGCGCCTGGGCACCCCCTGGCCCCCCTCTGGCCCTACTTCTGGTTCCCGGTTCCTTCGGGTGCGTGGATTTTCTGTGATTTTTCGTGGATTTTTCTGAGGTACCTAAAAATCCGTTTTCCTGCACACAAATAAACCATACAGGAAGCTCTGCTGAAAACAGCGTCAGTCCGGGTTAGTTTAGTCCAAATCATGCAAGAATGAGGTCAAAACAATATCAAAAGTGTTTGGAAAAGTAGATACGTTTGAGACGTATCAGCGAGCCTGCCGAGGTGCCTGTTGACGGGAAGACCAACGGGGTTCTCGATGCCTAGATAATTCGTGCAGTAGGAGATGCACTCTTCGGTCAGAAAGCCCCTGGCTATGCTTCCCTCTGGACGTGACATGTTGCGAACGTATCCTTTGATGACACCATTCATCCTTTCGAACGACATCATGCTGTGCAGGAACGTCGGCCCGAGTTGGATGATATCGTCCACGATATGGACCAGCAGATGCACCATAACGTCGAAGAATGCGGGCGGGAAGTACATCTCAAGCTCGCATAGTATCACCACGATCTCTTCCTGTAGCCTTCTGAGTTGCGTCACGCCAACCGACTTCCGAGAGATGACGTCGAAAAAGTTGCATAGGCCAAATAGCATTTCACGGACGTGCGCGTCCATGATCCCACGGATTGCAACTGGAAGTATCTGCGTCATCAGCACGTGACAGTCGTGAAACTTCATCCCGCTGAACTTCTGCTTCGCTGGGTCTAGGTATCTGCTTATCTTCCCCGCAAAACCGTAAGGAAGTTTTAGTCCTATGAGGCAGGTGAAAAGCTGCTCGATCTCCTCCTGACTTAGAGTGAAGCACGCGGGAGGGTAGTCATTTCCGGTCTTCTTGGCCTTTTTGCCTTTGCGACGACTTTCCGTGTCCTGCTTCGCCTCATCATCATCATCATCATCATCATCATTAGCGTGAAGCTTCTGCCTGATGCCCATTGATTTCAAGTCTGTCCTTGCTTTCGGCCCATCTTTGGTCCTCTCTGGCATGTTGAGCAGGGTACCAAGCAGACTCTCGCACACGTTCTTCGTGATATGCATGACATCAAGGCTGTGAGGCACACGGTGGATCTTCTAGTACGGCAAGTCCCAGAAAACAGACCTCGTTTTCCATACCTTCAGCAGCGGCTCTGGCGCCTTTCACTTCTTTCCCGACTCTGGCGCCTTTTGCTTCTTTCCCGACAGTGGGCAATCTTTCCAATTTTTCAACAGCTCGTCTATTTCCTCGCCGCTCCTCGTACGCGGGCGTCTTCGGGGTTTGGTTTCACCATCGAACAGATCCTTGCGTTTTCTCCATAGGTCATCGTCGCGAAGCCACCTTCGATGTCCCATGAACATGGTTTTCGAAGACCCGGGATCTCTATCTAGCTGGCGATACGTTGTGTCATCCATTCACCTGACGCATCCAGAAAATCCATGGACCACCTGCCCCGCGACATATCTGTAACCGAGATAGTCGTGCACCGTCGTGAGCAGTGCGACTCTCATAGGGAAATATTCTTTCTCTGCGGTGTCCCACGTATTGGCTAGCGTTTTCCACAGCGTGTCTAGATCCTCTTTCAGTAGCCTCAGATACAAATTGATGTCGTTCCCTGGTTGTTTCGGTCCTTCAATTAGCATACTCATGTGAATGTACTTCCTCTTCATGCACAACCAGGGGGAAGGTTGTACATCCACACAAACACAGGTCAGGTGCTATGTGTGCTTCTCTGGCTGCCAAACGGATTGACTCCATCGGTGCTCGCGCCTAGCACGATGTTCCTTGGATCGTTCCCAAATTCTCGGTCTTCGAAGTTCAACGCTTGCCACTGGCTCGCATCCTTAGGGTGACTCAACATCTTGTATTTTTTATCTATCTCCGAATCATTTGCGTCATCTTCTTGCTTCTTCTCCTCCCTATCCGCGTACCAACGCAGGAGCTTTGCTACCTTAGGGTCCGCGAAATACTGCTGCAGACGAGGAGTGATCGGAAAGTACCACACCACTTTTCGAGGAGCTTTCTTCCTCTTCTTGTATCGAGTGACGCCACACACCGGACATATGGTAGACTCCGCGTGCTCGTCCCGATAAATGATGCAATTGTTCATGCACACATGGTATTTCACGTGCGGTAAATCCAGAGGACGCACTATTTTCTTCGCCTCCTCGAAACTAATCGGGAACTTGTTCCCCTTGGGAAGACGTTCGTGCCAGAATGACATGTTCTCGTCGAAGCATGCATCGGTCATTTTGTGTTTTACCTTCATCTCCAGAGCCATGAGCGTTACTTTCAGGCGGGTATCCTCGGGCATGCATCCTTCATACAATGGAGTAACCGCGTCTATCTCCAGTTGATCCGTCTTGGCTTTCTCTCGGGCGGCAGCTCTTGCGTTATCCGTCTGCTTGAGAAGCAGCTCTTGAATATGAGGGTCCTGCACCCAGCCCATCGATGGTCCAGCGTCGTCTGCCGCCGGCATGATCATCTTCATGATCATGCCCGTTGTCTGCTCCGGCATCTTCCTCATCATCATGTCCTGCATCTTCTACATGATGACTGTGTACAACATCACCGTCGTGATCATCTCCTGGAGATTCTTCGTCTTCTCGCCCGCCCGAGCCGCGGTGGTTGTCTTGCTGCCCTTCCTCATTTCTTGCCCGGCCCCCATGGACGACTTCGTAGTCATCTTCATCACCTTGCCACTGATAGCCATCAATGAAACCACGCAAGAGCAGGTGGTCCCGCACCTGCCCGGAATCCGGTCCGCAATAAGGCTCTTCAGCTTGCATCTTCGACACAGACATCTTATCTCCGTCTCGTTCTTTTGAAGCATCTCATCCTTCGCGGAGCTCAAAAACCTATTCACGATGCCTTCGGTCATCGTGCGGACCATGGTCGCCTGCGGGGTAGAGCAAAACGATATTTTAGAACAAAGAAAAAATTTGGCATGACTTTCCCTAAAAATAGGACCAAAAAGAATGTTTAATGCCAAAATTCTCGCCGAAACGGAAATGAATCAACATTCCGGCAAAATATTGGCAACTATCGCATTTCAAATATCGGTACACCTGCAAACACAAACATATATGCAACACCACAAACATATACAACGCCACGAACATACATAGATCTAGCTAGGCCATAAAAAGTGCACGTGCACATTGTTGAAGGGAGAACAACATAAAGATAGCTTCCCCCCTTACTTACCTATCAAAAAAAGGTAATTTAACCACTTAATTTGAATGAATCTATGGTGGAAATGAGGTGACAAAGAGGAGGCAGCCGAGACAAGCTTTGGAGGAGGAGGTGGAGAGAATGAAGTGGGGAGAAAGTGAGTGGATAGGAGTGACTGTCCAAAATATCTTGTTGGTGCCCAGGTTACTAATGGCGCACCACCTCCAAATGTGCCATTAGTAACCAGGTTACTAATGGCGCACCTGCTGGTGGTGCGCCATTAGTAGTTTTGCAAAAAAAAAACAAAAAAAAACATACTAATGGCGCACTGTGCCAAAGTGCGCCATTACTAGTTTAAACTAGTAATGGCGCACTGTGGCACAGTGCGCCATTAGTAGTTTTGCAAAAAAAAAGAATAAAAAACATAATAAAAAAACAATAGTAGTGGCGCACAATGTGACTGGTGCGCCATTACTAGTTACAACTAGTAATGGCGCACTGTGTCTGGATGCGCCATTAGTATGTTTGAAAAAAAATTGATACTAATGGCGCACCCTGAACCCAGTGCGTCATTAGTGTATTCCACTCTAATGGCGTACCAGCACGTGGTGCGCCATTAGTATATACTAATGGCGCACCGCATGTCTGGTGCGCCATTAGTGTCAATCCCATCTATAGCCCTTTTCCTAATAGTGACTCATGAAGAACGATATTCTGTTTTTATAGCAGCTTTGAACTTGACCATGGTTGTTATGTAACGATATGAATTCGTGTTGTTCATTTCCTTCTCTTTAGATGTTGTGCGAACTAATGATGTGTTTATGAATTTATCATGTGTCAGCATTTTTTTTATGCCATCTTGTAATAATTCATTTTTTTAATGGCGGATAGTAAACACAGTCCATTAGCTAGTTATATGCTATAATTAATATTTTTTAAGATATAAACATGATTATATTTAGACACGGCCTAGTAAAGAAAATCCATAATAAAGAAAAAATCCCCATAAATTATTACGTGCCGTGTGTTTTTAAATCGACAGTCTTTTACCATGGCCCAACGATTACATTTCACTTGTGTGTTGGGCCACGGCCCACATAAAGGAGCGGGACAGATGAGCGTCATTAATACGAGCCCATGCAGGATTCAAAATTCGAAATCAACGGCAACGCATGACGCGTGTGGTCATCCTTGTTCTATATATAGATGCATTGGCCGTGCTTGAGGCAGACATCCAAAGGTCGAACGTCCTAGAGTGATACCACTTTAGCAAATCTGTTGATCCAGAACCTACCCGTGCAAAGCAAGAATGTCGAAGAGGCTGAGGGCAGCTGTTGAGCTTCATGCAGAGGTCAGTGTAGCTAAATTTGGTTGAGGCCGAGTTGTATGTCTGTTTGTTGGTATGTTGCATATTTAAAACTAATTTGCGTATGTAGAAAAAGTGCTTATCAGCCCAAGGTGTACAACGCAAGCTGTGATGGAGGTTGGTGATAATCTGGAGGAGAAGTACTCAGGAGAGGTATAAACTAAAAGTTGTTGTTAGGGGCATTCAACTTTTTTTTATTACAAACAAGCTAATAAAATGTAACTGCCTAAAATTTAGGCATCTGTAGGTTGTGAAGTGAAAACAAGGAATAATCATGTCAAAAAGGAATATAAGCCTTTCATAGCACAAGTTTGTATTCTAAATCATTTTTTAATAAGATATTTATATTACGGCTGGTATTTTTACGTTCTATTTAGCAAGTAACACAAATTTTAAATTTTAAATTTTAGGAACATGTGTGTTTCGAGATCGAAGAAGGATACGGAGAGACTGGTCCATATGTGTCAACTTTGTTCGATGAAATTTGGTACGTGGAAGGTGAGGCTGACTGTTGCTCGCTCGTATCTTCTAAATTCAAATCCGACGAAGATGACGTCGATGATGACGGAGAAGAGGTGGACAACAAGACTTGCAAAAGGCTTAAAATGACTAGCCAGGCAGCACTTACTGCCTTTTAAGCAGCAGTTAGTTATAAGCACATGCCACTTGTAGTGGCTAACTTTCTATGAGAATAAATATATGCATGGTTTTAATTTCGGTATTAAGAGGATTTAATCCCTATGGCATGTAAAATTTTAATTGGCTTACTTTTATATATTGATAAGTCTCCGTACGAGTTTGTTTTTTTTCTTGTCTTTTTTACGTCTTAAAATATACATTGTTACATCGTTGAAATCAAACAAACAGCTATAAATTTATTACATTAAGCTTCCTGTATGGATTGATCGTTTAACATTTTGAATGCGACAACCTAGGGTCGTCCCATATTCACGCATGTCTTCAGGCCTTTAAATCGTCTGCATTTAACATGAAACGTGTGCAGAGAAGCAGGTTTCGGCGTGCCAAAAGTCTCCAGTTGTACGAATAAACAATGTGGACAATTCACTTTTTTTGCACATGTAATTTTTGCTACATATTGTTGATAGTAAATCCTAGCGGTGAAAACTGAAGTAAAAAAATGAATGTCGTTCTGCAAAGGTATTGAGCACTGAATACAGCTTTTAATGTCCTGCCAAGGTCGGTTGGAAACAGTGGTAATATATTTATTTGTCGGCATGCAAATTGTAAGTCCCACGAAGCTTCGGAGGACAGCCTACAAGTAAATCATTGCATGTAAGTCATTGAAGTTTGCGTGGTCGTAGTTCTTTGCTAGAGAGAGGTATGTTCTCAAGTGCCCGAGAAGATCAGATCTAGTGCGACCTAGCTTAGGTGGTGCAAATAAGGTAAGAATTTCTCATGAATATTCAACTTGTTTGCCGTCGCAAGCGTCCGGATGTGCTTTACTTGGTATTTCTTTTGCGTCATTTGATATTTTTTCAATTTTTTAAAGCAGAACGCGGCAAATTCTTATACTCTTGCAAAGAAAACCGCTGGTGGTTGGGGCCTAGGAGACGTCTCCTTGATGGGTGCTCGTGGCTGTAGTTTAGTTCTCAGTAGTTTTTCTCCAAAGGATATAAAGCTTGGTACAACTTCTTGGGGTGAGGAAAAAAAATCTAATCAGATCCATAGGTCTAGGTGGGATTCTTACCATGCATGATATACAGACCTTCAATCGAGACTTCACTTAGTGGTTGTATCAACACGTAGATACTAATGAACGGTGCCTTAGAGTTGGAGTGAAAGAAGTTGTGGCGATAAACGAGATCCAGGTATCTAGGGTTCTAGGAACTACATACGGTGGATCAGTCACGATTAAGAGAGAGGATGGGAACCCAAGTATTGAACAGATTAAGAATGCTAGGGCTTTGTTATTTCTAGAGAAAGATGGTTTGGATAATACGAAAGAAATAACAGTGTCAGATCTGATCGAGGTCCTGCGTAGAGGTTGAAGCAGTCCAATGTCTAGGCAAGAAGAGGTGATGACCAAGATGACGTTTGTTATGCTTTGTACTGTAGTTTTTTTCTGCCCAAGAGAGAGTCGGACATCGATCCCTTTAGATGCATACGAGATGGTGAAAGAAGCATCAGTCCTTCACAAAATAAACTGGGGGCAGTATATAGTTTCTGAAATAATCGATGGTGCGAAGAAGGTTCATCATTTTATTTTAACTGGGAAGAAAATATTCCACATATATGGATGCATCATTTTTCTTCAGGTAAGCGTGTTGTCGAGTTCATTCTCATCGAAAAGACCGTGCTTTATAAGCTATAAATAATCAACCGTTAAGGTTTACACACGTCTATCTCCAGATACTATACTTTGACATGGTGGACACTGGTTTCTTCCATGTTGACGAATCGTTGATGCCTAGGATTTCATACTACAAAGATGCATGCATAAAGGCAATGATCGAGGAAGATACAATTGTAACCAACGGAAAGAGGTTATACGGTTCTATGCCGGTAAGTGCTTTTTTAATTTGATGTTTTTGTTTGTACTATTCTCAATCAATAAATAATTAAATAGTGGTACAGGCCAAGAGTTCTGATGGATCAATTATTGCAAGGCAATGCCAGATAGAGGCTACAACAGGACATGTCATTTCCGGAATATGGCTTTTTCTATGTATTAAAAGATGTTTATTTTTGTATACTTACTTAATGGGCATGCAACTATGCACAGTGCAAGGCGTGGATATCAGATAGGATTGAGGAATATAGGAAGAGCATGCAGGAGGAAAGCCGCGATTTCTACGAGGCCGGGGCATCGTCCGGTCCTCTAACTGTAGATTCGGTGCGCGAGCACGAGGCACTAATGATACAGAAAGCTGCCAAGCACATAATAGAGTTTGTGGCATACCTGAAGGGCCAGGGGTGCAACGATCACGTCGATAAACTGAAAGATAGCTTGGATGAAATTTCATCTATGATTGCAGGTGATTATTTAATTAGTAATAGTGATTTTAATTTTTTTTGTAATCTAAATATTTAAATCCAAAAAATAATCTTTATATAAAACTTCATCATTACTTATTTCTACAAATTCAGGGTTGCGTTTCTGCATGGGAGATTGCTTGGATGCGGTTGGAGACGACCCCCGGACAAACGTTGCCAATAGAGATGCAAGTATCGAAATGACTTCAAATTACGAATAATTTAGTGACTATTTTACAAGATTTGCAATTTTTGTAATGTATTATGATATATCAGTTTTGTTAATCCTAATGAGTGCAGGTGGGCAACATGAAAACGATGTTGGTGTGCGTCAAGGTGATGTGAACAAGATAGTTAGTAATTGTTGAAGTTACGTTTATAGAAATTTGCTATTGCATTGCTAACAAACATTAATTTCAAAAAGATGTCCAAGATGTTGGAGTTAGACATAATACAAATCTCATATCACAAGCAAGTCTAATTCGCAAAGTTTGTACTACATCAAAACGCGCGTCATCATCTCTAAACGGTAGAGACCATCTGCTAAGACAAGATTCAACATCACGTAATTTTCACAGATCACAATAAGGCAATTAAATTAAATTTTTCACAATCTTTAGTCTACATTATTATTTGTCTAGTATTTTTATACTTATATTTATACTTTTTGCAGGGGATGCTTTGACGGATCTGACTAATAGAAGTGACAACATTGAAAAGGAATTGTCATTGCTGGCAACGACGGAACCACGAAAAAAAGAAGATAGGAGGTTTTTCATTGACCAAGTTGAAAATTTAGAAGAAGATATTGTTTACATCCCGGACCATACTAGTGAGTATTCTATTACATTTAGTAATTTATTCAATATGTTTTCCATTAATAATGTGCTTGGGAAAAAACACGTACATATTGGTAATTATAGCGAATATAGGATTCCTGACAAGTGCTTGTATACATATGTGTAAATTGATGCTGGTATTGGCAAAATTGTGTCTTAATTTTTTGTTTTTTTAGCAACGTGACATCGAAATCTAAAATAAATTATTATGACATACTTAATGTGGAATGTTAATCATGGCATACATTAGAATAATTAAATTATATTAAAAACAAGAAATAATTCTTAGTTATCATAATTGTATATAAAAATAACTGCAACGGAAAGTAAAGAATTCCATGCTCCGGCATTTAATTCCAAGTATATTATATTCTGTAACATAACATTTTTTAATGATATATATATATATTCCAAGTATATATATATATATATATATATATATATATATATATATATATATATATATATATATATATATATATATACTTCATCTACAATAATTATGTAATAAACTATAATTCAATTTATTTGTTGTCATCGGAAATTACCTACTGATTAACAAATATAATTTTGTTATATATAGGGAAGACAGTGACTTCGAGAATGAAGTATTCAAGAAAAATATTATTAATCATAAATGTGGTACATCTCCTTTTGACATTGGCGCCAAATTTCCCACATTTGGGACAGGTGCTGCAGAGTTAGCTTATCAGAATTTAATAGATTGTTCACGTACAATCAAGGCAAGGTTAGTGTAAACTTCTCAAGAATCCAAACATTTTTTTAAAATATGTTGTTTGAACTGCTAATAATGAATCAAAACAGGATTTGGGTGTAACTAGAAACTCCCAATGAAATGAAGTTAGATGGGAACAAAATCTTTGAGTTACTCAAGCCTGGCGGTAGGATGAATTATGTAGGATTTGATCTTTTCTGCCGCATGAGCCGCGACTATGAGTCAAGATGGTTTTTAAAGGATCGTAAGAGCCGTTGGAGACACTATCTTCATCTGATGTTTGCGGTGAGCTAATTGATTAATTGCCTATTGAATTAGAATAAAAAACAATTTAACTACAAAATATAATTTTTTTAATCGTGTAAACAGGGTTCTATACTTCACACAACAACGTCGTGGCTTAAGAAGACAATAAATGAACAGTTCGTGGGTGACCACATCGGCTATGATGTGGAGTCGTGCAGAATGGTGAGTTACATATTTATTGAATTATTGATATGAAATTTAAATTAAGAGGTTTATCGTGACGGGAATTAATTTACATTGCTTACATATGTTTGCTCCGTACCAAGAGAATGACAAGAGTTGGGTGTTGTATATATTTGACCGGATCGATAAGAAGCTACATGTGCTAGATCCCATAAGGTCTTGCTTAGGAGCTACATCAGTCGAGGAACATCATGTTGGTAGATGCCCCGTAGTTATAAATGGATTGGCAATGTGCTTCAAGACGTCTTTTGAAGGCATTGAAATAGATACCAATGGGTGGGAGTACTGCTTCCATCCAAATCTTAATGCGAAAGCAGCAAGGTAATTTCAATTATCGTCAATGTTTGTGTAATTAATTATGTGTTGCAACTATATAATATTAATCTTTCCGACTATTGCAGACGAGACAGTGGTTACTATGTGGTGCACTACATGACGAATTTCGATGGCTCTGTGATCCGCGAGAAGATAACCGCGGTATGATGTTTATCTACATTTTTCTGTTAATTTGTAAAGTCTATGTTTTTCAGCGCTCTGCTTAATAACAATTATATTTAAACCTTGTAATCCTTTTTTGCAGTTGGATGTCCACACAATAAAGATGAACCTGTTGTAGCTTGCGTGCAGGATGGAATCAAACAAGTTGGAATCACCAGATTGTATTATCGGGTTTTAAGAAGTGTTGTAGTTCATTTGTGTAATAAATGAAACAAGTACTAAGTGCGCTATTTGTAATAATGAAACTATCTCACTTTAAGCTGGATAATAGATTGTTATAATTATTGTGTTACATTCCAAAAGAAAGTTTATGAAACTATTTAAACAAATGTCCGGTCTCTTGACCGTGAGGATGCATTGGGAAAGAAAAGCATCTACCGGTTTGACCATGGTTGTGTTTGGTCCTGGGAGGCAGCCTTATGCAGTGTGGCAACCGGCTTGGTAGCTTTACAGCAACGTGAGGTGCTTCAGGGCCGGCGTACACGGATGCATCGACCCTTCGAGTGCGACGCGACCCGGTTTTTCCGCGTACGTGCTAGACGTAGGTCGTCGGCGTTTTTTCTTTGCAGGTCGTCATGACGAGCGTGCGGTAGAGCCCAGCTGGCATGCAGGAGATGGCAGTGTTTGCATGTAACAATAGAAAGGGATAAACGAAACTACTACGGAGACGATACTCGTTGAACGAAAACCGGACGATGAGAAATCCATTGGTGTGCCACAGTTTGCTCTTATGCATCGACTGCTTGATTAGCAGCGTCATGCAAGAATCGGCCACCATCTGTCGTCTGTGTAGCAGCGCTCAGGGATAAAAGAATAAGCAGAAGCCGTAACAGTGTTGATGCTAGCAAACTAGGCTGTACTTCTGGCATGATGTAGCCCCTGCATGTCTAGTGTAATAAAGGATTAATTGGTGCACTTTACCGCTGTTACGAGGCGACGTTTTGCAGCGCAGCGAAATTTGTACCGCAAATTGATTGCAGTTGTACTACATTACCATTCGGATGGAGAACGGCGGCTGTGAAAGACTTGAAGAAAGGAGCTTGTGAGAGAGTTGGAGAAGCTTATCTCTGGAGAAAGAACCGGAGCGCTGGAAGCGAGTTCTACGCATCCGGTGGCTTCATTTCATCTTTGAAGGTAAGTTAAAAAAACATTTTTCAGATAAACTCTTCCATTTCTTTTCTGGCTGCCTTTGATCTTCGTTTCTTTCCTCCTCTTATACTAGGAATCAGAATGAACCTAGGTAGATGCAGCCATGTGTATGCTAGAGCAGAAGGAGAACAATCTAGGTCAGGTTCAAGTAGTAATCCATTGGGGGGAGCCGCAAGTTCAAAGCAGAGACGATGGGAGAGCATCGGGAGGATGTTTCTATAAATGGTTGCATTGTTCGGAGCAATTTCTCGCCGGAAGATGTAGCATCGGCTATGGAGAACTGGGGGAAGAACAAAAATAAGTAGTTCGTGCGATGGGCCTGGGTGGGGTCTTGCATCTTGGCAAAACTGGGAAGAATTTCATTTCTTTCACTCACTCTCTGTTGGATAGAATCGACCCCAAAGATTGTATGATGAGGCTGTCGGACGGGGTGAAGTCAATATTGGGTGAGATGGAGACTTGCTCTTACATGGATATAAGGAAAGGAGGTTTGACTCTGGAGAGGAAGGGCGGACCGCCAAGTCCTGAGTACTACAAAAGTGCTAGATTACTTCTGGGCATGGATGTCATGGCGTATGAGATAACAATCAGAGATCTAGGGCCTGTTCGGCAACTCTCTACTCCAAAAAAATCAGTCGCTCCACTCCGCTCCGCTCAGGAAGCACTCTCCTGATAGAACTCCACCAAGCACGCTTGTTCGGCTGGCTCCGCTCAGTGCAAGCATGGGCTGCCAGCCCATTTGGGTGGGCAAGAAAATTATGGAGTCGAGCAACTGCTCACACCGGAGAAAATAGGCTGGTACCGCTTCGTTGGTGGCACTTGGCGGTGGCACTTTCTGTAATTTTGAACAGATCTCAATTCTGCTGAAACGAGGAGCGAGGGTCAGGCCACTCCACAAAATTGTACTGCACGCCGCTCCACTCTCGAATATCAGATCCACAGAGCTGATGTGTTTGGCACCGCTCCGCCCGCTCCGCCCGCTCCGGCTGTGGAGTTAGGAGCTAGAGCGTTGCCGAACAGGCTCCTAGTTAGGAAACTCCAAGAACACGTGGACTCTCCAATGAGTGTACAACAGAGGATGAAAACAGAGTTGGCAACTGCTATGCTTGTTGTTGCTGTAGTGTTTGGACCAGGAGATGGTCGCAACTACGTGCCAACTGATGCGTACCTGCTAGTTGAAGATCCTGCCAAACTGAGTCACTAGTCTGCAAGAGGCCAAAATGAGCAGATCCAAATATATGTGGCTATATGGATGCCCAACTGTTCTGCAGGTATGACAAACATCTCAAATTATTTTTTGTATTTGACCATTCTGTTTCGTGCTAACTGAAGAAATGATGGCAGTTCACTAATACGTTCACAGATATATTTTGTTATTATAGATACACTACTTCAGCTCTGTTCATACAGGGGTTTTGACACTTGATACATCGGAACAAGCTGAAGTTAAGTTGTACTCCGCTTCCGTTGTTCGAGCTTTCATCGAAGATGCTTGTGTGGAGGATGGGAAGATCAAGTATGGAGGCTTGAAGGTTAGTGGTGAAGTATTGTTTGTAAGAAAAAATGTATCTTTCACATTTATGGGAGACATATCAATATAAAATCTTTGGGATGCAGGCCAAATTATCTGGTTCGGCTACACCACTAAGAGACGGCTGTAGTCACTATAAGGTAATGAGATTAGCATACACGGTATTGATGTTAATTATTTTGTTGTACAAAATAATTGAAAGAATTGATGTGTGTGTCCAGGCTCTTTTGTACATTAAAGGACAACTGAGAAAGGCAATGGAAAAGGCAGATTCAACAAGTCATGAATTCAATGAGCTTATGTCCAAGGATGATTCAAATGATGTTGTCATACTTAGGAGGCCGGTAGAAGAGCATGAAATGGCACAGTGTCTATCAAGGCTTCATGATTGGAAAACTAACGACGAGACCATTGCAAAAGCCATAGAAGGTAATTAGTATACTTTTATCAATCTGAAGTACACGTTCTTATTATATTATGACTAGGTAGATAACTAGGCCTGAATCGAAAATTTAGGGAAATGTGGATGGAGGCCAAATTTGCCAACACGCATGCTAGAAGGTATAATTTATAGTTAGGCTACGTGACAACCAGATATAATTCCCAACAAAATGCTATGATGTGTGATTTTTACATTTTTCTGTGAAGGTGTGGTGCTTAGTAAACAAGACTCAGTTGTGGTAAAACGTTCTGAAATGGAGTTAAGCGCTCCAGGTGAGGCACATTGTACAGATGCCAAATTTGGCATTGCAAAGGTTACCTTAGATGGAAACCTACTTGATATCCATAGTCTAGTCGGGTCATGGAATCTGATTGCACATGTGTTGTACTTTACAGGCTGTGGTAGTACAACGGAGGAGAAGGAACTGGAAACAGTCGCTGAGGCACTAGCTGGGATGAAAACATGTGTCTTTTTCAAACCCTGAATCTGGGATGTACCTTTGCTTGTGGATGGGCCTCCTCATTTATAGATATGTACTAACTTGCAACTAAGTTTGGTGCTGGCGTACAATTGCATTAAAATCAAATGAAAAGACCGTGATGAGTGAGGATCATTGTTCAGTTTTTGGAAGTTCAGTCATGCATGGTAAGAATGCATTCTCTTGTACTGATGAATAACAAAACTCTATTTCCAGTTGGTGTGCGTAAAAAAATTGTATTTATCAATAATAATATCAGGTGGTGGAAAACAAATGCCGCTTACTGAAGGTACGGTTGTTGTAGAAGGTGTTAGTCGGATGCCAGGTTAGTTGGTACACATTAAATATATGTAGATGGCCTTTTTCTGTAATATAATATAAAAAAGCAGGATTTCCATAAGCAGAGTTGTCTCATAATATTATATAATGTAATTATGTAAATTTAAGTACATGGTGCAAACAATTGGCTTGTGTTCAAATTGTGTTGTGCAATTACATCGTATATACATTTTTTGCAGTTTGCATGTGTAGAAAAATTCTGACACGTTTTAAAAAAATTCTATAGTGTTCAAATTCTATGTTAGGAGATCGGCGAAAAAAAGTGATAGTTTTTTGGATCGTGAAAGAACCAACGAACGATGTACCACTGTGTCTGAAACTGTTAAGACCAACAAAATGAACACGGTACTAGCGCTTGAGGCCGTCAAGAAAAACACTTTAGGTGGGTTAATAAAAAACAAAACTTCATCTATAGGAAAGCACAATTATGTTGGATAGAAATGTGACCACAATTTACGTTGTACTTTTCTGGTATCATTGAATTACAAAAGCAGGAGATGACTCGCATGGGCTAAGTATTAGAGCTGGTGATGATTCAGATGTTGGCAAGAAGAGATCCATCTCTCAAATTAATCGATTGATTGAAGGTTTGATGAAGTATGTTTTAGTATGGAAATAGTAACTATATATTTGGTTTGTACTAATGGAATGGCAAACTGTGTACAGTTTGTAAGCGACACAGGATGGCCGGAAAGATGGAAGTTCAAAACAAAATGGATGGACGTACAAAAGGTGGATTAGCAGGATCAGGCGCATATGTATTAAGGCCAAATGATGTACTGATGGCTTTTATGGAGTAGTTGGAGAACACCAGAGGAATGGAACTAAAGAGGTTAAAACAAGCAAATTCCTAAATATGTGGTTAAGTATATTTTGCCAAAAAAATTGACAATGCTATACGTGCTTTACTTAGGATTTGGATTGATCGCGCCATCCCAAATGAGATAAGGATTACTGGTAGTGAAATAGCTGCAATGATGAAACAAGGAGGAGAAGTTAGTGAAAGAGTATTTGAACTTTTCAGATGGATGGTTTATGATGAGGATAAAAAGATTTATGCTCCTGGGTCGATTTTAAGGTGCGGAAAGTTATTCATCTTAGCTGGGCGGTGAGATAATATTAGCATTACCAAAGTTTCTGAACAAATTTAGCTGGTTATTCAAATTAATAATTTGGGTGTTTTTTTGTTAATGCAGGAGAAAGTGCTGGCTCGTGAAGCTGTACAGAGTAATGAAGAAATAAAGGGTAGCTTGGTCGGTTTGGAAGGAAAGTTTGATTTGAGGCACTGCAAGATGGTAATGGAGTTAGCAAGTAGATCAAATTAGTTACTTTGTTTTTATATTAAGTAATCTCATATAACTAAGTGCAATGTGCAGATTATGGTTCCAGACAAATCTGAAGAGGGGTACTACGTTTTGTATGTCTTCAATATGTTTACGAAGGTGGTACATGTATTGGATCCGACAAACACATGGCAACTTGAGACAACTTTGGAGAAAAAGCATTGGGGGAAAATATAGACTATTGTGGAAGGGGATGTCATCGTTGGTAACTGAGCTGTATCCTGGATTTCATTTGGATCCCAGCAAATGGAAAATGAAATGTCATCATGGGTTGACTGGCAGGGTGAAGAGGTAACGATTGAAATTGAGAAAAAAAATTGTTTCTTGCAATTTTTTTGGTTACTAAAATTATATTGAATGTGCTTGCAGAGGTGATACGGCATTCTTTGTTCTGCAATACATCTTGAGCTTTAATGGGGAACAAATAAAGGACCTTCTTCAGCCGGTGAGTGTTTCTGTTACTGAAAGCAGGGACATGCAGTTTGTACTATGCTAAATGAATTAAAAATCCTGACATAAGCATGTTGTGTCTTACTACAGAGTTGTCTTGGATTATTCAAGATCCATGTGCTTCAATGGTTAGGTAAAATGGAGGGCAACAAATCAAGTTTCCCAAGAAGAATCATACCATGAAAATGTCGTAACGTATGGGAGGCTTTAACTGGTAGACCGGTTTATTATCCTGGGGTTATGCTACTTATTTCATAAGACAATGACGAATGTTTTATCTGTTTTAAATTAGACAAGTGCTATGAAGACCTTGTGATCTACTTTGTAAGCTTAAATTCGATAAGCACTATGTGTGTGGCTACGGAAAAAATCATGAATGGGTTGTACGGTTGGTGTGTTCCTGTGTCATTCGTATAGTTAATTTTCCCGTTATATTTGTGAATAGATAGGTACGAATGGAATGTTAATTAATATTCCTGAGTATTTATACACACCATGTTAACCAATATTGTGTGTAAAAAATGAATACTAGTTTTGTGGTAGAGTAAAAGAAAAAAAATGGTAAATAGTAGTTTAGATATTACAGATATTTATGTTGTTGTTTGCAATGGCAAAAAATTGTAAATATCAAGGATTATGGTTGGAAGTATGCATAAGAGTTGTGTGCTAGGGATAATAGAATTAAATGTCGATATTTGTTGTGTTACGAAATGATCTGTATAAGCTTGTAAATGCAAAAGTTTTGTATAAATTTGTGAGTTGTTTAGTTTTTACAAGAATAATTGTATATAAATAAACCAAATTAGAAAGCTCCGACTAGATTGTTATCGTTTAGCTGTATGTCAGGAAAATTAATATAAGATTCATTGTTGAACATATAGGAAAATTGAAAAAGATTTAGGTTAGACATATTAAGAAATATGATGTGTTTTATTTAGTTAGATATTAAATATTAAAATGTATAAGATGGTAGTACCAGAGGCGCATTAGTGTATCAAATGTTTGTAGATGTAAATATGATATAATATAGATGAAAACGTACTTGCAAAAAACACATGTTACATTTGCATATGCGGATTGTAGGAAATGAAATGCAATACGATAAAACATTGGTTATTGTCTTATGAAGTTGAACCTAATAATAAATAATACAATACGGGATAGCAATAGTAAGAAGGATGGGCCGATTATAATTGTACCTTATATAGTTTATAAAAAAAATCACTGTGTAATCTTGTATACTAGGTTTGTAATCATAGAAATCAAATTGATAGACATAGATAGTAACTGCATAATATTTTTCCCAAAAAAATTTAAAAATACGAGATTGCCATTAGAAAGATGGATAGGACGTTTGGTAAGTTCGGGTTAGTACATGATTGAGTTAGGGTATGTTTGAATACGATTGAAAATGGGAAAATGTATGTGATTGTAGTTTGTTTAACAATATTATTATTTTGGGGTATTTTCGTAGCGGTGTATCAATTATGGAATAGTTAAAATGATTGTTTTGAAGTGCGGAAATGTATTGATGCACATGTATATTGATGAATGAAGGAAAAGCTTAATAACTGAATCGATTAAAATAAAATGTGTGATTTTACAGATATTTGTGGAGATGTGGGATTTTACATATATTTGTGGAGATGTTTTTTGTAGGAGGAAAATCTATAAAATATTTCATGAATGATGTTAAGTTTATTAGACAGAAAAATGACCGTGCATGTATATATGACTAAGATTTTTAGTGTAGTGAAACATTAATGATATGTTGATATTTGTTGCGCTTGTAAATGCAAATCTCCTTATAAATTAACGAAAAGGTTTAGTTTGTACAATAGGTTTTACAATAAACATTTAATATAATAATTCGATCATATAATTTGGGGCATGATTTTTATCGTTTAGATATAAGTAAACTAAAAATGATATATTGTTGAACATATTTAAAATTAAGAAAATGGTTGGTTTACAAATATTAAGGAATGTCTTGGGTTTTATTTAGTTTGATAGTAATTATCATAAGTGTAATACGAGAGGCGCATTAGTGAATGAACAATTTGTAAATGTAAAAAGTATATAAACTTATGTAAGCAATAAAATAAGACCACCGATGTGCTCTAACAGATATAAGTGAAGCACTAGAGCAAACAACAAACTACTCTGAAAGATATAAGTGAAGATCAATGAGTAGTTGAATAATTATGTAACTATGTGAAGACTCTCTAACATTTAAGAACTTTAGATCTTGGGATATTATTCAAACAACAAGCAAAACAAAATAAACTAAATTGACGCTCCAAGCAAAACATATATCATGTGGTTATAGCTCCGAGTATAGTTATCGATGGATGAAGACGAAAGAGGGGATGCCTTCCCGGGGCATCCCCAAGCTTAGGCTTTTGATTGTCCTTGAATTTTACCTTGGGGTTCCATGGGAATCCCCAAGCTTAGGCTCTTGCCACTCTTTGTTCCATAGTCCATCAAAGCAATACTCAAAACTTGAAAACTTCACAACACAAAATTTAGACAAAAATCTTGTGAGCTCCGTTAGTATAAGAAAGCAAACCACTACTCAAAGGTACTGCAATGAATTCATTCTTTGTTTATATTGGTGTTAAACCTACTGTATTCCAACTTCTCTATGGTTCATACTTCCCAATACTACTCATAGATGCATTGAAATAAGCAAACAACACAGGAAAAACAGAATCTGTCAAAAACAGAATAGTCTATAGTAATCTGCAGGTTTCGCATACTTCTGTAACTCCAAAAAATTCAAACTAAATTATTAAACATGAGGAATTTGTCTATTAATCATCTGCAAAAAGAATCAACTAAATAGCGTGCTCCAGTAATATCTGATGACCATTCTAGCGAGCGCTAACGATTCTGTTTTTCACAGCAAGATCATATAAACTTCACACAAGTCTTCCCAAAGGTTCTACTTGGCACAAACACTAATTAAAACACAAAACCACATCTAAACAGAAGCTAGATGCAATGTTTATTCCTAAACAGAAGCAAAAACGAAGAAACTAAAATAAAGTTGGGTTGCCTCCCAACAAGCGCTATCGTTTAACGCCCCTAGCCAGGCATAATGATGCTCACATAAAAGATAATAATTGAAACATAACGGGAGCATCATGAAGCATATGAATAGCACATTTAAGTCTAAACAACTTCCTATGCATAGGGATTTTGTGACCAAACAACTTATGGGAACAATAATCAACTAGCATAGGGAAGCAAAACAAGCATAGCTTCAAAACTTTAAGCACATATAGAGGAAACTTGGTACTATTGCAATTCCTACAAGCATAAGTTCCTCCCTCATAATAATTTTCAGAGGCATCATGAATGAATTCAACAATATAACCAGCACATAAAGCATTCTTTTCATGATCCCCAAGCATATAAATTTTATTAATCTCCACATAAGCAAATTTCTTCTCATGAATAGTAGTGGGAGCAAACTCAACAAAATAATTATCATGCGAGGCATAATGCAATTGTAAACTAAAATCATGATGACAAGTTTCATGGTTATCATTATTCTTAATAACATACAAGTCATCACAATAATCATCATAAATAGGAGGCATGCTTTCATCATAATAAATTTGCTCATCAAAACTTGGGGGACTAAAAATATCATCTTCATCAAACATAGCTTCCCCAAGCTTGTGCCTTCGCATATCATTAGCATCATGGGTATTCAAAGAATTTATACTAACAACGTTGCAATCATGCTCATCATGCACATGTTCTATGCCAAGCATTCTATGTAATTCTTCTTCTAGTACTTGAGAACAATTTTCCTTCCCATCATTTTCACAAAAGATATTAAAAAGATGAAGCATATGAGGTAACCTTAACTCCATTTTTTTGTAGTTTTCTTTTATAAACTAAACTAGTGATAAAACAAGAAACTAAAAGATTTGATTGCAATATCTAAAGATATACCTTCAAGCACTAACCTCCTCGGCAACGGCGCCAGAAAAGAGCTTGATGTCTACTACGCAACCTTCTCCTTGTAGACGTTGTTGGGCCTCCAAGTGCAGAGGTTTGTAGGACAGTAGCAAATTTTCCTCAAGTGGATGACCTAAGGTTTATCAATCCATGGGAGGCGTAGGATGAAGATGGTCTCTCTCAAACAACCCTGCAACCAAATAACAAAGAGTCTCTTGTGTCCCCAACACACCCAATACAATGGTAAATTGTATAGGTGCACTAGTTCGGCGAAGAGATGGTGATACAAGTGCAATATGGATGGTAGATATATGTTTTTGTAATAAGAAAATATAAAACAGCAAGGTAGCAAGTGATAAACATGAGCATAAACAGTGTTGCAATGATAATAGACAAGGCCTAGGGTCCATACTTTCACTAGTGCAAGTTATCTCAACAATGATAACATAATTGGATCATATTACTAGCCCTCAACATGCAATAAAGAGTCACTCCAAAGTAACTAATAGTGGAGAACAAATGAAGAGATTATGGTAGGGTACGAAACCACCTCAAAGTTATTCTTTCTGGTCGATCTATTCAAGAGTCTGTAGTAACTATCAATCTATCATAGAGTTCGTACTAGAATAACACCTTAAGACACAAATCAACCAAAACCCTAATGTCACCTAGATACTCCATTGTCACCTCAAGTATCCGTGGGCATGATTATACGATATGCATCACACAATCTCAGAAACATCTATTCAACCAACACATAGAACTTCAAAGAGTGCCCCAAAGTTTCTACCGGATAGTCAAGAAGAAAACGTGTGCCAACCCCTATGCATAGATTCCCAAGGTCACGGAACCCGCAAGTTGATCACCAAAACATACATCAAGTAGATCACATGATATCCCATTGTCACCACAGATAAGCATGTGCAAGACATACATCAAGTGTTCTCAAATCCTTAAAGACTCAATCCGATAAGATAACTTTAAAGGGAAAACTCAATCCATTACAAGAGAGTAGAGGGGGAGAAGCATCATAAGATCCAACTAGAATATCAAAGCTCGCGATACATCAAGATCGTGCCATCTCAAGAACACAAGAGAGAGAGAGAGATCAAACACATAGCTACTGGTACATACCCTCAGCCCCGAGGGTGGACTACTCCCTCCTCGTCACGGAGAGCGCCGGGATGATGAAGATAGCCACCAGAGAGGGATTCCCCCTTCCGGTAGGGTGCCAGAACGGGTCTAGATTGGTTTTCGGTGGCTACAGAGGCTTTTGGCGGCGGAACTCCCGATCTAGGTTAATTTCCGAAGGTTTCAGTATTTATAGGATTTTTTGACATAGGGCACATGTCAGGGGGGCTTCTGGGCTGTCCACGAGATAGGAGGGTGCGCCCCCCTGCCCAGGGCACGCCCCCCACCCTCGTGGGCAGCCCGTGGCTCTCCTGGCCCAACTCTTTTACTTCGGGGGCTTCTTTTGGTCCAGAAAAAATCATCAAAAATTGGCACGTCAATTGGACTCCGTTTGATATTCCTTTTCTGTAAAACCCTAAAACAGGAGAAAAGCAAAAACTGGCACTGGGCTCTGGGTTAATAGGTTAGTCCCAAAAATCATATAAAAGTGTATGACAAAGCCCATTAAACATCCTAGAAGGATAATATAATAGCATGGAACAATCAAAAATTATAGATACGTTGGAGACGTATCAATCATTAACAAACGGAAAATGAAAGCTGGAAACATTTATATTTGATAAAGGAACTGCAAGTAGGTTTGAAGATGAAGTAATAAAATTTTAAATTGCATTACCTTCTTAAGGATTTCAGCCACACCGACACCGTTGAATGAACGTGCCATATGAATCATGGCCATTCCAGATTCATCCCTATGATGCAAAAAAACGAACGATCATTATGACATATAGTGGATTAGACGATGATGTGAGAGTAAAAGATGGGATGCATTTTGATTACTCACTTGGTGAAAACGTCAGAAGCAATTATATTATATACTTTCTTCCAATTCAAACAGTCGACATGCCAAGTATTGAAAAATTTGAATAGACAGGAGTAAAGGCCAACATGAAGTTTGCCGGCAATTGAATCATGAGTGATCTTTAGAGAACTATATTGTGATGATTCAGCGCAAGGGTTTAGTATGTGTATAAGTTTGCGTTCCATGTCCCATGCGTAAGCACACCAGCCGGTCTGAAGCGTTGCCGGCATGATGAACTGTGTCCATGCGTGGGTAAATGTTAAATACTATTGTAAGAAAATATGTTAGAATTTTGAATGGAAACTGTCGATTACCATTTTACAGTTTGGTAAATGAATTGTCCCGCGTTGAGCCATGATTTGGTTTTGGATTGAGCATACTTCCCATGGATTCTCACCTGAAAGAAAGCATGTCTGGAGAGAAGGAAAGTAAGATTAAACTAAAAATGGATAGGTAAATATAATGGTTATCTGAACTCACCGATAAATCTGGTTCGAAGAATATACGCGAGAAACCATCGGAAGGGTATAGATGGATGCTATCGTTTAATGAGATTGTCCTGATAATTAAAGAGCAGACTTCATGGTCTAGTGCAGTATCACCGACTAACTGCTCTGTAATGCATGAGCCAGTTACTGAAATGAATCTTGGATAACCATGTCTGACCCAAGCCATAGAAATGTAGTATCGTTATAGTTGTGTAGTACGCCGTGAATAAGGTTTACAATTGAATTGAAGTATTGGCGTACCTCTTAGCTACATCTTCTGATACTTTGTTCACAAAGTCTTCGAGAGATGCCAGGATGTCAATACTAAGTTTTGGTTGGTTTGCTTGTGATGTCCAGTGGTCAATAGCGTAATTTATATGAGGCGATAATGATTTGGTAGGCAACTGTTGAGATATTTGAGCAAAATGTACTGCTCCATCTGGTATGTTTTGGTCATCATTTAACATCAACACGGCACAAGCAATGTTGTTGGCCCATGTCTTGGCTATTTGTAGTGTTGACGGCTTATTTGTAGGGGCATGAATCGATGAAGGTGGGGCAGAATTTGCGGGTGATTGGAGTGATAAACCTTTGCAAGACAAATGTATATGTTAGTCATTGAAAAATGAACAATGCACTATATTATGTGCATTCATCTGAGTAGAAAATAACATACCTTGAACAGAGTTAAATCTAGGTCGCTTCTTGGAGTGGTTGAAAAAAGGAAGCTTGGTTGTTGAGGAGGAACTTTCACCTGAGGAAAGTATAAAATTGTTAGCAACATATGGTTTTGACGTATGGAGGTAATAAATTAATTCCAAAATCAATGCATAATTTACCTTTGGAATCTGACATGTCTAGTTTACGACCACTGATTGCTAAATTAGAGGGTGCTTTTGTCAATTGAGGTGAATGCTGCTTTATACATGGCAGAGACCAAATACTACATCATATACAACTTGCAGATAGAATTTCCATTAGTTTGTCAAGAAATGTGGTGTTTTCTTGTAAAATGGCACTTCGCAACGATGTGGCTTCTCATGTTACAATGGCATTATTGCGTCTAAGAAGTATACCAATATCTGATGACACCTACAGTATAAATCGATTGAAAAAATTGTGAAGTAGGATATTATTTGATAGAAAGACATCGTAATGTTCTAATTACATTGCACTAACCAAATGAGGATAATTTGACTTCGTATAGTTTGCAAATTCGTGGACGGTGGTAGGTCCAATTGCTGGGGTTAAAGGAGATTTAGGTGTCTTGTGGGTCACATATGGGGAGGTTGGTATGATTGGACGTAAACCCGAATTAAGATTGCGTTGAAGCATTGTCCATGACTGGTTTTCAGTGGTAGCGTCAAATGTACTCCTTGTGTAACAATTTTCATGGGGTGATTGAATCTGCAAGCAATTAAATGAAATAATGTGTAAGTAATTTGGAATTTGTACAGTCAAGGACAATGTATATAGGAAAAAAGGGGCAATTCTTATTACGAAGTGAATTGCTGGAATTATGAGTATATTTTAAAATGTATTTTTTAGATATAACTGTTAATAAATTTTAAAATTAATTGCATAGCATATAAGTACATAAATCATCAACACAACCGTAAAATGGTAAGTACACATAAGTAGCATTGCGAACATGTGAAGTTCGGTATTTTCACTGGAAAAATATCATAGTGGTAGAAACATAAATATGTCGATGGCGGGAGAACATGAGAATATTAGTATTGGAACATTATAATAAAAAATACATGCATTTAGAATTTATCTGGAAATATGTAACCCCTGATACAGTCGAATTAATTCACTATTTAATATTTTTATACGAGTGCAATACTTGGTCATGTTGGAGTCCATAAGAAAATTTGTGATTTGTATATTTCTTTTGAATAACTCATTTATTTTTAAATATAGGGTGGCAAAGCACCCGAGAGCTGCTATGATTTATTTTGTCGATGGCTGGTAATATATTTGACTATATGGTTAATTAATTGTGATGGTGTAAATTAGCGTAATCAGTACCGGGGCACAAGAGTAGTCCCATGACAGCTTGTCGGTACTTGTGGTCGCCAAGATCATCCGTCGTAGCTTTGAATCATCAAAACAAGCAACCCTTGGATATGTGTCGTGAGGAATGTTATTCATTCCTAGATTTAGGTTGTCCAAAACAAAAACCTGAAGAATGTGAATTGACATTAGGATTGGATTAACTAGCTATCCATTAATAAGAAATGGTAGTCCCTAAACATGTATTTGTAGGGATCGTACCTGGAGGAATACGTGACATCCTTGTAGATGAGTCTTGTCCTTGTTAGCGTGGATGTCAGCTTGAACTTGTTGTGAAGCGGAAATAAGATCAGATAGTACGTAGTTGCACCAATCAAAGTCACCTATCCTGTCAGTGTTTGGTATGGCTCCCCAGTAGTCAATGATTGACGTGTTGTGTTTGTTTGATGGAGCAAGTAGGTGACCAATTACGAAAATAACGAAAGCCATCTTGAAACAATCTTTCTCTAAATTACTAGAAGCATGCTCGGACAAAGGACGAGTGAGGTTCGATTCAGCAGCCTTTAGAACCTGATTTCCTTTCTCTGGCATTCCGAGAACAGAACGTAGGAACTGGATGGTTGTTTCGGAGCATTGGCCGTCGGGCCGAAGAATATTTTTTGGCCCACATGGCTCACCAAAAACTTTATGAACATCTCTAGGCTAGAAACGAAGCCTTTTATGGTCGTTTAGAACTACAGACATGGATGGCCCATCTAGACGACTCATGCACCACTTGCTAAAACGTAGATTAAGACGGGTGAGTGCTGGGAGCTTTAGTATCCCTCCCCAACCAATTTCATTTACCAGGAATTTTTTGTACTCGTCGAATGAGGAAACAAGAGAGACGACTTTTGTTACCGACGTGCGTGATGTTGGGGCAAGACCTCCTGGGTGGGAATCTGAGTTGTCGTCTTGCTGGTAAGCAACATCTAGCACGTCTTCGATCAAGCGTGATGAACTAGGGCATGAAAAAGACATGCTGAAGCACGGAAAAAACAGAGAAGTATATGATAGGTGCGGTTAGGGAAGAACTTTCATGGAACAACAGAATCCTTTGTTGGAGACGTACCTTGTTTGATTGGTGGATATACGAGATATTGGTGTAGTTCGAGCTGCTAGGGTACTTGGAGATGCCTACGCCATGGGTGAAACGAATTTGTGAATGCTAGGATTGAACTGTTGCTTACATGTGGAAGGGCGTGGTCTTTATAATGGGAGCTGGGAAGCGTGTGGGGACAGCGGGGAGAGATATTGAAGGGCGTACAATGGCACTTAAGACTGACGAAGCAGGTTTTTGGGCAGGTAAATGAGGACTTGCGAGCAAGGGCGAACAATGGAGGAATTGGTGATAATTGCAGACGATTTAAAGCTGGTCGGGGAGCAACAGTGTGACGTACAGAATGAACAGTTCGGACGTTGACAAACTGGAAAATGATAAATGCTAGTGAAGGACAAACATAATGGACAAGGGAGGAAATGAATATTAATTAGAACAAGGAACTGATTAATCATATATGAGGGCGGAACAAGTTGTGAAACATGATTGGAACAACTAATTGGAGATGGGATAATATAAAAACATAGTTTGCCAGTGAATAAAAGCAGGTTACAGACAGGATCGTTTAACAGATTTCTACATTATCCAGCGGCTGGGGCTTGAAGGACAGACATGCTTAGTGGGGATAGCCGCGGCTTTAAGCGACATTGCAGCATACGAAGAACAGCGCCAAAAGATTGATCAAGAGCAGAGCGATGATGATGCGGTGGAATTTCCTGTCTTCGAGGGAAGCATCGGTGAACAGCCTAGGCCACTTGGCATGTATGACGTTGATGTAGTTCTCCTCCCATTTCCAGAAGTTGCACTTGCGTGTCTAAAAAATGGAGCAAACATGAAGATAGGATCATGCAGACGAATAGGCGCGCTGACTGCAGACGAACAGGATAGTACCGAAAAATGGGAGGAACAACTTAGGACATACCCACTCGTGCTCGCACTTGTAAAAGTGCTTGCCTGGATTGTTTGTGCTGCGATAGACCCACAACTGAACCATTCCATTATTGCAGAAAGGGCAAACCATGAGGGGAAGAGGTGGCTGCTCGTCAAGACCAACAAGGGGGGCGGTGGACCTTGACATGGGAGTGCTCGAGTTTGACATGGCAATGATAACCATCTACCAGGGAGGAAGAAAGTGTGAGAGCTAGTTGGAGGATATGAACGGTTCTTGATGGTATGATATGTGTTATGAGGAAGATGTAGGTTTTGTAACTAACGAGAGGAGGAAGATGACTATTGTACTGAAGATTGAGCCGTTGGGAGGAAGAGAGGAGCGTGTGCATTAAACAGATATGGGTGGTTGGGAGTTGGCAGATGAGCTCGGTTCAAGGACAGGAGGAGGACCATTTGTCTGTACTTGGATCGAAAACGCGTGCACTGTGTGGATGATATACCGAACAGTGCGGAGGGAATACTAGAAGACAAAAGGTGTGAATACAAAGCTGCTATTATAGGTAGTGCGAATCCCAATGCTAGTGGATGGGATGGATTACAGTGAGCGTGGTCGCCGCGAGCTCCTATGCAATTTCGCAGAAAGAAGAGACATTCCAATGTATCCGAGGAGTACTATTACATATTATTGTAAGCGGGGACGGTCCAACCGAATATTAGGCCCGGTGCAAATCAAAATAAATATAATTATTTACACTAAACAGTAGCTTATTTATAAATAGCTTTTTGTGAAATCATGGTTATATATAATTTTAACATATTGCCCCTTAAAAGTAATTGAACCAAATCCACTTAAATGTCAGAAAATAATAAATTTAAAATTTACATGTTTTATCCTATAAATTTGTGACTGTTGCATGAATATAGCATATATGTTTTTGTGTGCATTCTTAAAAAGAAGCACACTGTTTTCAGCCCGAGGTCTTATTATAGATCTCTATAGTGTATCCCTAAAAAATAGACCTCTGTAGTGTATGGTATATGAAATATCTTAATAGCAATCTTTGATTAGACTTATGCAAATAAAGAAATCTAGATTATACAAGATGTTTACGAGGACCTTGTCACTTAATTATTGACACACTACTTTATTATATATTTTTGAGAGAGAAAATGATAAAGTAATGTGTCAATGATAAATATAATAATTTACACTAAACAGTAGAGCATTTTATAAATAGTTTTTTGTGAAATCACAGTCATATATAATTTTAACATATTGCACCTTAAAAGTAATTGAACTAAATCCACTTAAATATTATAAAATAATAAAATAAAAATTTACATGTTTTATCCGATTAATTTGTGACTATTGCATGATTATAGCATACATGTTTTTGTGTGAATTCTTATAAAGAAGCATACTTTTTTCAGCCCGAGGTCTTATTATAGATCTCTATAGTGTATCCCTAAAATATAGATCTCTCTAGTGTATGGTATATGAAATATCTTAATAGCAATCTTTGATTAGACTTATGCAAATAAAGAAATCTAGATTACACAAGATGTTTATGAGGACCTTGTTACTTAATCATTTACACACTACTTTATCATTTTTGGTCAAATGTGTCATACATATTATAATCAGTAAAGTTACTAAGCTCCCGAGAATTGGAGCGCTCACAGAGACTGCAGTTAAGTTTTGCTTCTTTTCACGCCAGTGGTCCGGTTTTTCTGCTTACACGGCTCGGTTCGGCTCGGTTCAGGGCACTGTATGCAACCGACATTGTTGTCTGGTCAAAATCCTCATGCCGCGTGAGAGAGAATGGTCAGCGTCAGTCCATCGTTCCTGAGGGTAATCTATTTGGAGGAGGTAGTGAGGGCTTTGGTGGTCGACGGCTGCGCCCCGAGTGGTCCTAGACGGCGGTGCCCCCGGCAGGCCTTGACAGCAGGGGCCACCTCCCGGCGCTCCAGCTGGTCCTGGACAGCGGTGGCCACCTCCCGGCGACCACGGTGAGTCCTCTATCTCCCTCTTCCCCGACCACCTAGGGTCAATGTTACGAGCGAACCTTCGATTCTCTGCGCGGTCAAGCGCTGCCGCAGGCCATCGAGCGACGGAGACGGTCTTTGTTGTTTGCCTCCGTGTGCACGTGCACTGCTGCTGCTTGGGCACGGGTTGCACAACTGCTGATCCTCTGACACGGGCCTCTTGCCCGCCTGTTTTGTTGGGGATCGTTGCAGAAAATCAAAAAAAATTCCTATGCATCACCAAGATCTATCTATGGAGTTTACTAGCAACGAGAGGGGAGTGCATCTTCATACCTTTGAAGATCGTGATGCAGAAGCGTTGCAAGAACGCGGTCGGTGGAGTCGTACACGAAGCGACTCAGATCGCGGTCGAATCCGATCTAAGCACCGAACAACGGTGCCTCCGCGTTCAGCACACGTGCAGCCCGGTGACATCTCCCGCGCCTTGATCCAGCAAGGAGAGAGGGAGAGGTTGGGGAAGACTCCGTCCAACAGCAGCACGACGGCGTGGTGGTGATGGAGAAGCGTGGCACTCCAGCAGGGCTTAACCAAGCACTGCGAGAGACGAGGAAGGAGAGGGGTAGGGCTGCGCCAAGAGAGAGGGAGACTCGTGTGTCTGGCAGCCCCCAAACCCCCACTATATATAGGGGGAGGGGAGGGGCTGCGCCCCCATCTAGGGTTCCCCCCTTAGGGGTGGCGGCCAGCCCTAGATTGATCTAGGGGGGCGGCCAGAGAGGGATAGAGGGGGGGGGCGCATCCTAGGGTGGGCCTTAAGGCCCATCTGCCTCTAGGGTTTGCCCCCTCCCCTCTTCCCTGCGCCTTGGGCCTTGGTGGGAGGCGCACCAGCCACCTAGGGGATGGTCCCTTCCCACTCTTGGCCCACACAGGCCTCCTGGGCTGGTGGCCCCTCCCGGCGGACACCCGGAACCCTTCCGATGGTCCCGGTACGTTACCAGTGATGCGCGGGACACTTCCGGTGGCCAAATCCTCACTTCTTATATATAATTCTTTACCTCCGGACCATTTCGGAACTCCTCGTGACGTCCGGGATCTCATCTGGGACTCCGAACAACATTCGGTAACCACATACATATATTCCCTATAACCCTAGCGTCATCGAACCTTAAGTGTGTAGACCCTACGGGTTCGGGAATCATGCAGACATGACCGAGACATATCTCCGGCCAATAACTAACAACGGGATTTGGATACCCATGTTGGCTCCCACATGTTCCACGATGATCTCATCGAATGAACCACGATGTCAAGGATTCAATCAATCCCGTATACGATTCCCTTTGTCTACCGGTATAATACTTGCCCGCGATTCGAGCGTCGGTGTACCGAAACCTTGTTCAATCTCGTTACGACAAGTCTCTTTACTCGTTCCGTAACACATCATCATGTAACCAACCCCTTAGTTACATTGAGCTCATTACGATGATGTCTTACCGAGTGGGCCCAGAGATACCTCTCCATTATACGGAGTGACAAATCCCAGTCTCGATTCGTGCCAACCCAACAGATACTTTCGGGGATACCCGTAGTGTACCTTTATAGTCACCCAGTTACGTTGTGATGTTTGGCACACCCAAAGTACTCCTACGGTATCCGGGAGTTGCACACTCTCATGGTCTAAGGAAAGGATACTTGACATTGGAAAAGCTTTAGCATACGAACTACACGATCTTGTGCTAGGCTTAGGATTGGTTCTTGTCCATCACATCATTCTCCTAATGATGTGACCCCGTTATCAATGACATCCAATGTCCATGGTCAGGAAACCGTAACCATCTATTGATCAACGAGCTAGCCAACTAGAGGCTCACTAGGGACATGTTGTGGTCTATGTATTCACACATGCATTACGATTTCCGGATAGTACAATGAACACTAGACAATTATCATGAACAAGGAAATATATTAATAACCATTTTATTATTGCCTCTAGGGCATATTTCCAGCAGTCTCCCACTTGCACTAGAGTCAATAATCTAGTTACATTGTGATGAATCGAACACCCATAGAGTTCTGGTGTTGATCATGTTTTGCTCGTGGAAAAGGTTTAGTCAACGGATCTGCGACATTCAGATCCGTATGCACTTTACAAATATCTATGTCTCCATCTTGAATATAATTTTGGATGGAGTTGAAATGGTGCTTGATGTGCTTGGTCTTCTTGTGAAACCTGGGCTCCTTGGCAATGGCAATAGCTCTAGTGTTGTCACCTAAGAGAGTCATCAGGCCCGACGCGCTTGGAATAACTCCTAGGTTGGTGATGAACTCCTTCATCCAGACTCCTTCCTGCGCTACTTCAGAAGCAGCTATGTACTCCGCTTCACATGTAGATCCCGCCACGACGATTTGCTTGCAACTGCACCAGTTGACTGCCCCACCATTCAAAATATACATGTATCCAGTTTGTGACTTAGAATCATCCAGATTTGTGTCGAAGCTAGCATCGACGTAACCCTTTACGACGAGCTCTTCGTCACCTCCATAAACGAGAAACATATCCTTAGTCCTTTTTAGGTAATTCAGGATGTTCTTGACCGTTGTCCAGTGTACCATACCGGGATCACTTTGGTACCTCCCCACCAAAGTAATGACAAGGTTCACATCAGGTCTGGTACACAACATGGCATACATAATAGAACCTATGGCTGAGGCATAGGGGATGACACTCATCTTTTCTCTATCTTCTGCCGAGGTGGGGCATTGAGCTGCGCTCAATTTCACAACTTGCAATACAGGCAAGAACACTTTCTTGGACTGATCCATATTGAACTTCTTCAATATCCTGTCAAGGTATGTGCTTTGTGAAAGACCAATGAGGCATCTCGATCTATCTCTATAGATCTTCATGCCTAATATGTAAGCAGCTTCTCCAAGGTCCTTCATTGAAAAACACTTATTCAAGTAGGCCTTTATGCTTTTCAAGAGTTCTACATCATTTCGCATCAGCAATATGTCATCCACATATAATATGAGAAATGCTACAGAGCTCCCACTCACTTTCTTGTAAATACATGCTTCTCCATAAGTCTGTATGAACCCAAACGCTTTGATCACCTCATCAAAGCGAATGTTCCAACTCCGAGATGCTTGCACCAGCCCATAGATGGAGCGCTGGAGCTTGCATACCTTGTTAGCATTCTTAGGATCGACAAAACCTTCTGGCTGCATCATATACAGTTCTTCCTTAAGGAAGTCGTTAAGGAATGCTGTTTTGACGTCCATTTGCCATATCTCATAATCATAGAATGCGGCAATTGCTAACATGATTCGGACGGACTTCAACATCGCTATGGGAGAGAAAGTCTCATCGTAGTCAATCCCTTGAACTTGTCGATAACCCTTAGCGACAAGCCGAGCCTTATAGATGGTCAAATTTCCATCCGCGTCAGTCTTCTTCTTAAAGATCCATTTATTTTCTATGGCTCGCCGATCATCGGGCAAGTCAACCAAAGTCCATACTTTGTTATCATACATGGATCCTATCTCGGATTTCATGGCTTCAAGCCATTTGTTGGAATCCGGGCCCGCCATCGCTTCTTCATAGTTCAAGGTTCACTGTTGTCTAACAACATGATTTCCAGGACAGGGTTGCCGTACCACTCTGGTGCGGAACGTGTCCTTTTGGACCTACGAAGTTTAGCAGTAACTTGATCCGAAGTTTCATGATCATTATCATTAACTTCCTCTCTAGTCAGTGCAGGCACCATAGAAACATCTTCCTGCGCTGCGCTACTTTCCGGTTCGGAAGGGGTGACAATCACCTCATCAAGTTCCACTTTCCTCCCACTTACTTCTTTAGAGAGAAACTCTTTCTCCAGAAAGGATCCATTCTTGGCAACAAAGACCTTGCCTTAGGATCTAAGGTAGAAGGTATACCCTATAGTTTCCTTAGGGTATCCTATGAAGACGCATTTTTCCGATTTGGGTTCGAGCTTTTCAGGTTGAAGTTTCTTGACATAAGCATCGCATCCCCAAACTTTTAGAATAGGTTTCTTCCCAAACCATAGTTCATACGGTGTCGTCTCAACGGATTTAGACGGTGCCCTATTTAAAGTGAATGTGGCAGTCTCTAAAGCACAACCCCAAAATGACAGCGGTAAGTCGGTAAGAGACATCATAGATCGCACCATGTCCAACAGAGTACGATTACGACGTTCGGATACACCATTACGTTGAGGTGTTCCAGGCGGCATCAATTGTGAAACAATTCCACATTTCCTTAGGTGCATGCCAAATTCATGACTTAAATATTCTCCTCCACGATCTGATCGTATGAACTTTATTTTTCTGTCACGTTGATTCTCAACCTCATTCTGAAATTCCTTGAACTTTTCAAAGGTCTCAGACTTGTGTTTCATTAAGTAAACATACCCACATCTACTTAAGTCATCAGTGAGGTTGAGAACATAACGATAGCCACCGCGAGCTTCAACACTCATTGGACCGCACACATCGGTATGTATGATTTCCAACAAGTTGGTTGCTCGCTCCATTGTTCCGAAGAACGGAGTCTTGGTCATCTTGCCCAAAAGGCATGGTTCGCACATGTCAAATGATTCATAATCAAGAAACTCCAAAAGCCATCTGCATGGAGCTTCTTCATACATTTGACACCAATATGACCAAGGCGGCAGTGCCACAAGTATGTGGGACTATCATTATCAACCTTACATCTTTTGGCATTCACACTATGAATACGTGTAACATCACGTTCGAGATTCATTAAGAATAAACCATTGACCAGCGGGGCATGACCATAAAACATTTCTCTCATATAAATAGAACAACCATTATTCTCATATTTAAATGAGTAGCCATCTCGCATTAAACGAGATCCAGATACAATGTTCATGCTCAAAGCTGGTACTAAATAACAATTATTGAGGTTTAAAACTAATCTCGAAGGTAGATGCAGAGGTAGCGTGCCGACAGCGATCACATCGACCTTGGAACCATTCCCAACGCGCATCATCACCTCATCCTTCGCCAGTCTCCGCTTATTCCGCAGCTCTTGCTTTGAGTTACAAATGTGATCAACTGCACCGGTATCAAATACCCAGGAGCTACTACGAGCGCTGGTAAGGTACACATCAATAACATGTATATCACATATACCTTTGATGTTGCCGGCCTTCTTATCTGCTAAGTATTTGGGGCAGTTCCGCTTCCAGTGACCCGTTCCCTTGCAATAAAAGCACTCAGTCTCAGGCTTGGGTCCATTCTTTGCTTCTTCCCGGCAACTGGCTTACCTGGCGCGGCAACTCCTTTGCCGTCCTTATTGAAGTTCTTCTTACCCTTGCCTTTCTTGAACTTAGTGGTTTTATTCACCATCAACACTTGATGTTCCTTTTTGATCTCCACCTCCGCTGATTTCAGCATTGAATACACCTCGGGAATGGACTTCTCCATCCCTTGCATATTGAAGTTCATCACAAAGCTCTTGTAGCTAGGTGGGAGCGACTGAAGGATTATGTCAACGACCACGTCATCTGGGAGATTAATTCCCAGTTGAGACAAGCAGTTGTGCAACCCATACATTTTGAGTATATGTTCGCTGACAGAACTATTCTCCTCCATCTCACAACTGTAAAACTTGTCGGAGACTTCATATCTCTCGACTCGGGCATGAGCTTGGAAAACCATTTTGAGCTCTTGGAACATCTCATATGCTCCGTGCTGCTCAAAATGCTTTTGGAGCCCCGATTCTAAGCTGTAAAGCATGCCGCACTGAACCAGGAAGTAATCATCACTAGCGACTGCGAGGCGTTCATAACGTCTTGAGTTGCTGGGAAAACGGGTGCATCACCTAGCGGTGCTTCAAGGACATATGCTTTCTTGGCAGCTATGAGGATGATCCTCATGTTACGGACCCAATCTGTATAATTGCTACCATCGTCTTTCAGCTTGGTTTTCTCTAGGAACGCATTGAAGTTGAGGGCAACATTAGCGTGACCATTGGATCTACAAGACATATTGTAAAGATTTTAGACTATGTTCATGACAATTAAGTTCATCTAAACAAATTTAATGAACTCCCACTCAGATAGACATCTCTCTAGTCATCTAAGTGATACATGATCCGAATCGACTAGGCCGTGTCCGATCATCACGTGAGACGGACTAGTCATCAACGGTGAACATCTTCATGTTGATCGTATCTTCTATACGACTCATGTTCGACCTTTCGATCTTCCATGTTCCGAGGCCATGTTTGTACATGCTAGGCTCGTCAAGTCAACCCTAAGTGTATTGCGTGTGTAAATCTGGCTTACACCCGTTGTATGCGAACGTTAGGACCTATCACACCTGATCATCACGTGGTGCTTCGGAACAACGAACCTTAGCAACAGTCCACAGTTAGGGGGAACACAATTGTTGAAATTTTAGTGAGAGATCATCTTATTTATGCTACCGTCGTTCTAAGCAAATAAGATGTAAAACATGATAAACATCACATGCAATCAAACAGTGACATGATATGGCCAATATCATTTTGCTCCTTTTGATCTTCATCTTCGGGGCTCCATGATCATCATTGTCACCGGCATGACACCATGATCTCCATCATCATGATCTTCATCATCGTGTCTTCATGAAGTTGTCTCGCCAAACGTTACTTCTACTACCATGGCTAACAGTTAGCAATAAAGTAAAGTAATTACTTGGCATTTTCAATGACACGCGGGTCATACAATAAAATAAAGACAACTCCTATGGCTCCTGCCGATTATCATACTCATCGACATGCAAGTCGTGATTCCTATTACAAGAACATGATCAATCTCATACATCACACATATATCATTCATCACATCCTTTTGGCCATATCACATCACACGGCATATGCTGCAAGAACAAGTTAGACGTCCTCTAATTGTTGTTGCAAGTTTTTACGTGGCTGCTATAGGTTTCTAGCAAGAACGTTTCTTACCTACGCCAAAACCACAACGTGATATGCCAATTACTATTTACCCTTCATAAGGACCCTTTTCATCGAATCCGATCCGACTAAAGTGGGAGAGACACACACCCGCTAGCCACCTTATGCATCTAGTGCATGTTAGTCGGTGGAACCTGTCTCACGTAAGCATACGTGTCGTGGAATTAACACAGCAGATGTCCGGTTTAGCGGACTTGATGATGGATCCATCGCACGGGTTAGCTTGAAAGGGTTCATGGCGCACAAAGGACACAAAGGATTTTATACTAGTTCGGCCCCTTTGAGAAGGTAAAAGCCTACGTCTAGTTGGTTTGGTATTGCTTGGGCGTCGGTTTACAGGGAGCGGAATCGCTTGCCTGCGTCTCGACGTATCGATTGTTGCTCGTCCTTGAACCGGTGCCGGGTCGTCCCTTTATATAGAGGTGACGCCTGGTCCGGTTTACAGAGTCCCGAGGCCGGCTCATAATTGTGTCCGCCTCGGTCTCTGCTCTTCCTTTCTTATCTCTCAAGTTACATCTCCTTGATGGATTACAAACCGTATTGCTATACATGGGCCTTGGAATCTTACGGGCCGTAATCTCTACTAAAATAATAAACCCAGTACGATATAGCCAAGCCGGTTTACAATATCCGGTTTATACCTATTAACCGTATCCCTGACATTAGGCCCCAGAATGATTTGAACTTGTTCATATCAGTCTTCATTGTCTTCCGCGACTTTTCTTCTGTCTTCATTTTTTCCTGTAAACCGGCTCTGACGTCATCTTCCGAAATCATTAAAGTCTGACAATGACATCAGCTCCGCATTTATCGCCGCGAGCTGTACTGTAGCTTATCTTTAATGGTTATCCCGAGAATCGAGGCGTTCAACGGATCTTTATCCGATTTTCTTCCTTGATTACCGCACCTGTCGTTTCACATCCGCCTCTTCGTCTATAAATACCGCTCTGCTCCATTCATTATCCCCTCTCGCGTCGTCTTCCTCCTTTCTCCTCCTGATCCTCTAGAACTCCATTGCTGCCTGAGCCCGAGAACACCGCCGACGACCACCGGATCTTCCGTCTTCGACCGGCCGCTGCATCAACCTGAACCTTGACCAGATTTTCTGCGCCGCCGATCCTCACCGTCCCTGGTATGTTCTTCCTCCTCACTGTAGATCTTATCATATTCGCCATTGCTTCGCCCGTGTTCTTCTGCCATTAGAACTCCCGATGAAGCTCCGTTCTTTTGTAGATACTTATATCATAGGAATCTCGTAACCCCTTAAGCCTTAATCTGTAGATCTCACTTAACACCAGATTGGATCTTGCTGTAATGACTCTACTACCTTTATCCGTTCCGCCATTAGGGTTCTTCACAAGCTTTATGCTGTTCATTCTCTGAGACCTGCAACTTCGTAATATTTTTACCTTCCTGATCTTGCCGTAAATGCGTCTGGTATTTTAGATCTTGCTGCTTGTATTTCTGTTGCTACCTGCTTTAAGTCTCCTTTTTATGCACATCCTGTAACCTCATCCGCTCTGAATTGGTCCTCTGTAGATTTCCCGTGTAATTTTTGTTTCTTTATCTCATTATGCTCAGATCTATTCTTCCTTAGCAACGCATTGAAAACTTGTTTTTCCCTTCAATAAATCTGCTAAGTATGCTCCGGTTTAGATCACCATATCATAAACCGGAAATGATGTAGACTGATGCAATGACGTAGTTATTCCTCTTCAACTGCCATTTTTAAACCGGAAATGATACATCTTGTATTTATGATTGCCGGTTTAACTTTGCTAGATAGTTCTTACCTCCCTTGCGCAATACACATATATAGGTCCCAGATCTTTTGTATGTTCATAATTTGTTCTGTACCTTCTTTTCTTCAGCACTTTGTTCAAATGGCTGCCAAGCAATACGTTTCGTGCGACTGGGTTCGTTCAGTTGTGACTGAAGAAGACTTAGTCAAGCTGTCGAGTATTGGTACGTTAGGTCCTCGGGCCGAGTTGAAATGGCGCGCTCCGGGTAATGAATGCCCTCCTGCTCCCAGGTCCGGAGAGGTCATAGTATTTATGGATCATATCTCCAGGGGTTTCTCTCCCCCCGGTTCAAAATTTTTCCGGGACGTCCTTGCCACCTTCCAACTGCATCCACAAGACATCGGACCAAATTCCGTTTCCAATATTTGTGACTTTCAAGTTTTTTCTGAAGTGTATCTGCAAGAAGAACCTTCAGTTGATCTATTCCGGGATTTCTTTCATGCGAACCGGCGCACTGAATTCACTAGCGGGCCTCACCAAGAACTTGGTGGTATCAGTATTCAGAAAAGGAGGGATGCAGTTTTCCCGCACGCCTCTTTACACACTCACCCCAAGGACTGGAACAAGTCTTGGTTTTATTGCATAGACACATCTCCTGAAGGTGAAAATCCGTTGCCGGGTTATCGTGAGACTCGCATCCCGGCGAATCATCCTCTGCCGCAACGGTTAAGTGCTACTGAACGGATTCAATTTTCACCTCAACTTTCCAAACTGAGAGCTTTCATGGCTAATGGACTTCTTGGAACCGATTTCCTTCGCTGCTGGTTGTCATGGAGCATTCTCCCCTTAAGCCGGCGCTCTGATTTAATGTGCAATTATTCCGGTAAACCGGAAGATCCTCAGAGGTTTACTAAAGAGGAACTTTCTGAATCGGAGGTGATAGAATCGGCCAAAAAGATCGTCAACCCCGCCTTAACAGACTGCTCCAAGGTTGGCTTGGCCCCATACTTTAAGAGGAACACACAGCCTGATGTAAGTTTTCCTTAACCCGTGCTTTATAAACCGTCCTTCTTTGAACCGTCCTTTACTTGCTTTTGCTTTTTATTCAGGCTGATAACCCCTTCTGGAGAAGGAAACTTCAGGACAAACCTGTAAAACAGACTCGCCGGAAAACTCCTGCAAACAAGAAAAGGAAGGCAGTCGTTGACGCCGGTTCTCCTTCTGAAGATGATGATCCGGACTCCGAGGTATGCTTTACTCCGGTTTACATTTGCCTTTATATACTTGTCCATATCTCTAATGATGCCCTTTTCACAGGATCCACTCGAAGGCGATAACCCGGTGGAGATTGAGGTAACTCTTATTTCTTCCGATTCAGAACCCCCTCCTCAAAAGATCCGTCGGACTGTTAGAAAGTATCAATTTTCTCACCCTTATGCTAAGTTGGATCCCAATTTTGATTTGAAGAAGCAACAGCACGAAGCCTTGCGCCGGACCACTCGCCATTCCGGTTTAGCAGTTGAATCCTCTGGAATCTCCTTAACCCCGGCTCGGAAACGTCGTGCTGAGGTGATACTTTCTCCAACACTTCTTCATCCCAAGGCCGGTCTTATTAGAAAACCACTTAAACCGACTGATCCTGATTATCAGGAAACTCCACTATCTTCATCTGGCGAATCAACTGCGACACAGCTTCCACCCTTGAAGACAGCCCCAGGGTGATTCTCTTCACCTTTTCCGGTTTATATCCTTCCTTTTTCTTTATAATGCTGACCTATCTTTGTTCGTTTCTCCAGTAAACCGAAACCCAGCAAAAGGGCTAAGGGTAAGAAGCCTGCTGTTGATCCTTCTGCCGATGAACCAGCAATCGAACCGTCGACAGCTATCCCTCCTGAAGGTACTCCTGTTACTCCGGTTCAAGAACCTGTTCTTGATATTCCTGCCACTGATGCTGCCCAAGATCCACCAAGCCCAGCCCGGGTTAGCTCTCCTCAAGTTAATCCGGGCTCTCCTGATCCGGCTCAAGATAAAATTATTCCTCCCAATGCGCCTTCTTCCCCTGACGTTGTGGTTACTGGCGCTGCTTATGTTGCGCCAGCCGAACCCACCGTTTTAGCAAAACACACTGCCAAAGCGGAGAAGGTAACTCAGAAAAAAGGGAATTTAAACGCGGATATCTCCAGCCTTTCCAGCCTGAGTCCCCAGGATATTTATTCCGGATATCTGAACCGGCTCCACAGCAGCCGTGACTATGAAGCCAGCCTGGTGAACCTCATGAGAGAGAAATACGAGGTAAATTTTCCTGTTCTGACTTTGCTTTTTTCAACGCATCTTTACCTTATAACAGCCCCCAAGTTCCGGTTTATCTGCTTTATAGCAGGTGATCCGGAACTTTTGTAGGCTTGAACTGCTGTCTAATACATTAGCCCCCAAGTATCAAGTAGATAACTTGATTATGTAGTTGATACTTGTAAAAAATCTTGCCTCTGACGCATTGCTTCAACTGCCATTAGCCCCCAAGTGTCAAGTAGACAACTTGGTTGTGTGCTTGAGACTTGCATTTCATCTTTGCCGGATTACTTCAACTGCCATTAGCCCCCAAGTGTCAAGTAGACAACTTGGTTGTATGCTTGAGACTTGTATTTTCTAACTTTGTTTTTGAACTTGTCTGCAGGCTGAGTTAAACCGGAACGCTGTAGAAAATAGCGAACTTCGAACCCGGCTTATGGAGACCGAGGCAGCTGCTTCAAAGGCGAAAAAAGAACTTAAAGTAAGTTTGAAAACTGCTGAAGACTTGAAGAAGTTCTTTGATGAGGAACGGACTGCTTTTGAAGTCCAGAAGAAGGATCTTGAAAAGCGTGTTCAAGATGCCGAAGGAGCTCTTAACCCGGTCACTGAAGAATTGGCCGGGTTAAAGCACCAAGTTAATTTGATGATTTCTGCTATCTTTGGTAATCATAACTGTAACTTTCGTTTGTTATCTTTGCAACCTATAACCTGCACCGGTTTAACTTTTTCTTGTTGTATGTAGGACGCCGCGTCTCCCATCTTGGAGATGACGTACGGAAGAAACTGAAAGCTTGTTATACTTTGGTGGAGCAATTATATTCTGGGGCGCAAAGGATCATCAGCGCTACCTCTTTTGGTAAACCGGCTCCTTCAACCATCAAGGCTACTTTGAACAGTTTGTCAATTCTTCCAACCCGTCTTGAAGAGGTGAAGAAATCAGCTGCTCGAGGAGGTGCTCTTCTGGCCTTGACAAGAGCTAAGGCTTGGGTTCCAGACATTGATCCGGCAGAAGTGCTAACCGGGTTTCCAGACACAAAGGAAGACGGTTCAGCTTTTGGTGAAAAAGATCTGTATGTTCTGACGAAGGAAATGCGTCCACTCTCGAGCAAGATAGCGGTGGAAGCTGACTTATCCCGGTACCACCCTGCGTACAACCTTCAAAACGAGCGTGTGGAACGTCCGGTCTATGATGTTTCAAACTTAACTCCGCCGGTTCGTCCTCACACTTATGCTCCTGATATTGAACCTACCGAGTTGATCAACGATGAAGTGTATTTCCGTGCTTTGGCCAAGATTGACTGGCGTGCACCAGATTTCCCGCCGCTTCATGAGGAAGAAGATGTTCCGGAACCAGATGGTGGCCAGTCATCCCGGCAAGGAGGAACGGAATCTTGAACACTTATTGCTGTAATCGTACTTGTTATTCCATAAACAATGCTTCCGGCCATTCGGCTTTCGTGCCTTGTAATAGGCTTAAACTGAAATTGCAATGTACTGTGATCCGGCTTTTGGCCATTTTATAAATATTCTTTTACTGACTTGTTGATTGATGCGAATCTCTTGCCCTGTTCAAAAAAGATGAAAAAATATGCCCTAGTGGTATGACCACCGGACGGATTAACTTGCTCTCTTGATATGATAAACAAGTATACCTTTGATAAATAACTTAGATACCTTAATTGCATGCAGCCAAAACACCTTAAACCGGCCAGATGTTTAAAATTACCTTAATAAGTATTTGGAACTCTTCAGCCCTAACTTGTCCATGAATTTTCCTTTTCTTTGTCCAGCAATTCGTAATTTGTATCTGACCCCGTGCTGCCAATTGTCAGCTCATAATGGTACCAGGCCGGTTTAATAAACACCGGTCATTATACCTGATCCTATACTGCCAATTTGTTAGCTCGTCCGGAAGGTTGATCCGGGTTATGATGCACACCGGTGTAATTCTCGCTGGTGTTCATGACCCAGACTTATGATGTTATAAATAGGTGGTCAACTTCTGGAGCTGTTCCACTCGGTTTAAAAGGTTATAGAACACAAGAAACACCAAAAAACACACAATTTTTGTAAATCAAACTAAGCAATCGAGGCTTTTTCAAAGAGCTGCCAGGCTCAAAAACTGTCGAAAGAACCAAGCCATCATTTTAACGCGTGTTGATACCGACTGCGGATTTATACCGACTGCGGATTAATACCGACTCCGGATTGATACCGACTGCGGATTGATACCGACTCCGGATTGATACCGACTGCGGATTGATACCGACTCCGGATTGATACCGACTGCGGATTGATACCGACGGCGGATTGATACCGACTGCGGATTGATACCGACTCCGGATTGATACCGACTGCGGATTGATACCGACGGCGGATTGATATTGACTTGTTTGGGGAACCCAAAATTTCATAATATAACCATTCAAGAGGTGTGTGGGTGATACCACTGTCCTCAGGGGCTTTTGACATTCCTCCTAACCCGGCCGGGGTTTTTTCCTTTTCCGTGAAGTTTTCCTTTCCTTGAACCGGATAGGAGCTCATATTCCGGTGAATTCTACCGCTCCTTCACACACCCTGCAAAGGTTAATTTCTAAAAACCAGCCAACATTGAAATATGATTCTTTGATAACAAACTGATATGGACATTTGCCGCAAATTCGATGTATGTGGAAAAAAGGGCTGAGCCCCCGGTGTACCGAGGGTGCCGGTTTATTCACTATTTCATAATATATACATAGGATACATGGGAGCCTATAGCTCAAGTGTAATATGGCCGTAGATGAGCAATGTTCCATGGCCTTTTCGTCTCCTCTTCTGATGTCCGTGAATCTTTGTGCTCTCGAATGTCCACCAAATAGTATGACCCGTTGCGTAAATTTTTGCTGATGACAAAGGGCCCTTCCCACGGCGGGGATAGCTTGTGCATGTCCGTTTGATCTTGGATAAGCCGGAGCACCAAGTCACCCTCCTGGAATGTCCTGGTTCTGATCCGGCGGCTGTGATATCTGCGCAGGTCTTGCTGATAAATCGCCGACCGTGCTGCAGCTATGTCACGCTCTTCATCCAACCGATCCAAACTATCCTGCCTTGACTCTTCGTTGATGGCTTCTACATAGGCCGCCACCCTTGGGGAATCATGGCGTATGTCACTTGGAAGAACTGCTTCTGCACCATAAACCATGAAGAAAGGTGTATAACCTGTAGACCGGTTTGGCGTAGTGTTAATACTCCAAAGGACAGATGGTAACTCTTCAACCCAACATCCCGGGGTTCTCTGCAAAGGTGTCATAAGCCGGGGTTTGATTCCTCGCAAAATCTCCTGATTTGCCCTTTCTGCCTGTCCGTTGGACTGGGGGTGAGCCACAGAAGATACGTCCAAACGGATATGCTCTCGTTGACAGAACTCTTCCATCTCCCCCTGAGATAAATTGGTGCCATTATCTGTGATGATGCTGTGTGGAAAACCAAACCGGAATATTACTTTTTTGATGAACTTAACCGCTGTGGCCGCATCACACTTGCTTATAGGCTCCGCTTCAACCCACTTCGTAAACTTGTCCACTGCTACTAGTAGATGAGTTTTCTGATCTTGGGATCTCTTGAAAGGACCAACCATATCAAGCCCCCAAGTTGCAAAAGGCCAAGTTATTGGTATCATCCGGAGCTCTTGTGCTGGAACAAGGGCACGTCTTGAGAACTTCTGACAAGCATCACACTTGCGGACCAAGTCTGCCGCATCTGCATGTGCCGTTAACCAATAAAAGCCATGCCGGAAAGCTTTAGCCACCAACGATTTTGACCCGGCATGATGACCACAATCCCCTTCATGAATTTCCCTTAAAATTTCACAACCTTCCTCAGCTGAAATACATCGTTGAAATACTCCAGAGGTGCTACGATGATGCAGCTCTCCGTTGGCAATTGTCATAGACTTGGAACGCCGGATTATCTGCCGTGCCTCATCTTCGTCCTCTGGCAATTCTCCCCGGCTTAGATATACCAAATAAGGTAACGTCCAATCCGGAATAACATGGGTTGCTGCAACCAACTGTGCCTCTGGGTCTGGAATAGCTAGATCGTCCTCTGAAGGTACTTGAACCGAGGGATTGTGCAACTCATCCAAAAAGGTGTTTGGTGGTACCGGTTTACGTTGCGAGGCTAGCCGGCTTAAAGCGTCAGCTGCCTCGTTCTTCCGCCGGTCTATATGCTCCACCTGATATCCTTTAAAATATCCTGCGACCGCTTCAACCTCTCGTCGATAAGCCGCCATGAGGGGATCCCTTGAATCCCACTTGCCCGAAACCTGCTGTGCCACTAGGTCTGAATCACCCAGGCACTTAACCCGGCTCAGATTCATCTCTTTTGCCAATCTCAAACCGTGAAGCAGTGCCTCATATTCCGCTGCATTGTTAGTACAAGGAAATAACAACCGGAGTACATAACAAAATTTATCACCTCTGGGGGAAGTTAAGACAACTCCGGCCCCTGATCCCTCCAACTGTTTTGAACCGTCAAAGTGGATCGTCCAATAAGTAAGATCCGGTTTCTCCTCAGGAGTTTGCAATTCCGTCCAGTCGTTGATGAAGTCGACCAGTGCCTGAGATTTTATAGCAGTTCGTGGTACATACTTCAACCCATGTGGACTGAGCTCAATGGCCCATTTAGCTATCCTGCCTGTTGCTTCTCTATTCTGGATTATATCTCCCAATGGAGCTGAACTAACCACAGTTATTGGATGCCCTTGGAAATAATGCTTCAATTTCCGGTTTGCCATAAACACCCCATACACCAATTTCTGCCAATGAGGGTATCTTTGCTTGGACTCGATGAGTACTTCACTCACATAGTAAACCGGACGCTGAACCGGATGTTCTTTCCCTGCTTCCTTGCGCTCAACCACAATTGCAACGCTAACTGCCCGTGTGTTTGCAGCAACATATAATAGCAAAGGCTCCTTGTCTATAGGGGCAGCTAAAACCGGCGGCTTCGCTAGTTGCTGTTTCAGTTTCTCAAACGCTGTATTCGCTTCATCGCTCCAAATAAACCGGTCCGTTTTCTTCAACATTTGATAAAGCGGGATCGCCTTTTCTCCTAAGCGACTGATAAACCGGCTTAACGCCGTGATCCGGCCAGCTATGCGCTGAACATCATTTATGCAAGCCGGTTTTGATAAAGATGTGATAGCCTTGATCTTCTCCGGGCTGGCTTCTATTCCCCTGTTCGAGACCAGGAACCCCAAAAGCTTACCGGCCGGGACACCAAAAGCACATTTCTCCGGGTTAAGCATCATCCTGTAAGCCCGAAGATTATCAAAGGTTTCCCTGAGGTCCTCTATCATTGTTCTTTCCTCCTTTGACTTGACCACAATGTCATCCACATACGCATGTACGTTCCTTCCTATCTGCCCTTTCAAACAATTCTGAACACAACGCTGATAGGTTGCTTGCGCACACTTGAGCCCAAAAGGCATAGACACATAGCAAAAAGCACCAAAAGGGGTTATGAATGCCGTCTTCTCCTGGTCTTCAACTGCCATTTTGATCTGGTGATAACCTGAGTACGCATCCAGAAAACTCAGCCGCTCACACCCTGCTGTAGCATCAATAATCTGATCAATGCGAGGAAGAGCAAAAGGATCAGTTGGGCAAGCTTTATTGAGGTCTGTGTAGTCCACACACATCCTCCACTTCCCATTCTTCTTTAGAACAAGCACCGGATTGGCCAACCATTCCGGATGAAAAACTTCCACTATGAATCCTGCTGCCAAAAGCCTGGCCACTTCTTCTCCTATAGCCTTGCGCCTCTCTTCGTTAAAGCGGCGCAGATATTGTTTTACCGGTTTAAACTTCGGATCGATATTCAACTTGTGCTCAGCGAGTTCCCTCGGTATACCTGGCATGTTAGAAGGTTTCCATGCAAAGATATCCCGGTTCTCACGGATGAACTCGATGAGCGCGCTTTCCTATTTGGGGTCAAGGTTAGCGCTGATAGTGAACTGCTTGGACGAATCCCCTGGCACAAAATCAATTTGCTTGGTCTCCTCTGCCGATTTAAATTTCAAAGCCGGATCATGCTCGGTGGTGGGCTTCTTCAGCGGAGTCATATCCGCCGGATCAACATTATCCTTATAGAACTTTAACTCTTCCGTGGCACATACCGCTTCTGCATAGGCTGCATCACCCTCTTCACACTCCACTGCTATCTTACGACTGCCATGCACTGTAATTGTGCCTTTATGACCCGGCATCTTGAGCTGCAGATAAACATAACATGGCCTAGCCATAAACTTAGCATAAACCGTCCTCCCAAACAAAGCATGATACGGGCTTCTGATTTTAACAACTTCGAAAGTGATCATCTCTGACCTGGAATCATGCTCATCCCCAAAGGTAACCTCTAAGTCAATCTTACCAACTGGATAGGCTGACTTACCTGGGACCACCCCGTGAAACACTGTGTTTGATGTCCTCAGTTGTTTATCTGTCAGACCCATACGGCGAAAGGTCTCGTAATATAATATATTGATACTGCTACCTCCATCCATGAGTACTTTAGTAAACCGGTATCCTCCCACCTGAGGTGCCACTACCAAGGCTAAATGTCCCGGATTATCTACCCGTAATGGGTGGTCTTCTCTGCTCCAAACAATGGGCTGCTCCGACCATCGTAGAAACTGTGGCGTTGCCGGTTCTACCGCATTGATGGCCCGCTTCAAAACCTTCTGGTCTCTCTTGCATAAACTCGTGGTGAAGACATGATACTGACCGCTGCTCAACTCCTTCGGATTACTCTGGTATCCGGATTGCTGTTGCTGTTGTGGACGCTGCTGCTGCTGATTTCCTTGGTTACTATGACCCCCCTGGCCCTGCTGCTGATTATTCTGATTGTTGTAACCACCTTGATGATACGATTGATTCCCCTGACCCTGATAACCACCTTGATACTGATTTCCTTGACCATTGTAGTTTCCTTGAGTACTCTGGCCACCCGGCCGGGGTTGATAACCACCGCTGTTCCCTTGATAACCGCTGTTGCCCCTATATCCTGAACCGGAGCTGTTCCCTTGGTAACCCGGACCATAAAACCCGGGCCCCGAACCGCCACTTGGGGGCCGGCTAAAGGGATTAAAACGGCTGTTCCCTGGGCCCATGCACTCTCTTCCAGTGTGCTTTGCAGGCCCCCTTGCTCCGCTATGCCTTAGACAGGGCTGATCCGGATCCTGCTCCCAACCCGGGTTTCCTCCCCCGATTTGGCGAGTGGGACCTTGCTGGTTGACCCGGAAACCACCTTGAACCTGTGTATTAGCCACAAAATCGGAGCTATTCTCTGCCTTCCGTTTGCCCAAAAAACTTGAAGTAACCGGATTAACGGGCGCCGGTTTTCCAGACTTGCTGGCCTTCCCTGTTTTATCTCCTTCTGACTCTGGATATTTAGTATTATCTGAGTCCCCGTACTTCACCAGGGCGCTCATCAAAGTCCCCATGTCATTGCACTCCCGTTTGAGCCGTCCGAGTTTTAATTTCAAGGATTCAAACCGGCAATTGTTCTCCAATGTTACAATCGATGTGCTCGGGTTAATGCCGTTTGAGGAGTGCAAGATCTCTGCCACTCTGCGTACCCACGCTGCTGTAGACTCCTGTTCTCCTTGCACACATGCTGCTAAATCTATTATCGACATAGGTTGCTTGCACGTATCCTTGAAATTTTTGATGAACTGGCTGCGCAGCTCTCCCCATGATCCGATGGAATTCGGTGGTAATGCCTTTAGCCAAGTTCGGGCCGTGCCCTCCAGCATCATAGTGAAATATTTAGCACAAGCCGACTCATCCACATCCAGCATCTCCATGGCCATCTCGTAACTCTCCACCCAAGCTTCGGGTGGTAAATCGGCTGTGTAATTAGGCACCTTGCGAGGTCCTTTGAAATCCTTGGGCAGCTTGACGCTCCGCAGGGCAGGGACAAGACATTGTATCCCAAAACTGCTCGCTGTAGCTCCTGCCCCCGTAGCGCCGGCGTAAACCGGCGTCGACTGGCGGATCTCCTCCCGGGCCTCCGATCTAGGCCGGTTTTGATCTGGGGCCGGTATCTCTGCCCCTGCCGGATTATTCTGCCTACGCTGATGCCTCCTCCGTTCACTGCTAGATACTTCAGGCTCCTCCCAATGTCTAGAGTAACTTCGATTGGGACGCGGTGTTGAATGCAACCTCTCCCTGCTGTGAGAATACGCTTGATGCTGTATTAATGCCGTATTAAGCAGCTTCTGGGCCCTGCGCGCTTCTATCGCCACCGGAGATGTTCCTTCCGCAGGTAAAGCGGCCAACCGTGCGGCCGCAGCAGCAATATTATCCACAGGGTTTGAGTAATGTCCCGGAGGGACGGGCACATAAGGCACCGACGTAACCCGTCGCTCCCGTTCGGCGGTGGGCTGCAGAACCGGCTCCTCCTGAACCGGCGGGCTCCTCCGGTTTAAGGCCGGATTGTTGCTGGCCCCCGTTCCCGGGGTTCTAAACAAATTCGCAGATTCGTAACCCGGCGGTAGGCGGGATCGATATTTTCTCCCCCTGACTGCCTCCACCGAAGCTTGCTCCATCCTCAAGTGAAAAGCTTGATCATCCAACTCTGCCTGTCTGATAGCTAACATCTCTCCTTCTGCCTTTAAATCCTCCTTCAATTGATTGATCCGGGCCGTTAACTGAAGAAGCACCGCATCATGCTGAACCTTGTCTGCTGGAGCCACGACCTCTACTGCTTTAGCTGCGAGCTCCTCGATCAAGGTGGATAGAACTTCCGTGAGGGGGGGATTTGAACCGCTTCCCCCTGCGCCGGCTTCCGCTGTTGTTCCGTTCACCGGGGGTTGTGAACCGGCCATGAAGACCGCCACCCGGTTTGGCGGGTCAAAGGGGTCCGGAATATTGTTTCCATCGGACTCGCCCTCAGTCCGGCCGTCCCGCAACTGATACAGAGATTCAGTTTCCCCGGATGAAGATTCGTCATCTGAGTAGACGACTGTTGCCCCATCAGATTCCGAACCATCCTCGGTTCGACCTCCGTGAATTGCTCCAACAAACACATGCCTCATGGCAGGCTGGATCCGGGGCGATCTCGCCCGCTGAGCCGGCTCGACGATGCTGGGGAGGGTGTCCGGCTCAGGCCCTGGTTCGCCAATTTTGCCGATGAAGACTTGGATGCTGCCGAAGGGGACCCGGTACCCGTATTCGATTGAATCGGCCTCCGGTCCCCAACCCGCGTCGTCGATGTAGATCCGGCCGCGACGACTCTTGGTCATCCGGCCGACCGCGTAACCCTTTAACCCTTCGAAGCCGCCTTTCAAGAACTCGAAACCATCGTGCGCGAGCCCCAAGGTGGGCGCCAACTGTCGTGGAATTAACACGGCAGATGTCCGGTTTAGCGGACTTGATGATGGAACCATCGCACGGGTTAGCTTGAAAGGGTTCATGGCGCACAAAGGACACAAAGGATTTTATACTAGTTCGGCCCCTTTGAGAAGGTAAAAGCCTACGTCTAGTTGGTTTGGTATTGCTTGGGCGTCGGTTTACAGGGAGCGGAATCGCTTGCCTGCGTCTCGACGTATCGATTGTTGCTCGTCCTTGAACCGGTGCCGGGTCGTCCCTTTATATAGAGGTGACGCCTGGTCCGGTTTACAGAGTCCCGAGGCCGGCTCATAATTGTGTCCGCCTCGGTCTCTGCTCTTCCTTTCTTATCTCTCAAGTTACATCTCCTTGATGGATTACAAACCGTATTGCTATACATGGGCCTTGGAATCTTACGGGCCGTAATCTCTACTAAAATAATAAACCCAGTACGATATAGCCAAGCCGGTTTACAATATCCGGTTTATACCTATTAACCGTATCCCTGACAATACGTGTAAGGTCGGTCCGGGCCGCTTCATCCCACGATGCCGCCGAATCAAGATAAAACTAGTAGCGGCAAGTAAATTGACATGATCTATGCCCACAACAATCTTGTGTTCTACTCGTGCATAGTAACTATGCATAGACCTAGCTCATGATGCCACTGTTGGGGATCGTTGCAGAAAATCAAAACATTTCCTACGCATCACCAAGATCTATCTATAGAGTTTACTAGCAACGAGAGGGGAGTGCATCTTCATACCTTTGAAGATCGCGATGCGGAAGCGTTGCAAGAACGCGGTCGGTGGAGTCGTACACGAAGCGATTCAGATCGCGACCGAATCCTATCTAAGCACCGAACAACGGTGCCTCCGCGTTCAACACACGTGCAACCCTGTGACGTCTCCCGCGCCTTGATCCAGCAAGGAGAGAGGGAGAGGTTAGGGAAGACTCCGTCTAGCAGCAGCACGACGGCGTGGTGGTGATGGAGGAGCGTGGCACTCCGGCAGGGCTTAGCCAAGCACTGCAAGAGACGAGGAAGGAGAGGGGTAGGGCTGCGCCAAGAGAGAGGGAGACTCATGTGTCTGGCAGCCCCAAAACCCCAACTATATATAGGGGGAGGGGAAGGGCTGCGCCCCCATCTAGGGTTCCCCCCTTAGGGGTGGCGGTCAGCCCTAGATTGATCTAGGGGGGCGGCCAGAGGGGGAGAGAAGGGGGGCGCACCCTAGGGTGGGCCTTAAGGCCCATCTGCCCCTAGGGTTTGCCCCCTCCCCTCTTCCCTGCGCCTTGGGCCTTGGTGGGAGGTGCACCAGCCCACCTAGGGGCTGGTCCCTTACCACTCTTGGCCCACGCAGGCCTCCGGGGCTGGTGGCCCCTCCCGGCCGACCCCCGGAACCCTTCTGGTGGTCCCGGTACGTTACCGGTGATGCCCGGAACACTTCCGGTGGCCAAATCCTCACTTCCTATATATAATTCTTTACATACGGACCATTCCGGAACTCCTCGTGACGTCTGGGATCTAATCCGGGACTCCAAACAACATTCGGTAACCACGTACATATATTCCCTATAACCCTAGCGTCATCGAACCGTATGTGTGTAGACACTACGGGTTCGGGAATCATGCAGACATGACCGAGACATATCTCCGTCCAATAACCAACAGCGGGATCTGGATACCCATGTTGGCTCCCACATGTTCCACGATGATCTCATCAGATGAACCACGATGCCAAGGATTCAATCAATCCCGTATACGATTCCCTTTGTCTACCGGTATAATACTTGCCCGAGATTCGATCGTCGGTATACCGAAACCTTGTTCAATCTCGTTACGGCAAGTCTCTTTACTCGTTCCGTAACATATCATCCCGTGACCAACCCCTTAGTCACATTGAGCTCATTACAATGATGTCTTACCGAGTGGGCCCAGAGATACCTCTCCGTCATACGGAGTGACAAATCCTAGTCTCGATTCGTGCCAACCCAACAGACACTTTCGGGGATACCCTTAGTGTACCTTTATAGTCACCCAGTTACGTTGTGACGTTTGGCACACCCAAAGTACTCCTACGGTATCCGGGAGTTGCACAATCTCATGGTCTAAGGAAACGATACTTGACATTGGAAAAGCTTTAGCATACGAACTACATGATCTTGTGCTAGGCTTAGGATTGGGTCTTGTCCATCACATCATTCTCCTAATGATGTGATCCTGTTATCAATGACATCCAATGTCCATGGTCAGGAAACCGTAACCATCTATTGATCAACGAGCTAGCCAACTAGAGGCTCACTAGGGACATGTTGTGGTCTATGTATTCACACATGCATTACGATTTCCGAATAATACAATGAACACTAGACAATTATCATGAACAAAGAAATATAATAATAACCATTTTATTATTGCCTCTAGGGCATATTTCCAACATGTTTCTCCGAAAGCATTGGAGGAAGCTCCGACGTCTCCCCTTCGTCGTTGCTCTCCACCTGCTCGGCGTTGCTGGGGCCTGCCTCATCGTCGTTGTTCCCTTTGTTTTTGCCGCCCGGCGCTGGGTAAATCTTGCACATCACGTACATGTCCAACTGCAAGCATCCAATATAATCAAAGTCAAAGTAATCACTTCTCTGAATCAGATGATTTTTAGGTGGGTCCATCCGTATATGTGTCAATCAAATGAGAGTAAGCACTTGTCTAAATCCACCAAGGCTTGAATAAAAGTGCTCTAAGGAAGGGTCAAATGTTTTTTAGTTGTGCCCCTCTATGTCAACAGAACTGAGATTGAGTCCTCATTCAGAAAAAGTGTTGCACTTTGCTAAATCTATCGATGACCTAAAATAAAATTCTAGCAAAACTATTTCCAATTTTCCCACCACAAATTCCCACAAAAACATATCGAGACTTAATATGTCTATTGGAGACTTCAAAGTTTTTTTTTAATTCTAGCAAAACATATCGAGATTTATTATGTGAAATTCCAGCAAAAACAAATTTGTAGAAAATATTTAGATTTGCGAAGTAAAATGGCAACATTAGATTTAAATGGCATTTTTTCATAATTTACTACTCAAACTAGTGGTCAACGATTTGTCTATTGGAGGCCATGTTTAAATCAAGAAGTTGTGTCTACATTTTTTTGTGGGTAGTCTACATTTTTTATTGAGTTTCTTAATGTAAATTCATTAAAATTCAAATAAAAATAAAAATTTCATGAATTTGTCTGAAAATAATTTCTAAAATTTCAAAAGAATTCAGAAACTTTCACTACGAGGGTCACCTAATTTTATTTTATTTTAAAGGTCTAAACCTTGGTCGTGTCTATAACTTCATGAAAAACCTTGGCGATATGATTTAATCCTAAGCAAGACATGCATGCTAGATTTATATTATTTGATATTATGAGATGGTGTTCGCCACTAGTAGAATTTATTTTATCTCTTGCGATTTGTGGATGAGATGTTTAATGGAAAAAGTCCATTTTAAACCCTGAATTTGTAGAGGTTGGGCGAAACGAACCCTCAAACCAAAATCCCTGTCGATTGTACCCTAAGCTATGCAATCCCGGTCTAAATTAAACCCTGGAGTCGTTTCCAAACGGGGATTGTCCATATGGCAAAGAACGGCCCGGATTACTCACGCTGTAGGCACGTGCGCAAAGACTAGGCCGGCCCAGTGAGGCCCAGCCTGCTGTCAGCCACTGTTTTTTCTTACGCCTCAAAAAAAAACTCTCCATTTCGCGGCCCAGGGTAGGAAGCAATATTTTTATCGGCTCTATCGTCGCAAGTGGGCTATCAAGCGTGGAAAAATAAGAGGGGCTACCTTTTCACGTGATTCTTTTTCTTTTAGCATACTTTTTCACGCGATTCAACGTTGATGATTTTCGTATAGCAATAATCATACAATATACAATACTATGGTGAAGTATTTTGCTACAGGGGCGTCACTACAGTGCGGATGCCAGTGATACAACGAGTCTTTTTTTAGGGAGTACAACGAGTCAACGGGCATGCAAGTATGCAACACATGCGCTGCTGGTGGTGTTGATTTTTTTTCCGCAAGCTATATGAAATAAAAATGACAACTTCGGCACAATTAAACTGGCAACTAGAGTGTACTCCCTCGTTAAAGAACTATAAGAGCGTAATTTACTTTCTACAGATGGAGGAAATATTTTTACAACTTTGGCACGGACAAACAGAGTGTAATTCTTTTGGCAAAACAGAATAATTAAAAACTGACAACTATATGTTTCATGGCAACTAAGTTAATTTAATCTGGACATTAAGTGGTACATAATTTGACAACTAAGTGAGGATAACATTTTTGGTATTTAACATATGATTAACATTCGTTTTGTTTTTCAAATATAAGTATCTGATATTTTGCAAATACGTTTTAAATATTTTTGGGATGGTATGAAACATTTTTTAAACTACGTGATATATTTGTACATTGTATGATTTTTTTAATGCGTCAACATTTTTCAAATGGAACATACATTTTTAAATTTCCACACATATATTTTTATAATATTTAAATATAGTTTTAAAGGCCGTGTACATTTTTTGTAACGCTTGAATATTTTTTAAATATCACAAACACCAAAATTTAAGTATAACTGAAAAAGATAAATGAGCCGGCCCAGCGCGGAGGAAAAAATGGTCTGCCTCCGAAAGATTAAAAATATTTGAATCTATCGTTGTTCTTATGGTTTTGCGCTGCTAAATAAACGGAATTGTGCGCTAGCTCAACTGGTAGTAGCATCGCATACTATTTGCTGATCCTTGGCTCGACACTCGTGAAGCGAGATTTTCTGTGCGTCCGACATTTTGCCGCAAAGAGTGATGAAAAAATAAAGACAATTTCTTTTAGCAAAAAAAAAAAAAAACAAATGAGCTGGCCCAACACCATGATCAACATTGCCTCCCCTTGGCCCACCAGCAATAAATTCCGATGGACATTTGCCAGGGTTTAATTTTGACCGGGGTTGCATAGTTCAGAGTGCAATCGACAGAGATTTCGATTTGTGGGTTTGTTTCACCTAACCTTTACGAACTCAGGGTTTAAAATAGACTTTTTCCATGTTTAAAACAACGTGGGAATTCACCGGTCCAGTATCGATACGTACCTACTCGCGCGAGACCTTCTACGAAATCACTAGTTGAAGAGTACTCGTTGCAAAGATCACTCTAATCTTCCCTGGGTTGCGACAAGTGGCGCTCTGCATTTGCGCCACTTGTCGCAGCCAAATACTTTTACCTTTTTTCATAGACCCGTTTATTCAAACCGTTTTATCTCTTAAACCGTGTGTCCAAATCTCGATCCGCTTTTACAGTTGGATTTCTCGCGCTAGATTTTTAAAACTAGATACCGTGTGATAGGTTTTGACGAACTTTTTTTAACAAAAAAATTGGACGAAAAAACCGAACCGGGAGCACTGGTTTTGCCCTTTCCAAAAGAAGCACGCCCGCGCCTCTCACGAAATCACAACTGTGCCTCTCGCAGAAGCAAAACCCTGACTCTCACGGAAGAATAACAAAGAGAGAATATATATATATATATTTTTCGTTTCCAAGGAGGCACGGCCATGACTCTCACGAAATCACAGCCGTGCTTCTCGCGGAAGCAAAACCGTGACTCTCGCAAAAAAAAAAAAACAGAAAACACATTTTTTTTCATTTCCGAGAGGCACGGCCGTGACTCTCGCGAAAACAAAACCGTGACTCTCGCGAAATGAAAAAAACAGAAACCATTTTTTTTCATTTTCTGATAGGCACGACCGTGACTCTCGGGAAAGCACAACCGTGCCTCTCACGGAAGCAAAACCGTGACTCTTGCTAAAGAAAAAAAAAGAAAAAACGCGTTTTTTTTCGTTTCCGAGACACGGCCATGACTTTTGCAAAAGCAAAACCGTGCCTCTCGCGGAAGCAAAACCATGACACGCGAAAAAAAAACGTTCGAATTTTTTTTGATCGAAAAGCTAAGGAAGATTGGTGGAAAATCAAAACGTCAAAAAAATCATTTTAAAAATTGAAAACGCGTGCGGAAAAATTAAAAAAAAATCGGAGGAAGTGCCAGAGCGCGACGCGTGGCGAATGACTGAGAGCGCGCCAAGTGATGCTGATCGTTGCGAGGCTCCCGAAGAAGCGCTCGTTAGTTTATTAAAGAGAATAATGATATCTTATTCTTTCTCAGAAAACATAATAAAGTCTTAAGTCCAGTCAAATAGACTATCTTTATTTTCATGAAAAAAATGAGATCTATCAAGCACATTCAGGAGTTGCTCCCAGGTAGCTGACGCTCGCTAGCGTCAAACCGACGAGCTTCCGCGCTGGAAGCACTATCTAAATGGACCGGCCCATTCAGGGAGTCACAACGATGTTTGATCAAGGAATCAAACTCCTTTTTTATTGCGGGAAAGAGGAATTCAACTCGCAATCACATGATCGAGATTTAATGTTCTCTACCACTCCACATGCTCAAGGTTGACGTTTACTTGACTGAGCGAATGTTTAAGAACTAAATGCAGCGATAGATCAATTTTTTTGTAAGAAAATCTTCCATTAAACATTTTTGTGATATACGATGAATGAATTTTAAATACACATTGAACATTTTAGTGATCTAAGATAAAAAATTTTGAAATACACATTGAACATTCTTGTAGTATAGGCTGAACAACTTTTAAGTACACAATGAACATTTTTTAAAATACGCTGGACATTTTCTTAATATATGCTGAGCATTTTGGTAATGTACGTTGTACATTTTTCTAATACATAATCAACATTTTTATAATGCATAATGAACTTTTTCATAAAAACAATGAAATATACAGTGAATGTTTTTATAATACATGGTGAACTTTTATATACCACACAAAAAAGAGAAGAAGAAAAGATAAAGGAAGAAGATAAACTGAATAGAAAATAAAAAAAACGAAGGAAAAAGATATCAGAACAAAATACAAGAAAACAACAACTGAAAAACCGCACAAAACATTGAAAAAACCATAAGAAAAAAAACACCGAAGAAAAACGAAAAAACCTGAAGGAAACAGCGAAGGAGGCAGCAGCGAACGAAAAAGGCATCAAATAGGATCTGCCTGCGCCGGGGACGTACATTTTTTTTAGGGGTCGCCGGGGACGTACATTGAAGGCTTACTGACTGACGCACAGGCAGACCGAGATTGGGCTGGCCCACTCCAAGGCACTAAACTAACTGTGTTTATTCCATGAAAAATATAAGCGACACCTTGTTTGGAGGATTCAAACCCGTGATGTGTATAGCTCGTCGACGAGTGACGCATGGCTACTAGTGAAAATATTTAGCGCAATCTGTTTAAGAATATACTTGAGCGGGATATTTAATGAAGCCTAATTGTTTACTGAACTATTAGTTTATAACACGCTGGATTCGAGTTTCATTCATTTTCATTTGCTCGAGAGCAACTTCTGGAACATGGTAGTATTTCTCTTTTGCTGGTGGTTGAATTTGACGGTACTTATTTTCCCGTTCATGATGATATGTCACTACGTCTATGTCTGTATGACTGTATGCGTGAGGCTTGCTGTCTGCATAATGCAATTTTTCCCATAGTTTGATTCAGGCCGACTGTTAGCTGTGTGAATTCCCTGCCATGATCTTCTTAGATTTTAGTCTCTTGACATGGCATGTGTATTGTTTAGTTTTGGGTGTCATATAGTAGAAAAACGCATGGTACTCAGTACTAGACTAATTTTTCTCTTTACATATTTTTTTGATGGTGACGGACACTCTTAGATTCTGATGAAGAGGGGCCATGTCAGATACTCCCTCCGTTCCTAAATATTTGTCTTTCTAGGCATTTCAATAAGTGACTACATACGAAGCAAAATGAGTGAATCTACACTCTAAAACATGTCTATATGCATCCGTATGTTGTAACCATTTGAAATGTCTAGAAAGACAAATATTTGGGAACGGAGGTAGTAGAATGTAGCTGGGAAGTCCAATTTACTTTTTTGACAAGTAATGCTAACATTAGAAATAATTAGAAAGACAATCAAGGACAATTGCACAAGAACAAAATACTTAAAAAAACATAGATAGGACTTATGACATACAAAGGTGTCCATATATCTGGGTAAACTAAACCGTATTTTAATCGAAAAGGTGAAAGCGTACACACTTCAAAGGAATTCTGTCTACATCTGAAATGATAAACCTGATGAAGATCCTTTCAAGGTATGGTTCTCTTATACTGTTTGTTCTTTGGACATTATTTTTCCATCTCCTTAAAATTCATGTCTCAGTCCTGTTTTTTGGTAGGTGCTTCAGTTGTGCCTCTTCTCACACTGAACCAGGCCATTGGTGGAGTAGTCGGAGAAAGCAAACAAGGCACTCTGCCAGTGTGTGTGCATGATCCAGTAGCATGCTTTTATAGTCCCACCCTACTTACCGTTGTTCAAATGAATGTGTGCATGATATTTGTAAGCTTGGTTTAGGCTGCGCCGCATCTATCTATATAATGCACCATATTTCTAAGCTTGGTTCAGGTTGTTTCTGACAACCACTGGCAATCTGTCCCTATGTCATTCCTCTTATATATGCATAATTACTGTCTACACAGATGTGTGTGTATGAGGGCCGTTTCCATTTGTGTTATGTTCCCTTTATTTTTTATCGATATAAAACCCTTGAAAAATTATCCTTTCCTTTTTCAAAGACGAGAAGGTTTTGCAGTTGACAGGCTTGCAGGTTTGAGCACCCGAACAATGGGCTGGGCTCTTTGACCTGTGGATTGTGCTGGTACCAAGAGAAGGAGGTTCCTTTTAACCCGCAGGAGCTCTGCCAATGGCAGCGTGCTTTCCTTGACAATGATGTGGTACTGCACGTAGCAAGATGAAGCGAGTGAAATCGGCACAAGAGTGCATCCCGCAAGCAGCACGAAATCTTATATTATGGGACTAAGGGAGTATCTCAAAGAAGAAATAATTTTTTTGATGTAGGAATATATGTAGGCTACTTATGCTTTGATGTGTAGTTCACAGTAGCACTTGGGTAAAATATAAGTTATTAGCCAGTTCAACAGTACTTTTGTTGAACAATGCTCAATTGATATTAGGCTAAAACCTCGAGAATACATGAGGGGCCAAGGCAAGTGTTGTTTGTAATGACTCGTGTTATGATATTGCAACATAGATTAGACAGAAAAGTACATAGCATTGCCATGGAATATTTAGAACTTTTAGATCTGCATGTTCATATGATGGCGTCCACAAAATCCTTTCTACCATGTGCGTATATTTGTGTTAGAATTGTTTCACATAGACAGACAAATTATTTTCTATGCGTATGCTTCTCCTTTTGTCAACTTTTGAAAAATTATATTGATGGGGCATGCTTTATTTGCAAGATTTAGATGTCTTGACTTGATAAAAGCACTTTGTATTGAATGTGTTTGTGCGACTGAAGATGAAGCATGCTTTATTTGAAAAATTATATGAAGCGTGTTTGTGCGACTCGAGATGGAGGATGGCTTGTGCTCTCTCACTTGTGTGGCTACTGTCGGATTCAGGGCTCCGCAAAACCCTTGTAAGTTCGAACACTGGGGTGTGTGCGAAGAACTCAACTCCCCCTATCAATCAACTCGCCGTTTCTATGAACTAGCTCAAGGAACAAGAAAGAACACGACACAGGGCAGTTTACCTAGGTTCAGGCCACCTAGCGGTGAGTGGCCCTACTCCTGCAATGTGGTGGATTGCCTCAAGGTGGGCGGAGGAAGAACTAGTACAGTGGGTGACCAACCTCACGAGTTGTGTTCTTGCTGGTGTGTGTCTAGAGGGAGGTCTCCATGATCTGTCCGATCTCCCCTATATGGTGGTGGCTAACCTATATTTATAGTGGCCTTGGTCCTCTTCCCCCAAAATATAGTCGGGAAGGGATCCCACAACGGTCAAATTTGAAGGGAGACAACTAGTACATCTTATCCTGACTAAAGTGAAGGAAATATGTCCTAGAGGCAATAATAAAATTATTATTTATTTCCTTATGTCATGATAAATGTTTATTATTCATGCTAGAATTGTATTAACTGAAAACTTAGTACATGTGTGAATACATAGACAAAATAGAGTGTCCCTAGTATGCCTCTACTAGACCAGCTCATTGATCAAAGATGGTTATGTTTCCTAGCCATAGACATGAGTTGTCATTTGATCAACGGGATCACATCATTAGGAGAATGATGTGATGGACAAGACCCATCCGTTAGCTTAGCACTATGATCATTTAGTTTTACTGCTATAGCTTTCTTCATGACTTATACATGTTCCTATGACTATGAGATTATGCAACTCCCGAATACTGGAGCAACACCTTATGTGCTATCAAACGTCACAACGTAACTGGGTGATTATAAAGATGCTCTACAGGTGTCTCCGAAGGTGTTCGTGGTGTTGGCATAGATCAAGAATAGGATTTGTCACTCCGAGTGTCGGAGAGGTATCTCTGGGCCCTCTCGGTAATACACATCATAATAAGCCTTTCAAGCAAATGACTAATGAGTTAGTCACGAGATGATGTATTACGGAACGAGTAAATATACTTGCCGGTAACGAGATTGAACTAGGTATTGAGATACCGACGATCGAATCTCGGGCAAGTAACATACCGATAACAAAGTGTAGGATC